>JAPQRN010000003.1:2511699-2552436 GCA_037367275.1 Coranthus polyacanthus | reverse complement strand
CATGTGAGGATAACAGAGTCCAACCCATTTTGGGTCTTGACCTGCAGTTTAAAAAAAATGAGACCCTGAGTTTGCCATAAGGGAACAGCAACACTCTCTCCTTGTCCAAACTCCTTTGGCCCTCATCGGGCTATATTTTTCCCATCAGTCATCCTATTGCTAATGGCGCTGAGAGAGGGTTGGCCCAGAGGTCATTCAACCAATCAGCATCTAACACTGTAAGTGGAAAGTGGGATGATTATCTCTTTTTCTTCTTGCCTTCTCTCATCATGATTACATATTTCTCTCTCTCTCTGACTCCCTCTTTGATTGTCGCCACCTCTCTTTTCTCCCTTCGTTCTGTCCCGTCTCAGTCTTTTTTCTTACTCTTCCAGTCTATGCTTATCTCATCATGTCTCTCTTCCTCCATCTTTCATTTATCACATGTCATTCTCCTATGGAAATGTAGTTAGCAGACAGATGACTGCAATCAGCTTCAGTTCACCCTCAGGTCAGTTAGTGCATAGACTGTATATGTGTGTGCTCATAGCTGCATGCATGCATTTTGCCTATATTCTAACCATGATTGAAGCATAATGCTCTACTCCTCATGAGCAATATATCACTTCAGGGTTTTATTAAAATCCACAGTAGATTGGATGGTATATGATCTGCATATTGGAGAAATATTACTAGTCAGTATGCTGATGAAACCCCTTCGTTATCATAATCAAAAAGATGACTCTGACATGTAAGTAATATATGACCAGGGCATATGACAAAACATTGATAACAGGCTTTAAAAAATACTAATTAAAAAAAAGCAACCATTCACACGTTGCTTAACACGTTAAATGGTTTAACGTTTTTACAAGAGTGATGATGTGTTCAGATCTCCACAAAGAAATATTTGAAAAATGAGTCACAGAATGGCAAAGAATGATGGCAAAGGGACAGAAAGGGACAAGGAAAAGAGGTAAAATGAAGAACAGTGCATTAAATCTTAAAAGGAGAAGCGGCAGAAAGGAAAGAGGTTGCCTAAATCCAGCCTGGTGAATCATGGTCCTTGATTTTAACATATTTACTTACTGACCCTGAAATTTTGTAAATTCTGACTTTGACAGTGCTTTTCTCTCAAGTGGCATCTTGAGTGTAGAGTCATGAAATGCTCTAATTGGACCCACCATTACATGGCTTGATGATCACATGCGCTCAGATGAGTAAAACACCCATTTCCTCTCCTTTCGTGATTGGCTGGGAACTGTCTAGGATAATATGAAAATGAATGGTCTGCGAGATGATGAATTCATGGAAGCGCCCCCAAAGAAACCAATGCCAGGAACATGAATCACATGGCACAAAATATTGCATGGTTAAGAATATGAGCAGCAGCAGAGACAAATGATTCATACAGCAGGATCTAGGGTTCAGGGAAAAAGAAAAGAGATTTGCAATGTTAATTGATGTGGGAACAATAGGTCTAATACTTTCAGACAGGCAACAGGGGTGGAAAAGCACAGAAAGAAAGCAGAGAGGAAAGAAGATATGGAAGGAGACTATGAAAGAAGGGAAAAATCAAGCTAAGAAAAGTCAGGAGTGTGAGATTAGAAGTGCAGAGTAAATGACAGAAAGTTAAAGGAGAGGATGACCAGAGAGAAAACTGCAAAAAAAAAATCTTCTGCAGGAAGGAAGTACTAAGAGGAATCGAGGAGATAATAAGGGAAAGGCTGCAGAAAGGAATGTAGAGGACAGTAAAGCCAGATGGGGTTAGGGAAGGAGAAGGCAGGAGGCAGGAGGACTACAGACAAGAAAGAGGAAAAGAACCGATGAACAGAAAAAGGGTGGAGAAATTCAATAAGAGGTGCCCCGTTTGAGAACAGACAATGTCATTTATTATCCTCCAGAAAGAATCTAGACATTTTCTGGTGACATCCCCTATAGCGACAGACAGAAAGCTTGACATGAGCAGTAGATAGAAGAGAATTAAGAATAAAAAAACACAAGAGGATTAATTTGCACCATGAGTGATGTGTTTCATAAGATCACACCATAGGATGTAACCCATTATGAATACATTGTTTGGGCGTAAATGCATCGATATCAGATGAATTTTTTTATTATTATTTTGAAATAGCAAAACCAGATCTTGTCAGGAACCTTACATTCAACTAGAAGAAACAAAGATGAAATGATTGAAGGTTTTGGTGCAGACTGAGACTCTGAAGATGTTGTGGATGACCCTGGAGCAGATCTTGACAGAGTGCTCTGCCTAGCCCCAAAACCCTCCATAAAAGAACACCCACCATTACGAAAAGCTGTTAAAATGTTACACACAGTTGTGATATGATGTGATGGCCTGAACCATAGATGTCTGTTTTAGAGTATTTGAGGAAAGTGGTGAATAAGGAAGCAGAAAAAGAGATATTGGAATTGCAGAGATCATGACTGTGACTGACTGGTAGAGAAGATATAGAGAATTTGCCACACTGCAGGAAACCGTGAAATGCTAAAAAGAGGATAACTTCTAGGAGGACGTTAATGATCGAAGGCATCTGATTAATGTGTGGAGAATATTGATGGTGATGGGGAGACAATTGTTGGGAACAGGATGGACTTCTTGAAGACTTTGAGGAGTGATCTGATTGTAGGGGAAGAGAAAAGACTAGAGAAGTCATGATTGGTGCATCTACCCTGGCACTGAATACCTGCAATAATAGTGTGAATGAATGTGGCAGTGGCAGTAATTGAAACAGAAAATGAGAAATTAACACAGGGGTAGTAGGAATGGCATGAGATAAACAGAATTTGTTGAATTTGACCCAGTCATATGATTTGAGGGTCAAACGAATGATACTGTATGTATTGAGTGACAGAAGCGGCTAAATGGTGCAATGAGGGCGTTAATTTAGGATCTAGGCCAAGGGGAATGGATTTGCTGAGGGGCATCTGCTATGGAACTCCTGCAATTTGAAACAAGACAGGCAGTTAGCAATGTTATTGTCACAGCCTGGGATATGTTTTGCTTTTATGATAAAGTTATTCTGGACAGAGAGCCAGTTTTTTCAATGCATGAGAGACATGATAATCGGAGAAGGGAATGTTCCAGAGGAGGAGCCAGAAAACCTGCTTGGCATGTGTGACCGTAGGACAGAATCTACTCGACAGGTCAGATAGGTGAGAACGTAGGTGAAGAATGAGATGATAATGATTTTGAAATGCAGTGGGTCGAAAAGATGGGAGAAAACCTGTGCAGAGGTCAGAAAGGAACAAAGCGATTCAGAATGAAGAACATCATTAAATTATTATTTTTTCATGGGGAGCGCTCTACTTTTGAATGAAAGATGCATAATAGGAGGACTGAGCGCATGCAGTGATTGGATGATAGGAAAGGAGTGGGAGGCAGGAGGACAGCATAGAGGTGGAACCAGAGAGAAGGGCGTGAGGAATCAGGTTCAGTTTCATCATTGAACTACAGTAAATTTCCAATACAACATCAAATTAAATACACATATTAGTCACATTGCTGTCTCAACATGAGCTCATTTATTAAAGTAAACAGAAACATTCAAACAGTTCGAACACACAAAGGGTAAAGATTCACAGAAATGCCTAATGCACTACTTAGGCTCAATCAACTTCAATACAGGTTACTGGTTAACTTCTCATGAGGAAACCTTTGTAGTAATGTATCATACCACATTGATAACGTAAGTGGATGTACATCACACCAAACAGGCAGTATTGAAAGGTGTACACTGCAGCAGCATACAATATAATACTTAGAAACTTTGCCTTTTGAACAGACAAGGAGTGAACACCAAGAATGCATAGTTTTGATCCATTATTATTTTAGGGCCAGAAATATGTCCATCTCTATTTGAATAGAAGACCAGAATGTTGTGCTCAATGGACATGACATGAGTTTTTAAAGATTCCATACAGATCTCTCTTCACTTTTTTCATTATTAGTTTAATACAAACTTTTGTCACTTGTGTCAGTCAAAGTGAAGCAGGCATCACACATTCTTTTTTGTTGTCTGATTTGCAGTTTGTATCTGAAAATGGATGATACTTATTTACAGATACTGTACATAGATAGATAGTACTATAGCTTTGTTTTACAGTCCTCAGTGTTACTCCAGGTCGCAACAGGCCCATGAAGTTGAGCTAACATGTTAGTTGCAAAGATAAACATACCCTAAAGTGTTTAACCATAATTTGAGGCATGGGAAATCTGTTAAGACTGCTTCCTGTGAATAAGAATAAGCCTGCCTTTGGCATTCACCTTCCCTTGTGCTATCTGCGCTTTATCGTTTTAGGAATCCCCCTCTCTGTGAAACTGCAGTGACCTCCGAGCTAGCAACTACACACTGGAAATGGCAAATTTTTATTAAGATTTGAATAGTACAATAAGGTAGGCTTACATATGGATTTTCTTTTGCAGGGATTTCGATATTTTAATGTCAGGGCTTGCCTCCCCACAAATGCTTCACAAAAACAAATCTCCCCGGACACTCTTTGCAAAGGCACCATTGTTGCATCCTTGGCTTAGCACTGTCCAAGATGGTTGTGATTTGGCAAACAAGTCAGAGATTGTTCTCCCCTTATGATAATGGGTACAACCAGACCTTTCTCCAGCGCTGGCACAAAGTGTGAAGATAGGTCTGGCTATGCAAGACTAGCTAAACCCCTTTGTAATCCTGACTGGTATTCACTGAGTTAATTGATTTGCAAAGCTTTAGTGACTTTAGCACTGAAGAGAGAATCATGAGGGAAAAGGGGTGAGAGGAGGAACGAGAAGGAGGAGGTAGCTTCACAGGGCTGGAAGGAGGAACAGATGGACAAGATTACAAGATAGAGAGGAAACAAGGACTTTCAACATTTAAGGAGAAAAAAAACTGCAGGGAAAGCAGGTGATGAGTTGATAGGAGAAAAGGAGAAGTGCGGGAAAATACATGAGGTAATGTGACAAGAATGGATATGACTTCACAATGATGTAAATGGTCGAAGGTTTCATTGAAAGCTGCAGAGTAGAACTGAGGAAGAGAGAGGGGAAGTGAAAGGATGAGGGACAGAAGAGGAGCAGGGAGGGGCACATGGTTTCAGAGCTGTCATCTGTCAAAGTAGAGGTTCTCTTATCACGGAGGATGAAATGGGGAGGAGAGGAAATGTCACTTGTCAAAAACAACGCTGTAATTTACTGTTTAATGAAGAGAACCAGGCAGTGAACATGATGAAAGAAAAGAGATAAATGGAGTGGCAAGAGGAAAATTGAGAACCAGCAGAGGAATGGATGTTGGCAAAGGAAAAGAGTGGCAAGTAGTAGGAGTAAGGATGAGCACATGAAGTATCCCATTAAAATGATTTTTCTCTCATATTTAAAGCAAATTTCTATTTGCGTTTGAGTCTTCTTATTATAGGAAAACTAGAAAACCACATACAGTAGGGAGGGGGAAAATGAGAGGTAGAAGAGGAGGGAACAAAGTACAGGAAAGGGGGACGTCGTTTATCACCAAAAAGATGTAATTAGTTGCTGAAGAGCATGATGAAGCAGCTCTACACTGACAGCTTTCTGACACTGGCCATTTTCTAGCACAAAGATGAATATTAATGAAACATTTTTCTTGTAAAGAAGAGACACATACACAGAGTAGAGGGAGTAAAATCAGTACCAAGTTACAAGGTGTATTATTAAAACATTAGCTATAAGCCATCCCAACCATTTAGTAGCAGGAATTTAGCCTTCTATCCTGTCTATTTAGTCATGTGAACACAGTCAACCAAGGAAATGTTAGTAAATCCCAATTTTAGTGGTATAACGGATCATAGTTGATGTTAGGATTGCCCCCACAGTTCAAGTTTAATCATCATAGCTTAGCATCATAGCAACCCGGACCCAGATAAGAGGAAGAGAATGGAAGGATGGATCAATCATATTTAGTGTATAATATAGTTTAACTTCCTTCACTCACCGTCATGAGTAAATAAACCACAAATAACACATTTATTAGAGGTGACTTAGGTTCAACATCTGTTACTGCTACTGTGTTTACGAAGCATAACATATAGAAGAGAGAGAGACAGCACGCACCATGAGCGCACACACCTCCACCAGGTTTGCTAATTCTACCAAATGCTACGGGGGAAAAAAATAGATTTGGTTTTTGTTCATGGATCTGCGCCAACATTTTATGGGTTCTTTCTATGCTTCCACCAAGTTTAATAAATACCGGCTCATTAGTTGTAGTGCAATCCTGCAGAGAGTGACAGAGAGAAAAAAACGACAGATAAATGCGAGTGATCATGTGACCTCTGCCCTCATTAATGTGCGATATAATCTATTACAGATAGCAGAAAGCTCTGTCCAGTAATTGAAACACTATTTTGAGTTTAGTTTGAATGAGAGGAATGTTAGGTTCTTTAACCTGGTGGTTACAGTTATTTAATAGTTAGTGTTATTATGAACACACACATTTGAAAAGCTTAAATCTATGAGCAAATCTATTGTGATATATATTATATTGCACTTTAAGAACTGAATATTGATACTGATTATTTTTATTTTAAGGTTTAGTTTAAATATGATATATATTGAATGTTGTTTTCATTTAGGGCCATGGACATACATGCTATGCTTTATGATTTGTTTTAGTATCTTGAGTAAGAAATCTAAACAAATTTATATTTATGATATCATCATATTATTTATGATAACAATGGGTAATAAGGTTCTGCATTTCAGTGTAATGCCCATTTTGCTTCATTATCAGCAAAATGCTGCATGAGTTGTTTGAGAATTCCATCATAGATGTGAGGCATTTTAAGCCATTCCAATCGCTACAATGCCCAGAAGAAAGAATGCCTTTGCACAAGGATTCAGGTGACTAATATTCAATAACATATCCAAATGAATATGTGGGTCCCTGTACATATGCCTGTGTGTGAAAATGTATTTCCTAATCTGCTTTGTGTCTCGGTACCAAAGTTCACTTGAGGGACAGACCTTGTCGGACTAAAGGTGATGTGAAGAGAGAAGAAAGGAAATGTTCCTGGAGAAAGAAAGGGAGGAAAGAAAAGCTGGGAGACAGAACTGAGAAACTGAAGGATAACTTCAAAGAGCCACACTGATAAACGAGAGAATGGGCAAACATTCAACATATCACAAATTGTCACTGAAGTAATTTTGTCTTTTGACAATTGTCTGCTGTGCACTTCACCTTAGATGAAATCAATGAAAAATTCCAATTAGAAGCACTTTTTTCATGTTTCTGTAAACTGTGGCGCTTAAATCTGTGCAATGCTACGCAGTTTCCTCTGCCCTTCAGCAAGCCCCTTGATCGGCTGAACCTTTCACCCTCCTTACTTTCTTATTAAGTGTTAAAGATAATATATTAGTAACACAGGACAAACTAAATGTGATTGCATAACAGCTACCCAAAAAATTGAGTTTTTAACACAGACATGGTTGTAGTGGAAGAGGGATCCCTCTGCTGCTCTTCCTGTGGTTTCTTCCCCGTTGAATTGATTTTTTTCCTTATTTGAACCAAGAGTCTAAGTATAGAGGGTGTCACAGACTGTACAGATTCTTACCTTGAGGCAAATTTGTGATTTTGTGCTACATAAATAAAAACGACTTGACTTCAGATCTTGGGGGGAAATGGCTCGCAGGTGAAAAAGACCGGCTGCCACATTATTTCCTATTTACCCATGGCACACTGTCCGTACCTGGTCATTCTAAATGCATAATAGCACAAGATGGAAATTCAAGCAGAAATCATTGAGATATTAATGTGATTGGATGTGGAAGATGATACAAGGTTACAATACTGCAACCAAGTGTGCTTCAGTCCACCCTTTCTTATGCAAATTTTCAATTTGCACATATAAACATCTGAGAGGAAATGCTGGAAGGATTGGAAGTTTTTATGCTTGGACATGTTTTATGTGCAACATAGTTGAATGGAAATAAATCAAGAGAAAAATGGCAGCAGAGGCAAATATAGTTATCTGAGGAAGGATGTCATCTCAACTCAAGGCTTTAATACTTATTTGTGTAACAGGACTGCTGGGTGGTATAAAAATATTTATTCACAGTATTTTTTAAGATTCCAGTGGTTTGATGGTACATCACTGTATGTATTAGGGCTGTTGCTTGAAAGTCGATGTTTTGAATCATCTGTCAGGAGACCCCTCGGTCGACTGAGGTTTGTCCAGTGTTGTTTCCTACTTTCCTAGTTTACCTGAACACAGCATGATGGCTCGATAACAGACAGCTCCTAATCTGCCAGTTAACAAGCAGAGAGTATTTTTTCTGCCATTATGAAAGTGAAAAGTCATTGAGAGAGACTAATATGGACTTTTTATAACCCCCTGATGTGTGTGAAGGATATACATGTAAGTTATGAGCCTTATTATCTGAATAGACCTCAATTATTTCCTTCTGCTTAATTCAGACCAGAGCACACAGGACTGATCAATAAGGAGAATCATAAATATATCATAAAAATCCAAAATCTCCTAAGATAGTTCTATAAGCTCTATAAACTGACTCAAGACCAGACAGACCAGCTAATACATGTAATGTATTCAGAATATAAAATGGCTTCTAAGCCACCTTTTGAAACAGGCCAATTATGTAAAGTACACATCTCATACAGTGCATTACATTAACTTTGTGGCAGTGATTATGGAAATAACTGACCCAATTTGTTTTTCTTAGATGAGTTATTTTAATCACATTAAATCACTGGTGGATCACTTTTCAAAATTGAATTTTATGTGAATATTCAGCAGTCAATGTGCAACAGATGCAAAACAAATGAAGATCATTTATTTTGGAGCATCTTAGCTTCAAAATGCACCAGGCCTGTATGTTTTTATTAAAATGAGAGAACTGCAGCATGCAGTGGCAGATACTGAACACTGTGATGAGCCTTTATGGTGAATATTCTCAATGAGCTCTACTTTCTGAACCACAAGCACCACTTAGTATTGACACCACTCTTTTAATGACTGTTAAGCTTCTTAAATCCTTTCTTGCTGTACCTCTGAACTGAAAGCTGCTCTGGAGGCACGGAGTTTGTATCTGTGTTTATATAAAGCATCTTTGAGTACTTAGAAAAGTACTATTTAAATCCAATCTAGTATTATATTATTATTATTATTATGATTATTATGATTATTATCATTAAGTTTGTTAAAATGTATGCACTTTTCATTCATTCAAACTGTAGTATGAAGATGATATTTTTGGCACCCTTTTTAATACATAAAAATCTTTATTCTCCATGTTATATGGATTTGTGCTTTTTTCACAAATTGTGCTGAATTGATTAGACCTTGTAAATTTATGATTACATATATAATATTCAAGGTACAACGATACAAGGAACTTTGTGTTCTCTCAACTACATTGTTAAGGGGAACATGCAGTGCTGAATTGTAACAAGATCAAGGTAGAGATTAGACTGAGATGGGGAAATATAGTACAGCTTATTTCAGTTGTAGTACAGAAGTGTGTGTGTTTAAATAATGCATCATACTTTTAAAGAGTTAACCAGCTACTTCATCATTACAGTCCATGCTTTACATGATTATATAATGAAGCCTATGAATGTCTGTATGTTTCCTTTGCTATCTATGGAAGAGCTAAGAGTATTAAAATGACGGTCTGTGGAAAAGACGCCAGTGACCACTTTATGCTAGGTCTGGGTGATCTGGCCAAAACATCATATGTCGACCTTTTGACGTAGAATCACAATCCATGATCTCACAATGTTCCTCGCCTCTTATAAAATGCCGGCGAGTAACTACCAAACTATAACTATAAGTTTTCCTCTAGTTTTCTCTGGTTTCTGGAGGCTTAACCTGTGTGTGATTGCTTTTTGTTGTTGTTATCTGGCTAGAAAAAAAAATAGTATTGCACTATTTTGACAATAGAAGAAGAAATTCCAAAAGGTCTGCTCACTAGTAAACACTAGTCCACATTTTCCTAACTGTACATGCAGTACATCTGTGACAGCTGCAGTGCCCATTCATTACATACACTGTGGCCTCATTTTTTTGGGAGAGTTTTATAATGAACCAAAAATGTTTTTACCCTGCAACATTGTGTTTTGCACCATTCTTTATCTAATAGCAGAAACAGCACCAGTAAGTTGTTTGGTCTCTTTAAATAGGCTACTGCCTAGCTTACCTCATAAAGTTAATAACTGTATTAACATAAACATATTCATGCTTAGCATGAATTAAAAAAGGAAATATTGGGAAAATTTAAGTTTTCCCTTTTTAGATAACTGGGCATTGAAAAAAGCTGTTTCGATTTCTCTCAGCCACTCCTCCAGGGCTTTACCGCCCTGGCAGTGCAGGGAATGACAGGAGCTCATGATGAAAAATGTACAAAGTAAAGATTGTTCATGTACGACTTAGGTGCGACTCAAATCCAAGTCGTAGACTTCAGTCCCCATCTCTGGTAGTCGTCATTTCTGAAAAGCAGATCATGTGACAAATTGAGATTGACCACCATCTTGCATTCATCAGTAATCAGGAAACCAACAGACAGAGACACCATAATATATGCTAGAAGTTTCCACCCCAAAAGGCTCAAAGAAAATGTGCAATTTGGCCAGTTTCAATGAGTATGGAGAATCTATGATCAAGAAAAGGATTCTGAGGTGAAATCTGAGGAAATGGTGCCACGTTTTCATGAATGAGGATACAGGGACATCACCCTACAAGAAGCATATACAAGAGCAAAACATCTGGACAGACAAACGCTATTACAAAGAAATGCTTCCAAACAAACTAAGGATACAGTGGTATTTGTCACAACATACAGTACAGTAGCAGAAAATATTAAGCAGATTATAAAGAAGAGCTGGGGTATCATTGAAAGTGATGTACTCAGTCAGATCTTCCCTGAAGCACCATTAATCAATTTCAGGAGATGTCCTACTCTACGAGATAGACTAGTCCACAGCCATCTTCAACCCAACAACCAATAAACATGGTTGGGCCCCAAACCAAACGGATCCTACTAATGTAACCACTGTAACCGCTGCACCAACATTATGCAGACCAAGACTTTTCAGGATTTTTTATCTCATCAGATGTTTACCATTAACAATTTCATTAACTGTAAAACTGCATTTGTGATTTATAATTAATAATAAATCACAAATGCAAGATATTTTACATTGGGCGAACAAAAAGACAGGACAGACTAGCAGAACGCAAATATGTCATTCGCACAGGGAATGTCAACGACTTTATGGCGAGACATTATCTGGACTTTCATAACAGTAGCCCATCTAAATTACAAGTGTTTGGCATTGACCACATCCCTTCTTCCTTAAGAAAAGGTGAAAGACAAAGACAACTTAACCAACGGGAAGCTCTTTGGATTTACAAATTACAGGCTACTAGACTTCCTGGCCTGAATAAGGACTTTTCTGTAATATACATGCCATTTTTTCTCTGTTGCTGTTGCAAGATGTTTGCATCATCAGTGTCTAGATTGATCGTGTTGTTTTTCTAATTTAACACTTGTTTTTAATTTAACACTTGATTAAGGCTAAATAATGCCATCTGCTGGGGGACTTATGTTTCTCTCCCCCCCAGTGGAAGTTTCCTATTGGTGGAAGACCAATACTAAAGGGCTGCTGGTCCATTTGATCTGTTACTTACTGACGAAGGCTTGATGCTGAAATGCGTCAAAGTATTGTTTTAAAGGTCTTTTGACCACGCCAAGACAATGAAGGCATTTTAATAGCTTGAAAAGAGAGTGCCTTGGAGTTCTTTGTTCTTTTCTCATATAAGTCCCAGTTCAAAGAGCACCTCTAACAGACACTGTTTTGAGACCAGGAAGTGCTCCTTATCCAGCCTTTTGACCACCACCTTAGTTCATGGGCTCACCAGCCCTACAGTATGCATACAAATACTTGTAAAGAGAGACATGGGAAATATGCTAGTACAATGCAGATTTTTCTCTTTGTCTTTCTAACTACCTTTATGTATATTTTATTTACATTAGAGATTTGATCAAAGTGGTGAACTGGTTTTAGATATGACTTTATTTAAATTAAATTAAACTCTTCCTTCATAGTTAACATGATTTGATGCCTCAAATTTAGAAGGTCAGAACAAAATAATCTTCTGTAACTGATCGATTGGTTCTTGAAAATGTGTAAAGCAGCTGTTTTTAATATTGAGTTTTGACAGCATTGGAGTAAAGGTCTTTACAGTATAAATACAATTATCCCTTTGCACCAGGCCATACATACTGTAAGACCTGAACAAACAGTTGAGAATACTTAAAGGAAAACTAATTAACACATTAATGCATCCTCTGTAAGTCTGATATCAATCCACAACCTACGTCTGACCTCCCATATCATATCCCATCTGATTCATTTGCTGTTATTTTTTGTATTTTTTTATATTCAGAACATCCAGAGACTCATACTGTTGCAAAGCTAATTAGATCGCTATATAAAACTAAAGTATGAAGTTTATGTCTTCTTATAGTTCCTCCTATACGTTCATTTTCCAAAACGTTAGTTATGTGGCTTGTTTGAAGTAGCTCTCACATAGATGATATATCAAGAGGTCTATAGTTTCGAATGAATAAATACAGTCCTCAGTGGGGATGTTAAGGAAAGAAGGGAAATGAGCTTTTAATGAGTTTGGAGTTAACACGGGAGAATGTCACGTCTTCAGTGATGACTGATGACATGTGGGGTGTCTCTGTGGGAACAGTGATGGGTTAAACAGGACACCCCCATATATAGTGTTTATGTGTTTATGGTAATTTAGTCTTGATTCATTTTTAAACTGATTCACCAGTGTTAGGACAGTTATATTTGTCAATTAGATATATAAATATAATGCGTTCAATTTAGGTTTCTGAACTACATTTGGTGTATGGTTTGTCACCTGTAGTACCCAAATTTTGCCACAAGAGGGAGGTTACGTTTTTTTGAGCACCTGTTGTTGGAAATGACCCTAGGCAGTACCTATAGAGAAACAAGAAGTGTGACATTCTGGAAAATGTGTGGCGGAAAAAGACGTGACGAATCGCCATGATGAAAATGTACTTTGCACAGTAAAAACAAACTTAAAACACACTGAGTTGTCCATCAGTTCATGTGTGTAACATCTCCAAAGTGTGTTTACAAATAAGTATTAGTTCTTTATTGCAAAATCCACACACTCCGGCCCCCTGTATGAGCTGCCCTCAGTCTCCAGACTTTTGTCTCTCTTGTGTAACTTGTTGCCATAACGACTGAAATGGAGACCCCTGTGGAAGTTCTCAGTATATTTGACTTGATAGTTAACCTTTTCAAATGAACACTGTATCCGAACATATACACGCAAATCCACCTACACGCACACTGACCTTATGCCCCCTGAGCCAACAAAAAGGAATAACAGCAATTTTTGTGTTTCCTTTGATTTCAGCAAAAAATGCATTTTCTCTTCGTAAAAGTTACAATAAAGACGTCGAGAACAGAGACTGACAATAGCGTGATAAGATTCTCTGCTGAGTATGTTGACTAATTAATTCAGCTCTCTGATAATTGAGATATAATCCAATTGTTGTGTCCAGGTTTATGCAAACAGCCCATCCACAGGCACCGAATGCAAAACAAAACACTTTAGGCTTTTGAAGAAGATTGTATTATGAATGAAGTATGTAAATACACTTTTAATGTTTTATGTATGTCATTCATTTTCTGATGTTTGTAATGGTGTTTGTATTTGCTGGGGGAGATACTCTCATCATTATCTTTAATAATATCATAATATTAATGCGCATGTAAACACTTTGGTCAACCTGTTGTCACTCTACTTTCCATCATTTTATTCGTTTATGACACATGCTTGTTGTCTCTGTCAAGGGGCTGAGTGGAATTCATAGTCATCCACTTTAGACACTCAGAGCCCACCTATAGCACTGGGAACAGACGGGATGCTGCAATGACAAACAGAGCTTGAGAGCTTTAGAGACACAAATGGGATTCAAAAAATTAAAAGGCTTACGATGTGCAATGGATTGCCAAATGTGACGCAGTGCAATTAGGCTGTTTGACTGAGCTGGTGGAGAGACAGACTGAGAGAAAAAGAGTAAAATAGAGGGTTAAAGACAGTGCAGTTTACTGCGCTTCTCACGTAATACCTAGCTAGCAGACTGCAGTCCTCTGATATCAAATAGTCATGTTTTGTTATTTAGATCAAAGTGTTCTGATTGGTTACTTAACTCCTATCTCAATTCAAAGCATCACAGTATCACAGCAGAAATGTATTAACGCTGTTGTTTGGGTGTTGTTTTTGTTTTTCTGCTATCGATTCTGCTTTGTGGGATTCCACATTAGGGTGTTAAGAGCATGCACAAGTGCACATAAACCCACACGCACACCATGTAATAAGACATTATTTTTACACACAGAGATCCAACTATAGGCTTTTTAGTCTGGATTAGTTTCAAACATAGAATTCTTTGTCCAGCAAAAGCAATGATGTACCGGTCATGAATATAAATAATTTCCGACATGACAAGAAATGTAAGAATATGAGGAGGAGAGAGCTTCTGGAATAATAATAAGAAGACAAAGGTAGTGGAAGGAAACTAAATTAGTAATTTGACCGTTCAAATAACCCCTGCCATTTTTGCTCTAGATTTATAGACCCAAAGACGTGAGCATAAATGTGATGTTTTTCGTAACACCACACAATTAGTTACTCAACACACCTCAAGGTCTTCTATTCTACTACTTTCACAGCTATGACTGGGTGCAAAATACACACAAAAAATACACACAAAATACAAATACAAAATTCCATCTGCAAACACATATTTTAAGCAGATATCATAATGGCATGTATGCACACAATGGAAGAGACAACCATGAAGACCCAAATACTGACTATTACTATACAAGTCAATGTATATAGTTTTTTTTCCATTTATTTGATATATATATATATATACATATATATATATATAGTCACACACACACACACACACACACGTATATATATACATATATACGTGTGTGTATGTAATTAGACATGATTCTTACTGTAACAGTTTGCTGCACTTAAATGCTGCAAACTGTCAATAAGAAATGACCCATTTTATCTGAAGTAAATAAAAGAAAGAAATAAAAAAAACAGTAGACAGCAAAACACGTTCATAATCAACTCAAATGAACCACTACGGTCAGCAATGCTAATGTCATCTTTCCAGATTGCAAAGAGTAACTCTGCCTTTCTCTCTTTCAGTCAACGCTGAAGACACAGCAATCTTAGTACCTTTTGCTGTAGTTTCAATGTTTGCTCTAGACCATATCTCTATCTCTTTCACTCACTCTGTTACTCCCAGGGTGAACGAAAACCATGTGACTCCTTGAACTTGTCACTTTTCATATAAATTACATTTATGATGAAATGACATCATAATGATGGCCATTATGGAGGAGAACCTCAATGTATAAAGTAGTGCTGCAGCAACACACTGGTGGTGTGGACACACAGATGTGAACAACAGGAAGGCAGTGTGTACTGGACAAAAACAATCAGGGTCTCGGTGCTCATTGATTTCTTACATTGTGAGCAGAAAAATCACATGATGTGTTTCCATCCAGCTGTTTTTATTTACATTTTCAATTTGCACATCAAAAAACCTGAGTGGAAATGCGGAAAAGATAACTGTGAATGAGTGCAATGGAAACAGATTTAGCAAATAGTTGAGTGTCTGCATGTGTGGACCAATAAGGAGGCTGAAACAGATGTTTGAATTAATACAAGAAACAGAAACACCATATTAGATGGAAAACAGCCATGAAATCACACCATGTATGAAGAGCTACAGAAAGAAATGTTAGACAAAGGCTTTAACAAACTGTGAAAGGGTTTGACAGAACACTGTATGATTCAGACCAGCGATTCGGTTTGGGAGACAACACCTCAGGTAGGCAAATGTTATGGATAAACTTTTTTTGATGATGATGATGATGCTCTTAATATTTGCTTTTAAAACATGTAGTCTGAGTTAACATATTACATGTTTAAAAATATTGGCACAATCTCTGCACATCTTTCATTTCTAACCCTGCTAGCATGCTATATTGATGGACAGTGGGTGCACTGGCAAAGCATTATGGACATAAATCAACTTCTGACAGTAAATGTTTGGCTCACATGGCATACTGAACAGAAATGACACGCTGAGCCGTATGTCACCTTCTAAATCAGATCAGTACAAATACACATACTGTTATAGTATACAGAAAGCTCATCAGGTAAGTATCAACATTAATCAGAGCTAAAACACTAAGGCACTACTGATATGTGATTCACTAGTCGTATAAACCAGGGTTTAGTGTGTCTGACATTTTGTTGTGTTGGTTAATTCTCTCTGCAGAATTCTACAGTAATTAAGGCAATGACACAGTATAGTCTGTAACATAGAATATTACATACATTAATGTGAGAAGGAGCAGCCACATACAGCACCTATGTATGATTACATTCAGGATATAATGAGTGATCGGACTCAGCTGCAGAGGCAGGTGTCCTCAGCTGATGAGGGGATGAGCACCAGGTGGGCACAGCCGGGAACAAACAGAGGACACCTGGTGTTCAGGTACGGATAACAGCAAACACACTCGAAAAGAAGTAGCAGACAGAGACGGAGGCAGGTGGAGATGAAGCTGATGTTGCTGTGACACACAGTGCTGGGGATTGCAGCCCCTAGGCTTACATTTGGGAAATAATTGCACAGTTCAGTGCCACTGACAATACCCAGAGCATTTTGGAAACCATTTCAATAACCTATTAGGTGCAGGCACCTGGGACAGTAATATTATCAGTGATATGTCAAGAAAAAGTAACATGCATGTAGACTGAATAACACAAACCATGGTGTTGCATTTTTTTGTCTCTAGGGAAAAAACACACACCTCAGCACTTATTTTTTTTTTAAATCAGCTCTTTATTCTGAACTTTGTTGATTAATCTAATTTGCTATGACAACCAAAAACATCCTCATTATGATGAGATCTGTTAAGATGAATTTCCTTCCTTCATACCCCGGCCCTAAAAACACCCACCTTAGTATTTGGAATCAAATCTCTGTTATTTCCACAGTTATTGCAGAAACTATCATAGCTTGTTGCTGGAAATCCTGGCTCTAGACTGTCAGACAAATCTCTGCAATTTTTCTCTGGGCCAAGGCCTTTCTGTCCATTAAATTTGTTGACAATCCCTTCGTAAGCTCTGGAGATACCCAACATAAATGCAGATAAATAAACAAACAGGATCAAACAGGAGGAGAGGAAGAAAAAGTTTGAGCATTTGCTACCAGCAGTGACAAGAATGTGTATTCACATAGTCATGACTCTCTGATATGTGTAGTGTAAATACATATGAGGGCTTATTTTGCAGCACCTCAATAAAAAAAATAAAAATAAAATTGAACGGTGTCTGTATTTGATATGAGGTTGGATAAAGTAAAAGTAAAAATATATGCATGTGCCCATTTGAATACACTTGTGGATCTCTATGTTTGTATGCTCATCTAGACCTGAAAAGAGGCCATGGGTTGCTTTGTGCTGTTGCCAGAGTTCTACCAATACTGGTCCCCGGAGTTGTGTGAAAATACAACACAATACCCCAAGAAAAATAAATTGCTTTCCATTTCAGATGTTTCCCTTGAGTCCTTGTCTGAATACCTGCCAGTCTGGCTGTCCATTTGTCTTCCCAGTATCCATCTTCCTATGTTTGTCCACTGACTGAAATTTGTGAAACTAAAAGAGGTTACTTTTTACATCTGAACTAGAAATTTCATTTCAGCATGAGAGCAGTTTTAAAAGTGATTTCAGTGGCTATTTAGAAGTCAACTCATTTGCCAGATGACTCACTAAAAACTCAATTTGGATGAAGCTCTTTTGAGAGGTTCCGATTTTATAAACCTCTGAAATAATTAAGAATCAGAATAAAGACTTTTTAATTGCTCTAGCATGGCTCACTTTTCACTGCTCCAATGACTGCGGCAGATGCCTGTAAGTCGGCCAGTGTGTGAGCAAGCATCTTGTAGAAGTCATTTTATCATGATTTTTATTTCAAGTATCCTACAGAAAGCTGCTGATTTGTGTTTTTGTGTCACTGAAATTAAATCAGGAGAACAACACATCCCTGGTAATTACAGAGAGATTGAATGTAAGAGTGTAAGAGGGTGTGAGAGATCATCTGTGCATCCATCTGTTTGTCTGTTTGTGTTTTTTTGTGAGTATTTGGATTGGTGTTGCTGTGTGTATTAGAGACATTGTCTATTTCTGTGGGTAAATGAAAATTCTGTATGGCATGTGTGTGTGGGACAGGAAACTTTACTGCGCATTTTCTCAACAAAGTAAGACTGTGTCAGTGACTGTGTTTATATGCACACTAGTATCCTGGTTATGAGGCTTATCCCGGTTTTGATCATATTCAGGATAAAGATTACGTGGAACACAGAGAATAATCATAATAATATTAATAATACTAATAATAAAAATAAAAATGATAAATACTTGTATCCCGGTTACTCGTTACTACTGCTGTTTGTGCAGGTGCCTGTAATATTTACAACATAGTATGTTAATGTAGTCTGACATGTCAGTAACTGCTGCCTAACTTAAAAGTTACTGTTGCTATAGAAAATGAGACCATTTTGGTTTATAGTAGACTTGGCACAAGTGAATGCCAACACCATGTAGTGGATTTGTCTTAGTGGTATTATTCATCTACTGCCAACAATGGAAGATGAGAGACACAGGTAAACATGTCCTCCAGCTGTTCTTCTGTCACTGTCACCACGTAGGACAAGGAGGTGGATGAAGATACTGGTGGCAGAGTGTCATCATGATGGAGTTCAATGACTGCTTTTAATATTAATCAACATGTTTCTGTGTTGTTTTCCACTGTGACTTGTTGCACTGTTACAACTGTGCAGTAGGTTGATTTACTACGGGTTTAAAATGTTCAGCTTTCTGATGCTTTTTTCTATTTAATCTGCCAAATATATTTATTTTTTCATTACTGACAAAACTACAAAAATGTATTGTCACAATGGTCAAAAATTGGTTTTCTGAGTTTGTGAAAAGTTGACTTTAGAGATACGTGCTCCTCACAGAGCTATGCTTTATAGATTGTGATACATTGCTGTGGAAAAAAACTATCCAAAATTATATAAAGTAGTTCAAATGAGCTGAACTTTAAACATCTACAGCAGTAAAATGCAACATATACATTAACCTAATATGAATCCAAAAGCATCATGGTAAAGCACTGAAGGGACCGCCTTACTGCACATTGACTACTTTGACTTTTCTTACTTAAAATATATTTTCTTGATAATACATACTTTTACTTAAGTAGGGTTTTGAACGTACAACTTTTACTTATAGTGCAGTATTTTCAGTGCGCTATTGAATCTGAAGAATTCTTCCAACAATGATAAATTGTACTGTATAATCATCATAATCTGAACTTCTGAGGCTTCAGCAGAAACATCAGCTCCCATCTGGTGACTGTTGAAGACATGACAGACTTTCTGTCGGAGCAAAGCAAGAACAATCTGACAGTACAGTGAGTTA
This sequence comes from Coranthus polyacanthus, assembly GCA_037367275.1. Lineage (NCBI taxonomy): Eukaryota > Metazoa > Chordata > Actinopteri > Kurtiformes > Apogonidae > Coranthus > Coranthus polyacanthus. Next base: position 2,532,823 of record JAPQRN010000003.1, on the reverse strand, counting down.
CTGAGACACACAACAAAGTTCTACACTAACTGACTCTAACACTGCTAACACTGATCTATTTCTAATGAGAATGAGAACCAGTGAAGTTAAAACAAGACTCTTCTTAAAGTGGAAAGACCAGAAACCTGAAAGCACTAAAGCACCTAAAACCTAAACTTTTACATTACACTTTGGTTAATATGTCAAATGTGCTCATCAGATCTCATTCCTTGTTTCAGACATTGCATTTGAAGGCAGAAGGCTCCTCACTTTCCCAGAGGCCATCCCTTAGGGTTTTCAGTGAGTCACATTTTACATATTTATTAGTTGTAGTAGTTGTGATGTATGTGGTTTTTAACTGATTTAAAACAAACATTCAATGACTGTAACTTACAGACACCCCAAGTAATGTCTTTATCATCTTGTTATGTCCTTTATGTTGTTTTTGTCTTGTGCCTTTTACAACCTTTTTGTCTTGTTGTGTCTTTTTTCACCATTTCATTTTCATCTTGCAATGCTAATGTGCTGGCTTTATTATAATAGCCATACATAAGCATTGATTCTATTTGTCAGCTAGCCTGCTATTTAGGGTGCTTAGCCTATGAAGTTAACCTAAGTTTGAGCAAGTAGCTAAAAATACCTCAACATAACATTGTCCAGTCAGTAGTGTGGTCAGGCTGTTTCTGCATTAGTAAGTAAGTAAACTATATTTTTAAAGCACGATTCAAAACCAGGGTTAGAAGGTGCTGTACAAAGTAAGTATTTAATAAAATGTTAAACAGGAAGTTAAAGAGAGGAAGGTAAAAATATGAATAAAAACAGTAAAAATGACAGTGAGGTCAGAAACCCATTATGCAATAATGAAAGCAGAAGGCAAAGCAAACATTAAGGTATAAAGTGTAAACAGTACAGTTGAGTTTTTAACAGCTTCTTAAAAATCTTAACTGACACTGTATTTTTTTTTTAAGGGAAAGAGAATACAGTTCCTGAAGGCAGGAGCCACAACTGCACGGACTTGTTCACCTTTGGTTTCGAACTGGAGTTATTGTTAGCTTGGAGACTTTCACCTATCACTCCTCACACTTCCCCAGCTCTACTCTCTTATTTAAATATGATAAGTGCTGGATCCAAAAAGCCAAGACAATGACAGCCAAAATGCAAAGTCAAGGCTTCAAAATGGTAGTCCAAAAACCAATGGAAGATGTCATGGCTATGCCCATTTCTTTTATACAGTCTATGATTTACCTGTAAATTATGCAAAACTATAGTAGTAGAACAGAATAGGTTACTAAGTAACTTAGTTTAATGTCTAGCTAGTCTTCTCTTCACCCGATTGAAATACCCTTGTGGGGGCCTGGGTAAATGTACAGCTGCATTTAGAGTTACACATTGTCTGTTTGGAAATAATGTTTTGTATTTGTTGTACTTAGTGACAAATGGAAAAAATTGCGGAGTTGAAGCACTACATTCATTCCCAAGTCACAACAATTAGATTTCCTTCCATTTTCTGTCAAATGTTGCAAACTTAATTTTTTGATCATTTCCTGTTCTTTGTAGGATTTTATTGCACATTATGTAGGTATGTTTTGAATTGTTTGTTTCATGTGTCAGTAAGTTGGTGTTGGTGTGTTGCTGCCTAGCTAACATTGCTTATCAGTGTTAGAAGTGATTGCTGGAATGTCAGAATGTCAATCATGCATAGTAAAAAACAACAACAAAGTGCTTTTATTCAACATTGTTTCATGGAAGAGTTACTAAAAATGTAGAATGGTAGGTCCTGAGGAGACATAAAATTGACCTTTTGAGGTCTTGAGCTTAAAGACCTTGAGTTTTACCAATGCTCAGTGAATTTGGGTTGTGTATTTGATTCATGCGGCTAAAGCTTTTATTGTGAAGGATAGAAAAGCAGAAGTGGTTTTGTACATGCATGGATGTAAAGTAAAGTAAAGTCTTAAGGTGTAATGCCACTGAAGGCACCAGATGCTGGCTCCAAAAAGGCCTGACTCCCATAGAGTTACAATGAACATTTGTCTAAATATATAATAATAATAGTCAGTCATTCTGGTCTCATTTTATTTGGACCCTCTGATAGGTGTTCTGGTGGTCCATCTTGAACTTCTTCCTGAGTTAATTAGATCTCAGAGTGAATAGAAACTTTGATGTCTCCTGTCCCAGGCTTTGATTGACAGGTGTGTGTGTGTGTGGCAGCTCGCTCACCTTCAGAGCTTCTGTTTATTTAATAAAATGGACAACACTAACTTCTGGCTCCAAAAGTGACATTACGATTCCTCTGTCCACTTCAGTTGCTCCTTTTTCAGACTTCGAAGCCTCCATGTTTTTATTTTATTGGCCTCATAAGTGCATAACCCTCGGTTACAATACAAATGTAAACGTGTGATGTCAAATATTGTATAAAGCCCTAAAGAGAGTCGTTTAGAAATTCTTAAAATATATTTCTGATCAAACTATTTTTTTAAAACAACTGTATTCTGAGGTACTTGACTTCCTGTCTACAAGTGGAGGAGTGAGGTCTGCAGCTTGTACTCTTTCTCAGCTTTGCCTCTCTGTGCTTTATTTACAGCCTCTTCTTGAAAAGCCCACCCAGTTCTTATTGGCCAAGATCTAGTTTGCACCACCCCTGTTATTCTGCCAGCTCTGGAGACTACAACAGCAGAAGTCTTGCAGGGATTACTTTAATTTATATAGACCTCACATTTTAATATCTTTACCATGTTTAACACAGATGTCCGACATTGTAACATTATACGTGTGACAGACAAAGGCATAATATGTCTATCATGATAGAGATAAGCCTCTGGAGAGAAATGTCAAAACATGATATAGAAAACATCATTATGGAAACTGTACGAACTGGTTCACAGGGAGTTCAAAATACATGAGAATCTGACAAGAATTGAGGGGATCAGTGTGGGTTCTGCTGACACACCTTTTACCATGTCTTTCCACAGAAATTTGTCGGCAAACTTTCTACTTAGCTTGAAATTTGCTCACAGCTAGTATGTCATCATCTTTCTGTTTCACCCCTCCCCATCCTCTCTTTCTGCCTGTCCCTTCTTTGCCTCTGGCCTACTGCCTTCTCCAGCTCAAAGTCTGTGTGTGCGGATTATCACTGGATGAGCAGTCATACTATGAGAAGTCTAATCCGTCATTAAGAGACAGAGGAGTTACACAGGATTTAAAACACACAGAACGAACTGGCGTATGCCTGGACACACAAATACTAAGTTCAAGAAGGATCTAATAAACAGAAAAATGAAATAGCTCCCACTAATAGCCGCCATTTTGTACACCTTCAGATGCATCACACTCAAACTAATTTATTCAGAAATCCAGAATCTTGGCTGCTGTTTTACACCTACATTGTAAACAAGATGTCATGATTCAGAACATTGTGCATTAATAACTTCACTGAAAGGAATTGTATCTCATCAAGAGTCAGATTATTTTTTTTCTCTGCAAACTCTCATGTAAGCAGATATTGAGCTGAATGTAATTTATTTGAAAAATAATGCTTCTCTCAGGCAACAAAACAACACCAAGAAGTTGGAAACAGAAGTTTCTAGCCAAATTGGTTGGAAATGAACATAAAGCCGACTGACTGACCTGACATTTACAGCAGTTCTTTTTCTAATTTTTGGAATAACATTGAGTGGATTTTTTAATGACTTCATTCCTTTCTACAGAAGTGATGCATTTATACTGAGTCTCCTGTCTGTGAATTATGGAGGATTGTTCAAACAAAACCCACTGGTTCATTTGACTTGGTGGGCTGATAGCTGACTTCACAATATTGTCATACTATGAAGTCAGCTGCATTATCCATATTTTCAACCATCCTAATTACAGACACTTCAGAAAAACATGTAGACCACTTCTGCTTAATTAAGAGTTGCAAAGGAAAATGTTCTTCCTACTCAACATATCAGCCTCAACATCCTGACTCTCCGTATTGCAGCCTGCCTCTCCACCTCCTCCACTTCCAAGGACGATGGCCAACTTGTTTATCCTGCTGGGCAGCTGATTGGCTTGCAGCTGCCCTTCATGAAGGGTGAGTAAAAGGGCAGGAAGGACTGTGCAAACCCCATACAGCTAGGAAACCACCTGTTCCTAAAGCTCTGGGTTGTTTTTTTTTTTTTTGTTTTTTCTTTTGCAGCTATTTTTTAAGTTGGAGGCCACCCACTGTCTAAACGGCCTCTTCACAAGTCACTCCACTCAAACTTTCCTCACAGAACTGCCTTTTACAAACCGTTTCTTATGCCACCTAAATGTTTAAGTGTCTGCCTTGTGAGCCTGTGCTTTCCTACATATCCTGTAAGTGAGCAGGAATGTAATCATATATTACATGTTTACATTTATTTTGCAGTATAAGTAAATTGATTCATATGTTGAATCGGCTCAGCCACTCAGGGTTGCTGTAGCAATTAAAAACATCAGATTTTTATTCATTATTCAGTCAGACTGAAGGCTATGGGGGTTATGCTAATCCAAAATGAACTGACCTTGCTGAATAATCTTCACGGTTTGCCTTGAATTATAGTATGTGATTTAATGAAGTTTAAAATCCTGAAATGGGGATGAATTAATAGCTGAAAAGGTCTGGGATGTCCCGTTAAAGTCAGTAGCTGTCTCTAGCTGTCACTCCAAAGTCAACTGGCCAATAAAGATTCAGGATGCACCCCTTGTCCTTCCCACTGGATTAGGATTTGCACAGGTGGGAAGTAACAAAGTACAAATACTTTGTTACTGTAATTAAGTACATTTTTCCAGTATCTCTAATTTATTTGAGTATTTATTTTGCTGATGACCTTTTCCTTTTATACATACATTTCAACACAAATATCTGTACTTTGTACTTAGATTTTCAAAACAGGCTTGTTACTTTGTTTTTAATGCATTCGAAGGGGATTAGCATTTTTTTATTTTTTATTTTTTTATTTTGCATCACAGCACTCCTTTACAGCATGAATACTAATTTCAACCCACATGAATGAACAATAACACATAGAAAAGGCAACCCTTGGTGTATAGAGCGGTGTATATCACACATGACAGACGTAGCAACATAAAAGATGTAACAAGACAAAGCAGTCAACAGAAGGAGACTTGACCATGGAGAAAAGGTGTCGTCTGTTTAATGAGATGAGACCAGGAGAACTAATACCGACATGGTACTACAAAATGTAGAAATACTTTTTACTTCTAGTCTTTCTTTACATTTCAGAGCTTGTACTTTTGTACTTCTACTTGAATATAGAAATTGAATCTGTACTTCTACTTTTACCACAGAATTTCGTACGCAAGTATCTGTACTTCCAGAATGAAGAATTTGTGTACTTAACTTATGGGAGTGCAATCAAAAATTTTAAAGACTGCAAGCAAACGGAAAAAAAAAACATTTTGTGATGTCTTTGTGATTGAAAAAAAATTGTTTTGATTTCAAACAATGTCTTTTTGACCTCCAACATTTTTGACTCAATGTTCATTTGGATTTGATTTAATTGAGCAGATATTTTTGATTTGAAATACTAATGTTAATCCTTTGAAATCTGCTTTATTTGATTGCAAATTCAAGAAACACATTAACCACCTTGTACGATACACACACTTGCACATTGTGGCCTTGAAGAAAACAAAAAGAAAATGTGTTTTGGAAACATCTGTAACCAGTGGAGGCAAAGTGGACACATCACAGGAATCAAAGCTGTTTGCATCTTGTGGCTGCCTGTAAGAGCCTGTGGGCATCCTTGTCATGTTTCCTCTCAGTAACAGACATTACCTGTCTTCATGTAGGAGATTATGAACAGAAGAACTGAAGAGTTATCAGTGTCTCAGCGTTTTTATGTTTTGTTTTTTTTTACGTTAAGGTCATATTTGCCAGTGCAGCATATCTCTACAACATAATCCAACCATCCATATCACACCCTCATGTTAGGTCTGCATTTAGAAAATTCACACATGGAAAGGTTAAAAGACTTTGGGAGCAGCATGGAGTAATAGCCCTAAGGTTGTGCCAGTGTTTGAGCCTGCCTGTGCTTCTGTGGCTCTAAGCATTCATGATAGTATTGTGTATGTGAGTGGTGTCACAGTCTGACCTTTAGAGAAAGGTCAGTCTATTTGGAAGAGGAATAGAAAGACCATGCACAGACACACATGATGACTGGTAATATAGATCCACTGCAAACGACAAAACCAGACATTGCTGACCTTTATCTTTCTATATATCTATATAAGCATGGAGTTATTTGAGAACTGACAGAATGCATGTGTATATGTACCTGTGGTGTATACTGTTGATGTTCATTAATGTGAGGGCTAGTGGCTAGCTCACCCTTCAATACTCTGGCTGCTGTGCCCATTTTCTTTCTTTTCTTACAGAAAATTAGTGAACAGTCAATAACCTTTCTAAAAAGACAGATTTGACACACTGACATGAAATGCTGAGATGAAGACATTGTCCGATGGCAGAAAATGATCCATCCATCTATCCATCTTGCTGTCTTATCTACTGTTCATCAACTCAGCCTATGAAACTTGGGTCTTTTAACTCAGATTGATCACCATAGATACTTTGAGTGTTTGTGAGCGGGCATGTAGGTATTAGGTGGGGCTAGGTTTTAGAATCTTTTTGTTCACCATGTTGCTGATCATCAAGGAATAAATATGAGAAATATTACAGAACATTGTAGCCTTCCTGGCCATAAGAAAGCACTGCTATTGATGATAAATTAATGCATTGATATATTGACTGAACATCAGTATCGGCTGGTATTTGCTGATATTTAATAATAACAGTATCGGATGTAAGATGTCCGATATATAAGATGTCATGTATATGTATATGATGAAGATTTCCCTGGCCCAAAAGGTGGGATAAATAACAACAAAAACCAAATAAATAAACAGAACAGTATCGGTCAAATTGCCATTTTAAATACTGGAATCGGTGCATCCCTATATGAAATAATAATTATGAACCACTAAAGGTGTTTCTATCCAGTTGTTTTCATTCACATTTTCAGTTGGCACCTTAAAAAAAAAAAAAATCAAAAGAACTCAAAATATCCCAAAAATGTTTTTATGCTTGGGAGAGAGGGCAATGGAAACAGCCGATAAAGACACTGGAACATTCACTAAATTAATACAAGAAACAAGGAGATATTACATTAAATATAAAACTGCAATGAACCACCACCTTGTATGAAAAGCTGCAGAAACAAATGTTAGACAAAGACTTTGAAGTCAAATTATAGAAGAGTTTGAAACATATAAATATGATGTTCTGTTCAGGGTCAATAGTTAAACCAGCTTCAGAGTTTTGTCAAAATACCTTTACATTTGGACCCACATAATGCCTTTATTTAGATATGACACTGAAGTAATACTTGTTCATTTGCTAACACACACATACAACCGTGCAGGTGCTGTGACAGTTTTACAATTTTACATGTGATATATGTTCAGTGATACATATCTCACAGATGTGTCCTAGGGAGATGGGATTTAGTGTTACCTCCCTTGTAGTTTTACCTTTTTAACAGTATAACTCTTGACTCCTCTTTTCTCTTGGTATCAGAATACTCTAAGATGGTCTGTGTGTCTGTGTTTCTGAGCCGTCTTGCAAGAAGCTGCTGGATTCCAGCCTTTTTGATTTCAGATTTCTACCACAGGTGCGCATGTGCTGACTTTGAAAATGTCACTAGAAAAACAATGACTCATATTGTGCTATCGTACTATATATGGGGAACAAAACCAATCCTCATTAATTGACTGAGATACATGTTCTTTTTAACCCACAAGCACACATGTGCACTGGGCCATATGCAGGAGAACAGGTCATGGTGGTAATTTAAGTCATGGATATTGATGGTATGATAATGAGAACGGTATAGTGCAGTGTGTGTATGTTAATAGGCAGAGAGATGGTAATAGGGGATGGCTATACTATACTGTACTATACTGTACTATACTGTACTGTACTGTACTGTACTGACATTACACTAACTGTGTGCCATATTGCTATTAATAGAGGTGTGGTCATATCATTGTTTCTGTCATTAACCAAAGAGTTTAGAAGATGGCTCTCAGTAGCTTTCTGTGGCAAAAGTCTTACATGCATTCTCTGAACATTTCAAGTGTGAAAATAACTGCGCATTTGCTGACTTAAGTTTGTTTCTGTTGTATCCCCTATGGTTTTGCACAACACAACACATGATGACAAAGCCTGACAGAGAACTAGAGAGATTGTGTGTTAATTAGATGACTTAACTGGCTAATTAACAAATGATGAAGTGTCATGATTCCCCTGGGATCCACTTACACACACACACACACACACATGCACGGGAACAGATGTTGAGGTCCCCATTGTATTTTGATGAGGCCAGATCTCACATCCAAGCAAATACACACCCACATGCACAGTTAGTACCAAGGCATATTCATCCCGACGATCAGGCCCGTATGTTTATTTTTGTTTTTCTGAGTGACACCTGCAGTGTCATCTACTTTTTTGGCCTTCATTGTGAGTCTGTCATTTTGCCTTCTCAGCATGCTCCTGTGGTTAAATATGGATATTTTTATTGACTTGGGTAAAGCAAAATGTGGTGTAATTCAGTTATATACAAAACATGTTCAAAGAAACCCATCAACCTAATGCACCCTCCTTTTTCCCTCAAACAAAGCAACATCCTATGCACAGCTTGCCTTGAGCAGTCATATGCTGAAATAGTCTTCAAATGGACATTACACACAGAAACCAGTAAAGCAATTAATATTCTTCAAATTTTGACACACAATCTCTTTCATTTTTACCCTCCAGTTCAATGTGAAAACTGGCAATAATGTCAGAATATACTGTTGAAATGTTGAATCATGCTTTATTTATTTGACTTGATAGTCAGCTTAAAGGCTGTGGTTCAGTGAGGTTTTTTTTTGTGAGGTATTATTCTAAAATTTGACATCAAGATATTCATTTCTACAAATTTGTTCCAAATAATGGGTATCTGCCCTGAAAATAACATTTCAGTCAACGCCTTTTACACATCAGTTTTGTTGATTTTAAAACTAAATGGAAACGTTGCAGCTTGTAAGTTACAACTTAAGGTTTACCTTTTTGATTCATTATAGTGTGTATAGAGTGTGTGTTATTGTGTTTTTGCTGTTTTAGCCTGTCAGAGAGATTTCACGTTAAGAAGAACAATACTTACATAAGTATATATATAATCACACCATGCAAATAAGCTTCTGTAGGCTTAATCACTCATCCTTACTAATCCTCACACATACATTTTCCATGTACATGTTGAGTCAATCAGGATTAGTCCATATGGTGGTTGCTCCTATAACAGAGCAGCAACAAGCCTGTATCCTCAGTGACTACAGTAGTGGAACAGCAGGGGAACTTGGTTGACAGTTCAGCTAGAAGTCTAATGGCTAAAACCCCTACCATGATACTGACTCAATAACATGCTGTATACTGTGAAGCCTGCAGAAAGCTGAGTGCCTCAGCTATTCTACCTTAAGGCTACGTGTACAGGTTACTGTTTTAATTATGTGTCAAAAGTTATGCCAAAAAAAATCAAGGCACAAATGAGGTAGAAAAACAGTGACACATAAAGAGAAAATACTGTGTGTACATAGGTGTTTGTAGTTAGTGGCTTTTTTGTTGAAAGGGTGGGTGTTGTGGTGCTTAGTTTGTCAGTTTGATCTGATTTACTTTCTGTTTTCAGCCTGATAAGCACCATTACTCAGATTGCTAGTCATGGCTGTGGCCTCATCAGTGCAAACACCCACACACTGAGACCAGGCTTTGGCTTGATGTAACCCCATGCATGCACTTGTGTTTTTTTCAGTGGCCCTACCTTTGAGTGATCTGTCCAAATCATTCTCCTTCAAGGAAAACCTTTTATAAACAAGCAACTTTGCAAGATTATCTATGTCTGTGCTGACATTCCGTTGCCTCTTAAAAGCTGAAATGATACCTCAGGATTTTCTATATGTCAATTATAAGACAGTAGTGCCACCACACTACCACAGGGAACATACAGCAAGCTGTGCGGTCAGAAAGTGTCCTCATTTGCTTCCTCAGCTCTCTTTGCTGCCAGGAGATGAGCCCATAGGACCTGCAATGTAAAGAGCACTTCCTGTACAGCTGCCAGTGAAGGCTGTTGACGTATCAGTGATCCTGCTTCTGCTTTCAAAGGACAGGCTGCTCAAACATATCTGATAACTGCTTAAATCCTGGTATATGCTGTGTCATATGGTTCTACTCCAGATGAAAGATGACAAAATGTAGTGATATCTTTGATTGGGGCTAAAAGTCAGTGGTTCTGTGTTGCACTGTGAGAGGTTCACAAACAAATGTTGTCCCAGTCTTATGACCTAAGAAAACATTTAGGACAATTTAGGATGACCATCTCAGAGTTTCACTGGTGTTATGACCTGCGACGCTAAACAACCAAGAAGAATTCAATATGAAATGATGCATTGATCAACATGACATGCAAACTTATGCAGCTAAAAATACTAACCTCAAGCTTTGCAAAATTGTCATCCCAAGTTGACCTCTTTTCAGAGTCATGCCCAGGTCCACATTCTCTTCCTCCCCAAGACTTTGGATTATTCTTATACAAATAAATACGGTACAAATAAATAAAGTTCAGGATAAGATAGACCCTTTCACAATGTTACTACGTGTTAGAAAGCCTTTCTGCCAGAGGGCTTTGCGCTCGGGTGATTTTTGTAACAGCTTGAAAATGACATTTAATTCTTCTATTCTCACTTGTATCATAGCCTGAGATTTGTGTTATCATCACTCAGTCTGCATACATGTTAGACCTAAGTATATTAGATCCATGTCGTACAGTGTTGGCTGTCATAAACTTAAAATGTTGAAATGTCACAGTATCTGGGAGCCTTCAGAGAGTAAAAGCAGAAGGGTTATTGAAAAGAGAATGCTCTTTCAGTGAAACTTGTTCTCAAGCAGCTCTCCGTGCAAAGCAGTAGATGACAAGGATGGTGGTGCCACAGCCCCTGCCAACGAGGAGGGCCCAAAAATCAGCCCCACCACCTGAGCCACAACACTAGGCCTCAGTCCCCTCCAGGCTAGAACTGTTGACAAAATAAGGGTTTCACCCCTGCTGGCCAGAGCTGCAGTTTGCTCCTACTTGACATAGCAGGCTCTGAGCTGAGATACCATTATCTGCAATGCCCAGCACCCCAAGGACCAGTGCCAGAATGCACTGGAGCAGAGGGTGCATTGCTTATTTTAAGATAGCCTTGTCCAGAGCCTTCACCTGCCAGTGAGGCACCATGCAGCCAGAGAACAGCCAGAAAGTTTTGTGGACGAGTGAAGGGCACAACCTGCAGCACCTGAGCTGCTGTCAAAGGAAGGAAAGAAGTAGAGCAGTGGAAATCAAACTTAGAATTTAATACTAATTAAAAATTAGTGAGAGTGATAGACCACTAATTAGGGATGAAATATTTATGCCGGAATATATTGCATTACTTCCACTAGTAATATGTTAGTGATACAGCGTTGATAAATATTGATATTTTTATTGAAATGCCTGGTACATGGGAACATGTTTCAATCAGTGTGTGGATGTATGTAAAAGAGACATCTCAGTTGTCAATTTCTGTGAAACTGATAGTGAAGAAACATATAATTCCCAGAGGTGGGAAATGTGATAGTACAAATACATAACTGTACTTAAGTTGATTTGTCAGGTATGTGTACTTTACTTGAGTATTTATTTACTTACTCATTTTTCTTTTAAACCCTACAGTTTAATACAAATATCTTTATTATAAATTCCTTACATTTTCAAAACAGGCTGTTACTTTAATTTAATGCATTCAATTGGGATTATGTATTTTTTTTTATTTTGCATCATTATTGACCTTCCATCAGGAACAGTTTCAATATACATGAATGGGACAATAATACATAGGAAAGATGACCCCTTGGTGTATAGAGCAGTGCATATCACACATGACAGACGTAGCTACTTAAAGGATGTGACAAGACAAAACAGACAAGATTAGATTAGATTTATTTATTTGACAAAACAGTAGCACCAGAACTACAACAATGTCAATAAGTGCTTGTAGCGAAAACCTGTCCGCAGGAGAAAAGAAAAAAACAAAAACACAATACACGTACAAATATAATACAGGTAATAAAAACACTATAATACATGTGAACAGTGTTGTTTTTGTTTCAGCCATAATTTAACACCTCTATTAAAACATTAAAAATCGAAATTTAATGAAAATTAGACTCCTGTGGAGAAGACTGTAGCATCATTTAATGTGATGTGCGACACCAACATGGATGATGTGAGGTTCAGTAGCTTTGCACAGAAACAGTAGAAATGTAGAAATACTTTACTTTTACTCGTTGAATACATTTCAGAGCTTGTACCTTTGTACTTTTTACTTTTACAAGTAAAAACGTTTAATCAGTACTTTATCAGAGTTTTTTTTTTTTTTTTTTACACAAGGATCTGTACTTTTACTTGAGTAAAGAATATTTAGACTTTTGCCACCTCTAATAATTCCTGCATTATGCTGTTCTTAGACATCACATTGTATATCATTTTTATTGAATGGTGTGCCTTCTTGGCCAGGTATCCTTTGAAAAGGAGATTTTATACTCAAGGGACTTCCTGTTTAATAAGAGTTAAAATAAATAAAGTAGATGATTGTCTTGTTATGTACCCCACCCTTACTGTGGGCAGCTTGTCATCAAAGTATTGTACTGTGAGTTACTCACTAATGTGAAGTTGGATATCAGGCTGTGCCATTACAGAACTGTGTTGCATTTCTTTCAGCCTCTGCAGATAATCTTCTGCTTATGAAGGGCTTTTCCCCTGCCACTGAACTTTTAGAGCAGCAATGTAAAACCATTAATGAAATAGTTACATGTCTTGGGAATAGCAAAACAAGCATTATTTATTTAAAATACTGCAGATAATCACTTAAAATGATGTGTTGTTCTTTGCCTACCTTGCATATTGGTCAAGTAAGTGCTTTTAGTCAGCCACATGGGGATAAAAAACATGGGCATTGCCAGTTGGTCAGGTTAAATAAGAATAATCTAAAATGTGTTACTATAGCAACCTTCAGACAAGCTTCTCCTTAATGAAGCTCGATATACACAAGTTGTGGGATCATAATTAGTTGAGTCCCTCGGGAGAATGGAGGTGGCAGTTTTCTACTGCCTATTTGCTCTGTGATCTGGAGACCAGATTCCAGCCACAGTGGTGGAGTGATAAGGCTTTTAGCTGGTGATCAAAAAGCAAGTCAAGTTTTCCAATGTTTCAGATGCTAATTTTTAAATGGAATAACGTGCCTAAAGAGTACAGTAAGATGTCTGATCCTTCTTTTTCTTTGTTTAATGTCTATGAGCTACACTGTGTGTCTTTTTGTCTCTGTAGAGCTACTATTTTAAAAGACAAGGAAGGATGTTTTCATTTGGATAAATGTCAAATATTCAACACACTTATGGCCAAATCCCATCCTTCCATCCCTCTGTTTCTCTCCCCTTTCATTCCTCTCCCTCCTCATTAGCAGTCTCCTCTATCCTTCCCCTATCACTCCATCCCTCCTCATTTCTTAGTCAGATGGAGCTTTGGAAGGCAGAAGGTCACAGAAATGTCTCTCTTACATACAGTCTCTCACTCTCTCTGCCATCTCTCTCACTCTCTCTAGGACTCTCCTCCTTTTTCACACACACATGCTTTGTGCACACACATGAGAATGCATACATTATTAAGTATGCTTCCTCTTTGTCTCTCCTTTTCCTCTTTCCCAGTAGTTTCCCTTTCTCTCTCAATGTGAAATACAGTACATATATTATTCTTTTTGGTCAGACTCCCATGGCTAATATCAGACAAGAGGTGACAGATTTTGGGTTGTGACCTTAAACTGCAAAGGTAGATTTAACACCCAGGGCAGACAGATGAGCAACACTTCCACACAAGGCACTTCACATTCAGCATTTAAGCTCATTCATCTCATTGCACAAAACTAGGGCAGCAACTGATGATTATATTCATTGTTGATTAATGTGTCGAATATTTTATCAAATCGCTAAGTTGTTAGTACTGTAAAATGTCAGAAAATGCTGAGAAGTGTTGATCAGTCTTTCCCAGAGCCCACGAAAGAATAAAGACAAAATATTCAAATTTAAGAACATGGAATCAAATTCAGAATTTATTTTTTTTGTAAATCAATTAATTGATTATCCAAATTCAAACCCCATTTCCAGAAAAGTTGGGATTTTTTCTAATCTAATAAATCAATATCTAATAAATTGTGTTTTGTTAATTAGTTTTAACATTTATTTGTTGTCTGATTCTTCTCTTCATGATGTCCATACATGTTCAATAGGACACAGATGTGGACTCTGCAGACAGGACAGTCCAGTTCATGCACTCAGTGACTATGAAGCCACGCTGTTGGACCTGGTGCAGAATGAGGTCTGGCATCATCCTGAAGAAATAACCACAGGCTTCAGATAAAAGATGTGGACTTGATAGCAGCATATGTCTCTGTAAAATTCAATCTATGTCTTCACATTGATGGTACCTTCACACATACACAGGTCAGACATGTGGACACTGATGCAGTCCCAGACCATCACAGATGCTGCTTTTGCACCTTTCACTGATAACAGTCTGGATGGTCTTTTTCATCTTTGACACATAGAACCTGATGTCCGTTTTTCTTAAAAACCAGCTGAAACGTGGACTCCTGTGACCACAGCACACATTTCCACTGTCTTTCAGTCCATCTGAGATGATTTTGGGTCCAGAGACAATTGATATAGAGCTTCCTTCTTGTGTCATACAGTTTCAGGTTGCGTGACCTTCGAGACCAAGGGCATTCAGCAGTGGTTTAAACCCGTGGCCTTTACACACTGAGATTTAAACCTTTGGTGGAGGCTTACGTCCAATCATGATCTCCTCACCTGTTAACAATGTACCTCTTAATTGTGGAATCTGACAGAACAGTGTCACTTGTATGTTCTATAAACTTTTCGTCTCTCTCCCAACCTTTTTTTTTGAGTGTGTTACAGGCATCAAAATGTTTATATTCACAAAATACAATTAAGTTGCTTGGTGAAAACAGTGAAAATCTTTTCTTTGTACTTTTGTCAGTTAAATAAAGGTTCAAGCGAATTAACAACTACAATAAAAACAAAAACAAAAAATGTAATGTAATGTAATGCTCCAACTTTTCTTGAAATGGGGTTTGTTGCTGTTGACACAAGAATAATATTAATTTCCTCTTCAGTTACATTTTACATTGTTCTGGGGTTTATATAACTTTTTCATTTTTCGGTCAGTCCAACATGATAATACAAATACTGAATGGTGCTAACTTTGCAAACATTATATTTATAGAAGAATGAGTCTGATTCCCATTCTGACCTGAATTCACACATTTCTTTTTTTACTTTTGCCATTAGATTCACTTTAAAAACCTGAAGTACTTGGCATTGCACTTTTGAATGCAGTGTAACAAGTGGAATCACACTCGTCTGGCAGGCGGAGAGAAAGGTAATTGTACTGTGATCCAAAAAAACATTTGAGTGAGTGATAGAAAAGAAATGGAGAGGCAGGCGGAGGTGCTGTGTTACACCCACAAAGGACGACAACAGAGAGGCAGAATCAATAGTCCTACTTTGTGTTTGCACTCGCTAAGACATCAGCGATGTGACCCCACCATAACCATAGAGATTAGTTGTCACACACTTGTCAACTCTGTGCTCCCTCTGTACAATGATGACTGATTGTGGATCTGTGTGTTTGTGTGTGTATCTCTACACCATGTCATACCGTTTTGAAATAGTTTGGACATCAACAATGATATTTTTCTTGCAAACTATCTTTGCATCTGAAATCTATACTATATCTTTATAGGAGTCAACCATGAATCACCATTTTGTATTTGAAGTCTGTGATCAAGAGATTGCTGAATTTATATCATGCACACAAGTCTGTCTGCACAAAAAAGGTGCTATCCGGGCTGCATCTTGACTTGATTCTGTCACACATGCTGTAGCTCGAGGCCTGTACCTGAACAAGGATGATTGAATGCCCTTAAGTGACTTCTCTTCACACTCTCTACAATAATGTTGTTTATTTAAACTGACAGTGCCGCTTCTGTTTTCTGTTGTGCTGCTGCCACTGCACTACTCATTAGAAAGCACTTATGCTACTGCTCATATAGCATTTCAGCATCCACGGTATCCACCTGTAGGCTCTCACTTTAGGATCCCTGGGGGCACTTGACTATTGTTGCTCCTCAACCGCCTCCATCTTGCTCTTGATGTTTTTTAGAAGTGAAGGAGAGAGCCAATAGATGTCAAATGGTAACATAATACATGAATGAAATGAAAGACATATCTGAACTGTTGTACACTGATTGATGTAATTTGGACAGTCTTCCTTAAGTCCTGTTCAGAACAAAGATTCATACTGAGATGAGATGAAACATCTAAGTTCTTTTGTCAGGTATTCTATTTTTTTGTTTTAGCAGGATAGCCTATAATTTGTGGCTTCTTAAAATCTGACTGAGGATAGGTTTGTGAAATACTTGCTTGAGTTAGGGCTGTCATGAAATTTGAGTTAACGATTAATTGTTATACAAATAATTGATGAAATTGTCCCTTCTGTTAAGTGTAGTATAAGTCTAATAATAGTTTAATTGTGCACATACACAAAATACAAAATGAACATTGCAATTAAACACTGTCAATTAAAAACTGACATGACTTAAACATAAAGCCCATTACTGAAATATTCAACCAAGGTACAAAATTGCTGGTTCTCCATTGAATTTACAGCAGAAGAAGAATGGGGCAAAATGAAATGATGTCATTAAAAGAGCAGCAGTCAAATGGTGGAAAGCAATGTGGAAATAATGATAAGATCTGTTATTTCTGTTAGTTTGACCCAACCACTTCATCTAGGTGAATGGAGACAACTATCACTATTATGCATAATAATCCTGATTACTTAAATAATAATAATTACAATATGGCAATTATGTAATAATTGTCACAGGCCTGGATGATTGACGTTCAATTTTCTACAGAAGCTCATCTGAGAAAGAAGCCCAGACACAAAATATATTTCTCCTTCTCCTCGCACTGTTGTACAAGTGCAAATCACGCCAATTCCTCCTTCACAGCAGCTCAGGCTGTAAGTGGAGCCTGACTGAAACTGCAGAAATGTGTTTACCTCACATTGGAAACATGTTTAGATTAGATTTATGTCATAAGTGCTGTGTTAGCCTGACTAGAATACTTCTGCTGTCACCACCGTCCTAAGACATTGAAATTAACAAATCATCAGTAAGGCAAACATTAGCTAATCAGCACACACATGTGACAGTGAAGAATTTCAAAGCTTTGTTTTAATTCTTTTGAGAGGTGGTCTAAATATGTGTGACTTCAAACAGATGTTAAATTGACAGATATTAGGTTTCCAGTGTTGGCCTTCATGTGAAAACAGTGTTTTAGAACCCCCAGGGCTCCACGCTGTCATGTGAAAATGGTTGGGGGAAAAAAAAATTATTTCTCCTGACAATTCCCAGAGTCATTCCATTGTTTAGATGACTTTGTTACCTTTAAGCAGAGAAATGCTAACTGTTGCTATCTGGGACAGGATTTCACCAGAGGAATGGCTAATACTAATACTAATACTCAGCCATAGAAATACTAAGAAAAACATGCACTATATGAAACTATGTTCTAAAATCTGCCAATGGCGACTTGACAAGCTGAGTTGCAGTCTACAGCGACTTCAAACGGTTCCATCTTGTTGTGTGAATCATTGGTTGGAACTGGAACAACACATACAGAGCTGGTCATTAGAAATGAGCTACTGAGGATCAGCTCTGCCTCTACTAAGTTGTTTTGCTACCATCTGCCTGGTGGTCGAATTATACAGTATATATATATATATATATATATATATACTGTATATATCTGTACATATATACATGTATGTATATATATGTGTGTGTGTGTGTGTGTGTGTGTGTGTGTGTGCAAAGCTCTTGGTATTTAATAAGAATTTAGTGCTGTTGTAGGAGTTTATTAGGGAGTATCATTCATCCCCACAGAATACTCTGAAAAAGTTTCTTCATCGAGTAAAAACCTTTCTTGCCAAACAAACTGTTTGCTTTGTTGTGTCTTTGAATGCCTGTTGCATCATCTGATTCTATACACTTAATGTAAACAATACACATACTGTATTATTTACATCTGGTAGATTTTGTCACAGAAACAAATCGGCAAATCATGATTTAGATTATATTTCTAAAGTCTATCTATCTACAATATACCACTCCCTAGATATACATTTGGACAATAGGCTTTCTGCATGAAGGGCTGTCTGGTCTGGAACACACTACCAACTGAAATCATATTAATTAAAGTTATAAAATCTTTCACAACCAACATTAAAACAGCTCTGATTCAAAGCAAACCAGAGTGTTACACGTACTGTGTACTGTGTTTTTATGAAAGAGAACTGTATATTTTCACCTTGTATGGGCTGGGTCATAAAATGATTATGATAATTATCATGATATCATTTAACATCATATTGCAATATCCTTTTTGTATTATATCATGATCATTTTCCTTGGAGGTCAATGGTTATAGATTATCATAATCCTTTTTTTTCATGCATGTTATAACATTAAACAAACATTTTATCATTTTAATTGTTTTGAATCTTCTACCTCTATGTTTCTGAAATGTTAAACCACAAATAACCATTATTTACCATTATGAATAACCATTTCTTCAACTTTTGCTCAGGACCAAAAATCAGCCTGTACTGTAAAGAAATAATAATTTGACATTTAGCCTGATAATTATCATTATCAACAGATTTTTTTTATCATGATAACAATTTTGGCTATATGGCCCAGCCCTACATGTATGTAACTGTATATGGAAAAGCCCAGGTAGGGACAGGGGTGGAGAATGAAGGAGAGCTAAATCCTCTTTGTGTGGCATCAGATTTATACTTATCCTGAATAATGTTAACTGCATTGTCCCTAAATAAATAATCTCACAACTGACACAGCAATTACATAATGGACAGATGAGTTGATAATCTTACTCATCTTCCCTGTCATTCCCCACCTTATAGTAAATCATCTGATAAAGCAGTGTATTGAAACTAATTGTTCAAATATAGTGAGCGACAAGTTTCTCATCCTGCTGTAACCTAGCAACAGATTGTTCTGCCATTGCTTTTCTGTGTTTATAAAGTAAAGTACTAAAGTACTAAATGTTGTCTCCCCACCTTAGCCACTGTGCTCAAATAATAAACAGCCTCTTCTCTCCAAAAGCACATCAGCGGGTGTATGTGCACCCAAATCTTTGTTTACGTGTGAATGTGCACATCCATGCGTGCGTGTGTGTGTGTTATCACCAGCAGAGCAGTGAAGTTAATTGGCTTCAGCTGAGAGGAGAAGCAAGACAATAGCTTTAAACACACACGCAAACACTCATACATGCACTGTCAGGAAGACTCCCATAGAGACATACACCACACACTTTGCTCCAAAATAGACGCACACACAAACACACACACTCCCGCTGTGTAGCTCGGCTGAATCCAAACACTGAAGCGTATTGTTGTGTCTTTATTTAGACACATGGCTTACATGGGCCTTAACAGCTCCTGATAACAATATGTGTGTTTGGATGTGTGTATGAGTGTTTACGTCACTACAGTAATATGTAGGACATGAAACAGGCTTCTTGGTGAAATGGCCACAGTGCACGGCAATAGAATTTTACTATCCAATTACATTTTTTCCTGCCAATCTTTTTGAAAAGTGGAAATGTGGGCTGCCTGCTGACAGAGTCAACAACAATCCTGACAGCACCCACCACACTTTCCACCATTTGTGCCAGTTTGTCCTTCTCTTCGTCTCTTTTATATCCACATTATCCCCACTATCTCCCTCTCCCCCTCTGTTTTCTGACTTCCCTCCTCATCATTTCTCAACTATTTTCCAGTCTTTTTTTGAATTTTCCTTTTCTGAAACCAGGTAGGCCCTTGTTTTATTTCCTTATCTTTCACACGCATAAAAACCCTGTTTTGTTTTTAGCAATGAAACTGTCAAAGACAAAAATGCAGTAAGACAAATACAAAACCATCAGTTTTCAAATTGTGTGTGTCGTTGTGCTTGTCTGTGTGCATCTGTGTATGTACTCTCATTCCTTATGTGTTCAGGAGTGCAGGTGCAAGATATGGTAAATGAATATGAGCGACTGGAATAATGCATGTTGTCATTTATGCACACTTTGTGTATATGTGTGTGTCTTCAGGTGAAAATCAGAGAAAAAGAAAGGGATGGAAGGTGTTAGAGAGAGGGAGATGGTAGGAGAGGTTTCATCTCTGTCAAGCCTCGACGTGCTCAAGCACCTGTATTCAGAAAAAAATTCTACACACATACTGAAACACACACATTATCACACACACAGACACACACATCCATCCTAATCCAGCACCACTGCCTCTTAGGCACTCTTTGGTGAACAGAGAGAGAGGGAGTAAGAAGTGAATTCAGAGTTGAAGTGTTTTGTCTGAGTTTTCTCCAACGGGCTTTGCTCTCCATCACACATTCACACGTACACCCACACACACACACACACACATACACATCCGAAAGTCTTCGGGTGGAAATGACTTTCAGATTGTTTCCTCACAAAAACACTTAAACCGGCAGAAAAACAAACAGTGCATTTATCAGGGTATCAGATAGCCAAGGCAGAGATAGATTTCACTTACAATAGCCATGTACATTCTGTACATTTTAGCACTGTGTATTAGCAGAAATAATACATTTTCTTTCAAGTTTGGCCTTCTTTTCTTATCCATTTGAAGCTGAACTCTTTATCCCACCTTAGATCAAAGCAAAAGTACACAGGAATGATACTTGCACCATGTTTTTAAAGCTTAGGTAGCTCTGCTGAACTACCTGTTCACCCCAGCTGTTGTAAATTTTGAAACACTGTAGACATGGCGAGAGTAGAGCACTGCAAAGCAACTTGTTCAGTGAAAACATGTACTTCTGCCCTTAT
>JAPQRN010000003.1:2469046-2511599 GCA_037367275.1 Coranthus polyacanthus | reverse complement strand
ACCCACACACACACCCACACACAGGAACACACACACACACAGGAACACACACACACACACACACAGGAACACACACATGCACAGGAACACACACACACACAGGAACACACGAACACACACACAGGAACACACACGCACATGAACACACACACGCACAGGAACACACACACACACACACACACACAGGAACACACACATGCACAGGAACACACACACACACAGGAACACACACACACAGGAACACACACATGCACAGGAACACACACACACACACACACACACAAACTCACACACACACACACAGGAACACACACAAACAAACTCACACACACACACACACACACACACACAGGAACACCTGTTTTCTTTGTGCAGGGTCACAGTCTCTCACCCCATGGTTTTGATATGCTCCTCCTTCTCCTGCTCTGTCCAGGACCAAATGCAACAACCACAGTCTACCTCTGAGTCCAGCCTAGACCAGTCACAATCCAGTAAATGATGATGAACAACCAAGATCTGTCTTATTTAAGAACAACTGTTACGCATACTAAGCTACCAAAAACTGCTTTACATTAGTTTTTCAAACGTGCTTTAAAAATGAGAAAACACAAGACAATTTACTGACATAACGGCTAACGAAGCCACTGAGGAAAGAATAAAATGAACGTAGCATTTAATCATTTTCCTCGACAGATGCAATAGCTTTTCATCCCGAGCCTCTCTTTTAATACCACAGTGTGACCGAGGATACAGACAGCAGGAGATGAGATTTGGTTTAGTGAAGTGTGTGCAGAGGAGGAGGAGGAATGTGTGGTCTCTACTGTACAGCACACACAAGATGTACACACAAGTACTTTTAATCAAGTACTGTACGTGAAATTTTGACACGATGCTACTTTATCCTTCCACTCCACTACATTTGGGAAATATCGTAGATTTTACTCCACTACATCTGTCTGATGGCTTTAGTTACTTGATTCTTTTTACATAATAACATATGTAAAAGAAACAAGTAACATACACCATGATGCACTTCAATACTATTCATGTACCCTTTAAACTGGCTCCGCATTGTAGAGATACAGCATGAAAAAAATGGAATATTCTGGAATATTAGAAGACTTTCTGCACAATGATTGTTTTTGATACATAAAAGTGCATTTAACTGATAATAAGTATGTACTTTTACTTACATTATGAATTCAGGACTTTTACATGTAAAGGAGTATTGAGTATTTACACTGTGGTATTTCTACTTTTAATGAAAAGTATTTTTTTCACCTGCGTTTAAGATCAGGTTTAGACACTGGAAAGAAAGTTTATATCTGACTGTGGAGCTGCACCGTAAAACAAAGAAATACATCGTTGTAGGGCAATAAAACACTAATATTTATCACAATATAATTTATGTCATGATAAATAACATTATCGTGATTAATATTATAATAGTTTTGAATGTGTGTTTGCCATGTTCTGACCATGAAGAATTCTTTAAAACAAAAAAAACCCCAAAACATTCTAGTTGAATAATTACTTTTATTTAAAATACAAATACAGAAAATGAACAGAACCAGCTCTAAATCACAAAATCAGAGACTACAGATGTGTTGGTTTGGTTATGTCTCGTCGTTTTTTTGTCTTGTTTCTTCTTTTACATCGTTTTCATCTTATGTCTTTTAAAAATCACAAATGTTTTTTTACATCATTTTAGTGTCTTTTACGTCTTTTATGTATCATTTAAGACTACAAATAACCGTGTGGTTTCTTCAATTTTCACTCAGGACCTAAATCAGTTTTTAAACTTGAAAGAAATAGTGACTTGATTTATCATGATGTTTGATCTGAAAATTCGTCATAATAAGAGTTTTGGCCGTAGAGTGTTTACCCAGTTTTCTGATTTGAATTCTTTCAATGTCTTTTTAAGGAAATGTTTACTGATTTTATTGTTCTTATAACTACTGTGTTTTCTTAATTTTATATCAAATGAGGCCTTTACTTCAATATATTCTGAGATTAAATAAAGGTTGAATGACTTGCATTGGTTTTTCCAGTGTAGGATACTGATTATTTGACCTTTATCACTAACTGCATATTTTCCTCTTGTGTTTTAGTGGAACTGGACGCAGATCATGCGCAGAGGGTCCCTGGGGCTGAGCAGGGAGGCGTCCCGCCCACCCAGGTGAAGCTGAAAGAGAGGCAGAAGTTCTTTGAGGAGGCCTTCCAGCAGGACATGGAGCAGTACCTGTCTACCGGCTACCTGCAGATCGCAGAGAGGAGAGGTGAGAAGAGGCAGCAGCGGGTTCTTTACAAAAGGCTGGAGTCTTGCTCTTTGATGAAATTTGAACAGCATTGAAAAGCACCATTTCTTCCACTTTGAAAACCACTCCACTTTGGAGAAAAGGGAAAGGAGAAATATTGAGGAGTTAAAGTTGCTTGCAGGAACCTTCGTGACTATGTAAACTCAAACTCTGCCACATTAATATGAATTCCCGAGTCTTGATACTATCACTGTAATATTTCAACCTCATATCACAACATTAAGCAATAATAGCTTTCTGCTGTGAGGTACACACTCTGAGAGCCTGTCTCTAAACACACAAGTAGAGCCATTACTCTGACAAATGCCACTGTGCCGTATAAATGTTGTCTTCCAGTGGGATGGCAATAGAATCCTGCTGCAGTTTACCCCATGTACCCATTACTGCCAAAATCTGTGCTAAAACACCCAAAGGATGTACTGAAATGAGGGACCGGATGAGATACACAACCTGCACAGACAGCTGTGTTGGACTCTGATAGCACAGTCTTTGTAATGTGATTTTTCTTCGTCTTTTGCTCATTTATCCTCCTGTCTTAATCCTTTGGAAATGGCTTATTAGATGAGATTGTCAAGCAGCAAGGAAAGACAGGAGAGATGAGGCGGATGGAAGGAGATTTAAAGATAGACGTGAGAGAGGATGTGACAGACTTATTGTATGTTTTCAAGAATAGGGTTTTATTTTTTATGAATGCAGTGTTTCTTCTAAATGAACCTCTGCAACAAAAACAGGCACCAGCACTAGGGCTGAGGTGCAGCGAGTGAAATATTCACAGCTCATTATTATCTATAGCCCAGTCAGAATCTGGTGCTTTCATTCATGGTAAAAAAGAAAAAAAAAGACTGTAGAATGTTTACAGTTGGACTTCACACTTCAAATGATGTGAGTCACAGTACGAAAGCAAGTAAGTGGGCTGCTCAACAAAAATGACACAGGATTAATTTCAGTCAGAATTGGTGAAAGAATACTTGAAATCAGTTACAGGGGAAGTTCACATCATTATTATTCAAAATAAGGTTACTGTGTGAGAGTTTAATAACACACTGCAATTATCCTTCATGCAGCTACAAATCCCTACAGCAGGGCGGCGCCACTGAACAGCTGAAGAAAGTGGCAACCTCCACAGCTGAAAGATGAAGCTTGTGCATGCTCGTGTAATTATGTGAAGAGAAGCGCTGAAGAACTCAAGAGCGAGTGTTAGGATATTTGCAGAAAAAACAACCTGAAATCTCTACATAGGTATCAGTGTATTGTGTCTGTTACCATGGACATAGGTAACTAAGACCGTCCTTAACTTACAAATGGAGTTAGCCAACGTCAACAAGCGACTGTCTCCAATCTCACCCTGAGGGCTGAAAAGTGAAACTAAAAGCTGTCAAAACCTGCAGTTCCTCAAATGTCTGGCTCCATTGTCATAAGCCACTGAGCGTTCAAAAGCCAGTCTGAAGGGTCTTTAACGCACTGTCACACGGACACACTGTGTGCAATTCCTCTGCAAGCAAAAACAGTCCTTCCCAGCAGGGGAACCTTTTAGCCAAGGTCACAGAGGGGCTAAAAGAAGAACACGTTTGAGGCAGTCACATGGAAGTGATGCTCTCCAAGCAGCACTTTCTGGACCCACACTTTAACTACATAGCGATAGTGCTGGTTGAAGAGTGTGTGTACATGTGTTTGTGTGCGCATTTGTTTATTTTTTTTCATCTGCTGAATACCCAGTTCCGTTCGGGGCAGAAAACTGAATCGGTGTCCTCCATACGCCGCTTTATGAGCCTGGATTGCTGCTGCTGTGTAGTGGTAATTGCATAGCTGACAGGCGAGATACAGCAACGCACACGAGACAAGGCAGCATACTGAGAAGTCATTAGCGAGCATTAGACCCTAGCTCCTCTAAGATATGTCACATAAAACAACGCCGTACTGTTTTCACAGAGAAGAAAGCTTTATGAAAATATGAAGAATGGGCATATAAATGCATGCGTGTCTGTGTTTCTGCATTTCATTCATTTCTGTTTGTCTGTTTTGCAGATCAGTTTGTAAGCCTGTAATGGACTTTTTTTCTTTTTTTGGGGGGGGGGGGGTTATTCAGAGGAGGTTGAGGTGTTAAAAATAGCCTTTGGGGAAAGTGTGTGTTGCTTTTTCATGACAGTGAGACTGTCTCCACAGGAAATAACATTCCCCTTCTTTCTCTCTTTCTTTATTTTCTTCTGCTCTCCCCCTGTGCCGCCTTCCTCTGCTCTCCTCATATCCTTGAGGTACGGTAGCCAATGGCATCTCCTCTCACTGCTGTGCGCCGACCAATCATCTCACTCCGTCCTCTTGTGCCTGCATCACTAACACCCCCCACCGACCCCACCCCCTTTGCATTCCCACAGTGCACTTGCTTGTGACGCATGAAGCACATCATGACAGTGATTGGGGGGGGTCTGGTTTGTCCCCCTGCAAGGTGGTGAATCCGGGAGCGTTAGAGTTAATGCCTCAGCTACAGTAGTTTTAGAGGAATCTTCAAGGATTCTGCTGTTTATGAGTCTGTGTTTTATGTTGGAAAGTAATGACTGAGCAAGTTTTAACACTGATTCTGTAACATTACTATCAAACATCAGACTGTTTAATAGATGAATTCAAGGTGCTGGTTTATCTCTTAGAACATCACTAAACTGAGAATCCTGATACTTTGTGGATGATGTAGAATCAATCACAATACATTTCCTTAATTTAAAGGGGAATCTGAATGCCAACCTTCTCATCTGTCACTTTAAATTTTTCACTTTACTTTTTTTAACCACTCTCCTTTCTTATATAGCTTAATGCAGTGGTTCCCAACCTATGTGGCTCGGAGCCCCCCCTATAAGCTGCACCACAGCCCCAGCGATCCCCGACTCCCTCCCCTCCTACACACATAAGGAAAAAAAAATTAAAATTCTTTTCTAATGTCTCTGGGCCTTTTTGACAGCGCCAACTGTTTCTTCCTCAGAAAAAAATCCTCACCTTCATCCATAGTTGCTGGGTGTTTTGTTTCCTGATGTTGCCGTAATTTGATGGCTTCATGCTGTCATTTCACCACAAATGACACATTCTGGTCGAATTCTGTCTTGTCCCTCAATAAAAGCAAATGGAAGGTAACTCTCAAGATATAGCCAGACTTTTTTATTTATAAGAACTGATAAATCTTCAGCAGTTGTGTGTCTTTCAGACATTGTTTCCGTCAATAATTTTCTAACTTCACACAAAATAATGAATTGGGATGAGCTAGCTAGCCAACCTGATGAAAGTGTGGACAGAGGTTCAGAGGTCAAGGAGGTTTGGCCATTGAAGTAGCAAAAGACTTTTGTGGAAAATTAATGCGTAAGTCTGTTACTATGATTTTATCCAGAATGTGAAAATCTAATTTTTATAACCGCACAACCTCAGAGCAGACAAAGCTTTGTGCACGCCCCTTTGATCTCTGGCGTGGACCCCATACAGTACTATATTGTTAAATACTTGGTGTACACTGTCCATGGACTGCGCAGTTTCATTGTTTCGTTATATTTTATAAATTAACATGGTACAAGAATGAAATATTGCATTTTTGCTGTTAAAATGACTTGACATTCAGTGCACCAAGTCAGATCAACTATCTGTATCGATCAGGAAAACAGCCTGAGGGTGGGACCTCTTTTTGAACCTGGAGGTTTGAGCACTAATCCTACAATACAGATTACTGAGACACATACTGGGAAATCAGTGTTTGACCAGGATGGTCTGGGTCTTTTACAGGGTAATGTAGATAATGTAGAGAAGTACAGTTATGAGTGCAGTTTGATTAGTGCTGACAGGGACTGAGGAAGGGGTGTGCCACTGGAATTTAGAAACTTTCTCTGGGCCGAAATTAGGAAAATATTTCAGTCATCCAACTCATGTAGAATGTTTATTACAGTAACAAGATACATTTAGAGTTTGGCATCTAGCTCCAGGATCATCACTCCCCACAGGTATTTTACCTATAGGTATTGGGGAATGATGAATAAATATCTTCCCCCTCGGAGCCTACAAGTGGATGCTGGGGTGGTTTGGTAGTTTAAATAGACCGCCAAATTGAAAGGTGTGTTTAGTGTGTGGAGAGAGACATATCAGTGGTGACTGTTAAAAACGCATCTTGAGTTGTCTGCCTGACCTAGCTTGCAGTGTTTCGCTCCATTTGTGGTAGTACGGGTAACCAAAGTGACACTACAGATACCTGAACATTAAAGGGGAACCCTTTTTAAGTTATTATAAGTCTCCCCAGAATGTGCATTTTAAGTTTCAGCTCAAAATACCTCATCGTTCAGCTCTTAGTTTTCAGTCCTGTTCCACACAGGCTGGTTCAGTATCTGTTGGTTTAAATGCAAATGAGCTGCTGTTGACCACACCCCTTTTCTGTCAGTGCTTTGGATACCATGTGTGTCATGTAGACACCCTGGGAAATCATACCAGAGTGTCAGGATGGTTCTGGTGGAGGACTTACTGAGGGCAGTGACTCTGTAGTTGTGAAATCATACATGCAGTATATAGATTTCAAAGGGCTTGTTTCAGGTCCAGTTTTCCAAAAAGGGGCTGTTTTATTATGGAAACCATATTTTCCCCAATATGCCATTTTTAAAGCATGTCACCACCACATACAGTATGCAATCACCAAAAACAATGGTTAGCATCTTGTATCTGCTGCTAAACTTTTAATCTTCACTCCAACACCCAATGCTTTTTACTTTTAATCTTTCCCTTGCAAGTATTTAGTGTTGATTAACTCGTAACTCAGTGTACTTGTATAACAGTAAATAGTTTGTTTTGGCGAACTGATTTTATGGAGTGATGCTATGGGACAACCATTAGCATTTCATTAAATCTTAATCAACTAGGTTAAAAGCAGATCTACTTTTCTTCATTTGGAATTACTTCAAGAGTTGAATCCTTTTTTTCAGAGACTTAGAAAAGGTGCTTATACTGTGTGTCCACTCTCCTGTGATCTGAAATTCAGCACATACCTGCCAAAAAAAAAAAAGAGAAAAAATCTTGTCACTCTTTTTCTGGTGTTTGTGCTCTGGCTCTCAGTCAGCTGTAAAATTGTCATGCTCTACTCTAACATACATGTATGAATTGCATTGTCTGTAAAGCCCTTACAACATTGCTGGGTCCATATACTGCATGTTAGCTGGTATAATGTATGTTGGCATTTAGGCGGTATCACATTTTGTTGTATGATAGATGAATGATGAATAAATATGACATATAAAGAAATAAATTCATCAGAGGTCTAGTGTGTATGATTCGGGGGGATCTAATTACATAATATTCATATTGAGGCTTTAATTAGTGTATCATCATTTATATCTGCAAGCAGGTCACCAGTCCACCATGTTGTGCTGTCATGTTTCTACAGTCAGTCAGAATGAATCACTTTTTTTTTTTTCATGTCATACATCGTGGCATCCAGCATTAATGTGCATTACCATCAACTCCTGCACCCATCCTGAGTGGACCGAAGTTAATATCCCTGTAACTAAAAAGCCCAGAATCAACAAAACAATCACTGGCTCTGACGAGGGCCTTCTGTGTTTTTTTTTGGCCACCATATAGGGAAAGGTCAGGGGGTATTCAGTTGGTTGCAAACTGCAACTTGACCACTAGATATCACTAAACCTTTATAGCATATTAAATATCTTAATGTTGTGTAACCCATAAAATATGTTACCAAGACAACTTTAATATATAAACTTTTATTATACAAAAGTTTAGTTTTACCTATGGCTGAATGATTTGGAAAAAAAGTGGGCAAATATTTCATTTTGTGATTCTGATTCTGAGAGTCTACTTGCTTGGTTATCAAGGAAAATGCACGGGTTGCTCATTTTGAAATTTGTATTTTTTTCAACCCAAACATACAAACTTAAATAGGCATAAAAAATACAAAATATGTTGTCTTTCATTTTGCATGTTTTGCAGTACATCATTCTGCACAGTGTAACTAAATCCAAACTATGACCAGACAACAGAGTTTGTGTTTATTTCTTTTTCCATTTCTACAATTAGATCACCCTCTTAACTCTCAATCCTCAATCCTCTTAACTCTAGGCCTCTAAATTGCAGCCTTTTGCAATTGTAACATTTTACAGGCTGATTACAATGACTAACAGTTGTGATTGTGATTTGATTAATTGTGCAGCCCTAGTTTCACCAAAAAAGGGGAAAGGGAGCATTCCAGCAGTTCAGTCCCTAGTTCTGTCAAACTTTTGCATGATATAGTTCTCCAGGAAGTTATAGAAAATGTTACAAAGTGTGCTCCTTCCATGAACAAGCTGTATGTTGTTTGTCAAATGGTGTGTATTTTAATTCATTTTTTTATTTAATTTGATTTTTTTGATAAATTGTAATAATCATTTGCTGGTAAAACCAATAAAGTATTCACTGTTTGTTCCATCTTGCGTCACACAACCACAGATGTATTATAAGAATGTAACACCATGGAAGGTGTGACACAGATCTGCTGCAGAATGTTTCTTTACTAGCTACACTTGCAGTGCATGTTCAGAGTAGGGTTGTATGAATCACAGGCAAAACACAACGCTGGCCTTTCCTTTTAGGATTGTGGTCTGTATTGAGTTTTTGGGCCCAGCACAGCACTGTGAAACTTAAAGATTTTCACTGAGTTTGTGTAATATGGGTAAGTTGATATCTACAGACTGCAGTAGGCTATGTAAGGGATAAAGTTACTAAGCAACTGCCAGCTGGTTCTGGTACAAAATGTGTATCAGAGACACCAGGCAGAGAGTTAACTTCAGGTCAGTAAGCTCCAGTCAACTCTTCTTTTTTAAAATTAACTTTGCTTTTTATTTCCCTGTCATTCAGTCTGCCATTTTATTCTCGCTTGTCAGCCTGTCAGGACACGGGTGACAGGAAACAATAAATAATAATAATATAAAGCCTCAAAATCAAACTGACAATAAACTGGAGGACTTTCCTCTATACTGCTTGTTTAAAAAAACAATATAGATACTTTATGACCTATTTGTTTTCAAGCCAGGTCAAGTCATTTATAACTGTCATTTTAGACATTGTACTGACGGCCATGCTAAGCAATTTGTTTTTAAAGATTATAAAACTAGAGGAGTAAAACACAGGTGACGATTAAACAAACTTATGTTTGGACTTAAGACATTCCTTTGTGAAGAGAATTACTTAATACAATGACAGTGGACATTTTTGTGGACTGGAAATGGTGCACGGGTAATTTTTGGTGATTTCAGGTATACAATAGCAACCCCTAGTTCTACTGTTTAAAAAAAAAAAGAAAGAGAAATACTAGCAAACTCTGCCTGGGTCTGTTTGGAAGCACACCAAAATAATGATAGACATTTTGATGGTGTGACCTCAGGACTGTGGGATGACCTGAAACCACTTGGAGGCCAATGTTGGTGATCTTTTTTGCTGCATGGTCATCTAGTATGACTGACCTTTTTGTTGTGTATTTTTGTTCCACCGTACCATGTTTCTTGAGTTTTTCAATTTTTTCTTGTTGTTATGAAATAGCTTTTTTTCTTGACAAGCTGTTCTTTTTTTGTCAGGATGTTCTGAAGATTTCCAGATGTGGCTTGTTGTCTGCTTTGATGCACGGCACAGGATGAAATGATTGTGTCCCGTCTGCCACCCATTTCCAGGTTGGACTATTTTCTTCAGTCTTCATATTGCCAACAGCCAGGACCTGCCATTACATTCACCAATCACACAGTCTAACAAAATTAACCTCCACTGTCGTCTCCCTTTGCTGTCAATCTGTAATTATTAGTAGTTTAAGGTGATGTGTGTGTTTGTATTGGGGGTAAGTTAATAGTGTGATCTTTGCTTCTAGAATTTTTCAGATCTAATTTTAACCCCAAGCTCCGCTTGTGTCTAGTACCAGAAACCAAACCGAAAGTTTGCTGCAGCGCGTTACTTTTTTGTCTCTTTGGGCCCTATACAGAATGAAGCTCTCGTCTCACTTTGGGCTCTTACAGAATGATAACTACAGACACGCCAAAGGCTGAGTTAGAACAATATACTGACTGCAAGATTGTGTCCTCTGTGTATGTGTGCTAGTGTGTGTGTAGCATAGCATGTGTGTGTGTCTGAGGTATTACTGCAGACATGCTTGAGAGGTTTTCATCTGCTGAAGTCTGTTGCCTAAATCCTGCAGTGAGAGAGGAGGGGAGAAAACAAGAAGGTGAAGCAGAGAAACCCGACAATGGGGAAAGTGAAGAAGAGAGTGGTGGAGAGAGGTGTTTTTAGCAGAATTAGATTGTTCCTGAGTGTGAGTCAGGCTCTCTGCTTCAGCCTAATGGTGATGGATGGTCCACCACTTTGAAACAATGGAATACACGCACACACGCACACACACAAACACACACACACATATAGATGTACAGCACAGTAACGCATACACATACAATGCACTTTATGCTATGGGGAAGCTTTAGAACTAGGTTTATGTTACATTATAAAGTTATAAGGATTAGTTAAGTTGAAGCAAGCAAGCAATCCTAAAATCCTAAAATACTTCTTGATGAGACCACCACCATTTTCTGTCAATCCTTCAAGGTGCCCTTTTGAAATTCTGTTCTTGGGATATTAAATGTTTCTACATTTTAGATATTCTAGATTCTAGAAATGTTATCAACTTCAGAAGTTTTTATGTTGCTTGTTGTTGAGAAAACTGGGTGTTTGTTGTCATTAATAAATACATATTACCATCATAAAGCAAACATTTCATGCATGTTCATGTATGTTTCATGTTTATTTTCAGATTGTAGCCTCACATTTGTACACAAAAACCTGTGATGGCTTCACATGTAATTGAATCATTATTTCTTTCCAGTTTAAAGGCTGATTTTTGAGCCTTAGTAAAATTATTCTTAAAAAGGACAAAAAAATGAGACAAAATCGACATAAAAAAGTTATTTGTATAAACAATCCGTTATGTCAGAATGTGACAAACACTTCAGATCTCATCTACAGGCAGAAAATTCAAAACTATTATAAAGATCTATAAATCTTTTTCAACAGCAGAGTAAAATTAAGTTAAAAGCGAAACCTTTTGATTGACCCTTTAATTGACAGTGTAAACAAAATAAACCCTAAGACAAAAAAATGTTGTATCGAAATAATGATAATTATTGCAACATAAAGTTATGCTGACCTCCAAGGAAAATTATCACAATTTAATATAAAATTCTATCATGATTGTGATGATATTCATCACAATTATCATTATCATTTTATCGCCCAGCTGTAGGCATAATAATTACTTCCAAAGCTGTAGTTCATATAATAGTAGAAGAAATGTCAAGCAAGCTGATTTTCAAATCCCTTATGTGAAAGCAAAGGGAGAAAAATGCTAGAAGAAAATGCAAACACAATAAAGTACAGTTAACTTCCTTAGGATCCATGTAGAGTGTGTGCAATCAGATGTATTTAAAGTTAACCATAATTAAGCTGTTCTCTAATAATGAGACTAGATTTAACTTCCTCATGCATAATTATAAAGGCATCTTTTAGAAAAGTAAAATCAGATGTGAATAGAACATTTTCATGCATGAAATAGTAAAATAAATAAAAATCCATAGCGCCGTATCCTCTGCTGGTTTTTCCCACTATACTGTAAGTCCGACCTTCGTGTTACATCACTAAAAAATCGAACCTGAATGCCAACAGTCAGGGTGGTTTTGTTCTAAAATTGAGAGTACACACTAAGAAATGTTTTTTTTGAAGCAGAAATGTTTGCACTTTGTGAAGTTATTGTTCAGTTGCTGGTACTGATCAATACTGATGGTTAAAACAAAAGTGAAGAGTGGCGATGCACAGGATCGGATGTATTATGGCCACCACTTTAAAAAGCAGTGTACTTTAAACGTACCTTTGCCACTGTGCAGATGCAGAGTGTCTTATTTTTGTCATACTCAAATCATTATGTTTCCACTCAATGGTGCTTCACTAAAAAAAGAAGACAGTCATAATGATAAATTTATGCATCTTGTCTATGAACACTTCTGCATGATGCAATGTAGGTGTCTGTGTTTGAGATTCGGTGCAAGTTTCTGTTGCTGCAAGGAGTGGCACTTAAACTGTATATTTCTATATTACCAGTGGGAAATGTAAACAAGTTGGCTACATTGTCATTTGAGCTGTCCAATGCATTTTTCTTGCAATGCTGAACCTGGTGATAGCACATTTAAATAAGAGGAACTACTTATCATTCCCACAAGGAATTGTAATATTTACCTGCATTAATTCATCCAAATGCAGAGTTTAGGGTGAAAAACTTGTCTTTAATTTAGAGCAGATTTTGCAGTCATTCAAATGCAGAATATACTGTTCATATCTTCTTACCCTGTCTATGTCGATCCTTAAAACACTGACACTTTTAAAGTGTCCCTCTCTTCGTTGTATAAACAAGTTTTTGCTCTTGGAAAATATGAAACCACTTCTTTGCCCAGTCTGTCAATAATTGTACATAATGACATTTAATCAGTTCAGTTTCTTTCATTACCGCATTTAATAAAAATATAACTTCAAGGGAATTTGAAGGTGGATATTTTCTAGAGATTTATTCCTAGAGAATTATTTGGTCTCCCATTCTCAAAGGCATACAGTACTGACATAAGCATACATGTGCATGTTTACAGAATACTACAGACGGTTGACAAATTAGAGGAAAAACCAATATACGCTATTTTAGTATGAGAACAGCTTCAGTGAACCTTGGTATTGATTCTGCAAGTGTGTGAACTGGAGGGACAAACTCCTCACCTCTAACAAAAGATATTCCATCATTTGGTGTTTTGGTGATGGAGGTGGGGGGGCGCTGTCTTAACTTGTCCAAAATCTCCCATAGGTGTTCAGCTGGGTTGAGGTCTGCTGACTGTGATTCACATCATTTTCATACTCATTGAACCATTCAGTAAGGCCTCATGCTCTTTGAATAGGGTCTTTGTCAAACTAGGAAAGACCATCCTCATCAGGTTTTAAGTAGTAAGTAAGTAAACAACAGAATGGATGAGAAGCAGAAAAGCCTGGACTGTGCTGGTTTAGATGACATTACAGAGAAAAGTATTAACAGAAAATCACAGCATATGTTGAATGTGATCCTTATGTTATAAGAGGAACCGTTTTTCAACTGAACTGAATTGTTTACCTGCTAACAATGCAGTAGAAGCAACTACTGCAGACAACAAATGACAATTGGATTAACTTAACAACAAACATTCAACACCGCGGTGCCTCATTGTTAATGTTACAGTTGTTAACTTAACATTACTGGAATTGGAAGTCTCAAAGGACCAGAGAAATGTCACTAAAGACATGGATCAATGCAGTGTGCAGTTACTGTATATGGATCAAAAAGCCTGGGACAGAATTATTCATATATAAAGGACCTTCAAATACTTCACTTATAGTGATCAGTCCACTTACAGTGTTGAATTTAGATCTCTTCATACCTGAGGCTGGTGCTGCTGCACTTTGAAATCATTTTCTGTTAATGAAAAATTACAGAAAATTAATGCACACAAGCAAAGCCATTCTCATGAAGTAAATCAATGCTCTGTAAAGTAATATCTCTGTGAGATTAAAAGGCAGAAGACAGAGGACAGTTTTAAAGTTTACACAGGCTTTTTTGAGCAATTTAAAAAGAAACAACATTTGACAAATCCATGAGCCTGCTAAGCCAGGCAATCAGAAAAAACGCCCCACTTTTAATTCAGAGTTAGAGATATATACACATGGTAAGAAGAAATTCACAATATCTCACAATTTCTTCTTACCATGTGTATACATGCATACATAAAATGTACTGAAATATCTCTAAAATCCACCACTACAAAAGTTCAGAGTAAATAAATCTCATTATCACTAGTAAAACTAAGTATTGGACTTAAAGACCGATGACAAATTAAAGGTTTGGTTTTAATAATTATCTGCTAATGTGGACAAACTGATCACTAAAAGCAGCTTGCATAGCACTTGACAGTGCTTTATATGTAGAAAATCACCTCCTCCCCTCCACCTGCTGTCCGCGCCATAGCAACGAAGTGACAACATGATGGCACCTGCAAACAATCTATTCTGTTTTATTTTTATTCTTTACTTACTCTCAGACTCTTGTACAGCACCCAGGTTGAAAAGAAAGAATAAGGCTCAAACATGCCATGAGAATAAAAATAAGCAGCACATTAACAATTGTAATTATAGTCACGTGTACTCGTGCCTTAATGATGTGAGTTTGATCAGAATATTAACTCACACATTCACACAGTGGACAGTTTGTTTTACTTCCTGGTTTTGACTGCAGCAGCTGTTTTGCTTTTAGCCTGTATTATATTTTAAAATGTCTCATATCTTTTTAAAATGATCATTTGTAGTATTAAATAAAGAAACACTCTAAGGAAGAAGCGTCTTCTCTCAGTAGTGCAGTTACAATCAGAAAACCTTGCTTTCAAACAGAAGTTGGGGATAACCTGATCTGTTGCATGTATACACACGATTTACAGTTACCAAGGGTCTACAGCCAATTTCTATACAAAGTAACTGGCCTTGCTCAGTTTTTATGTCACAGAAATATTTCAACATGAGTATTTGTTTAAGATGAATATATTTTCTGCATAGTGAATGCACCAAGCAGCCACACAAAAGAAAATAATAATGCTCAAATGCACTTGTACACAAGCAGTTTTTCTATGACACAGGGTCCAACTGTCCAACATAGTCCAACCCATCGTCTGACAGTCTCTTGAAGATGGTACATGGTCCCACCCAGTGCCTCAGCTTGGGGGAGAGACCCTCTTCCTCTCAGGGCTGTAGACCCACACCTGTGTCCCAGGAGCAAAGTCCTCCCCTCTGCAACGAGTGTAGTAGGCCTGTTTCTGTTTGGACCCAGCCTCGGCAAGAGCCTATTGGGTCAGATCGTGCACCCCCCTGAGCCACTCTTGAAGCAGATAAAGGTATTCCAAGCCAGGTTTACCTTCCACCTCTGGCTCGGGAGGAGGTCCAAACACCAAGGGGTACAAAGTTCGCGTCCAAACATGAGGACTGCTGGGTGCACTTGATGGACTCTTGAACCGCTGGACCAGAGGCAGGTGCAGGTCCCAATCTCGCTGCTGTTGGCTGGTCAGGATAGCAAGTTGGGTGGCAAGGGTGCGGTTGAACCATTCAACCAGCCCATCACTCTCAGGATGTAACAGTGTTGTCCTGGTTTTCTTTATGCCCAGCCATTGGCAGACCTCACTGAACACCTGGGCCTCGAAGTTCCGCCCCTGGTTGCTGTGCAACTCCTCTGGCATACCAAAGTGGCAAAATATGTTGTTCACCAGGCATTCAGCAGCGGTGATGGCGCTCTGGTTGGGGACTGTGTAGGCTTCAGGCCACTTGGTGAAGTAGTCCATAGCTATGAGAATGTAGCGGTTACCCTGTTCTGTGATTGGGAAGGTACCAAGAACATCAACAGCCACATGCTCCATAGGGGCCCCCACCTGATACTGCTGCAAGGGGGCATGTGAGGGGGCATGGTTGGCCCTTTCTGGGCAGTACAGGTGTCACAGTGATGCACCTAGAGTTTCACATCATGACGGCACCCTGGCTAGTAGAATCGGGATTGAAGACGATGGAGGGTCTTGGTGACTCCAAAGTGGCCTGACCCCACCGAGCCATGAACAAACTGGAACATTTGTGGCTGCAGCCTGCAGGGCACCAGAAGTTGGAAGGTGTCGCGGTCGCCTGCAAAGGGTCTTTCGGCTGCAATAGAGGAGGCCATCCTGGCTGACAAGGCTGGACCACTGAGAGTAGAGGGCCTTGGTTTCTGTGTCCAACATTGCAACTGCTGGCCATGCTGGTCATTAGCCTGCCTCCACCCACCCCTGGACACAGGAGAAGATGGGGTCATTGCTCTGGTCACATTGAGGGGAGTTGTCACCCATGTCAGGTGGAATGTCATGCAAGGCTGCCACCACTGGATTCTTCTCCCCCACAGGGCCATCAGGACAGTGCATCTGCATTGGTGTGGTGGCACCCAGCTCAGTGGTGGATTTTGAAGTTGTAGTCCTGTAATGTCTCGAGCCACCGAGCCAGCTGCCCCTCAGGTTCTTTGAAGTTGAGGAGCCAGGTAAGAGACAGATGGTCAGTGCACAGGAGGAACCTCTGCCCATAGAGGTAGGGACAGAAGTGGCAGAGAGCAACGACAACAGCCAGCAGTTCCAGATGGGTGACACAGTAGCTCCTCTCTGGGCGGCTGAGGGCGTGACTAAAGTAGGCGTTGACCTGTTCTCCTTGTTCTCCCTCTTGGGACAGCACTGCGCCGAGGCCCACATCACTAGCATCCATGTCCACAATGACAGGTCAGTAGAAGTTGGGGTAGGCCAACACAGGGGCCTGACAATAGTCGGGCAAAAGCGCGGGCACAGTCCTCACTCCACCTGAAGACTTGTCCTTTCTGGGTCAGCTGATGTAGAGAGCTGGCAATGGTAGCAAAGTCCCTGACCAACCACCAGTAGTAGGACGGCAGGCCCAGGAAGCTCCGCAGCTCACCAACACTGTGGGGAACGGGCCAGTCCCTTACTGCCACTATCTTCCCTGGGTCAGTGGTCACCCCTGCTGCACTGACAACATGACCCAGAAAGGATGTCTCTTGTCAGAACAGATGGCATTTTCTTGGGGTGGAGGCAAAGACCAGCCTGGCGAATGGCGAGGAAGACGACTCTCAGGTTGTCCAGTGCATGCTGGAAGTCCGCAGCATGGACAAGAAGGTCATCCAAGTAGACCACACAGTGGCTCTGAGGAATGTCAGCCAGGACATCCATCAGGACATCCAGTAATGTTGTTGAGAGCATCATCGACCTGGGGCAGGGGGTAGGAGTCCTTGCTGGTGACTTTGTTGAGAAGGTGATAGTCAAAGCAGAAGCACCAGGTTCCATCCTTCTTCCTGACCAGGACCACCGGGGCTGCCCATGGGCTGGTTTGAGGCTCAGTGATACCTGTCTCCAACATCTCTTTGATCTTTTGCTTGGCCAGAGTCTTCTTCGCAAATGCCAGATGACAGGGCCAGAGACGGATGGGGTGTGCCCCCCCAGTGACGATTTCATGCTGGACCAAGTTAGTGTGTATACAGTCTTCATCTTTTGTGGCAAATATGTCAGAAAACAGGTCTAGCAGTTCTCATAGCTGATGTTTCTGATCCGTCCCCAGGCCCTCGCAGCTCCGGTGGTACAGGTTATCAATAGCTTGCTTGGTCTCAGTGTATGTCGGCTGAGCTGGTTGTGACGGGGTAATGGCCCCACTCTCCCCAGTGGGCTGTGGTGAGGTGAGGGGCCCCTCAGCTGATGATACAGCTGCAGAACCACTGGCTGCTGCTGCCGGCGATGTAATGGTGGGGGAAACTCCTTGGCAGGTAGTGGTGTCATGGTGAGCCCTTTAGCTGCTGGAAGGGGCATGGAGGAGTCTTGGACCATTGAGGTGAGACACAGTCCTTCTTCACCAATAGGATGGAGTGTGATGGCTTCTAAACCCAGATAAAGTGTAGACCCAGGAATGTCAACCACCACTCTCCATTTAACTAACAGGTCCAGCCCGATGATGCAGGGGTCTTGTATGTTGGCTAACCAGAACTTATGACCAACATGGTGATTAGCAGCAGTCACTCGGAGGGTCCGTTTCCCCAGCATCTTGGTGCATTCCCCAGTGACGGTGCTAATTCAGAACTTAGTGCGCCTCCAACCCCATGGTCTTGGGCCAGTGGTGCCAGGGAGCATCCCAGGAAGAATCAGGGAGATGGTTGACCCAATGTCCACTACGGCCCTGCATTGGGTGCTGTTGATGTTGCAATTCACGCAGGCAACCAAGTCGTAGCTGTGGCATGGAGAGGGAGATGGACGGGTGACAGTTCTCCCATTGTGCCACCCCGTCTTAGTTTAACGGTGACTGAAGGGCTGGGCTTCTTGCTGCTGTAGCGTGCAGTATGGCCTGGTTTCCCCTCGCACCGATAACATCCCTCCAAAGACTGTTGGCCAGCCCTCCTGGCTCCCCATTGTGGTGGGTGCGGGGGCACACTAGTGCCTTGACGGATTACCTCTTCGTCACTCTCCTCGTAGTCTGCTAGGTGGGCTCTGTGTCTCACACTGGGGGGGTGCTCCCTTACACCCAGCACACGTTGGCTTCACTCAGGGCCTCAGTCAAAGTCTTTGGCGCACACAGGCAGATGTGTTCTTGGAGTTGCTCAGGTTGAAGGCCCCGGATAAAGGCTTGGAGGGCCAGCTCTTCTTGTGCGGTGGCACTGAAGGTAGGATACCCTTGTCGCGTGTAAAGGCGGAGGTATGCGGTGTATGGACCCAGGCTCTCTCCCCCTCTCCTCTGCCGGTTGAACAGCTTGTCCCAAACATCATTAGTGGCCAAAACGGTGCTGCAGTGCTCTCTCAATAGCCTGCCAGTTGAGTCGCTCCTGTGGCTGGAGGTCTGTAAGGATCTGCAGGGCTTTGCCTTCCAAAGCAAGGGCGACTTGTACCACTGTCTCCTCCGCTGACCAGTTATTGAACTGAGCGGCCAGCTGCACCTGAATGAGGTAGGTCTCTGGGGGCTCCTCTCCATTATAATGAGGCAGCTTCATCAATCCCTGTTGGGGAATCCCTGGTGCTTGTAGAACAGGTGATAGGGTGTCAAGAGGGGCATAGCTGCTATCCATGGCAGCGGGTAGAGTCATGCTTGCCCCCGCAGACTGGGAGAGAAAGGCAGCACTATCTTCTTTTTGGCATGGGAGAGACACCGGCTCCAGCCATTTCCTTCTGAAACCTCTGGCGGCGATCATTCACTTTTGGCCGAGAATCACTGGCTCCATCAGGAAGGCCAGCTGGTCCCTCTCCGGGGTGTATCCCCGTTATCTGCCTATCTTTGCTATTTTTTGGACAGCCCCCTCCATGGCCTGCAGGTGTCTGACGAGTTCTTCGATTTCTCCTAACACGGCTGCCGTTTTGCGATCCCACTTCTGATGCCAATGTGGCTATGCTTGCGTGGAATAGTCAAAGATGAGATGAGGAAGTTACTTTCAACATGGAGGTGTACTTTATTCACTCCACAGTTTCACTTTCATTACACATGAGCAGAAAAAGACCAGAGGGTCTGCAACTGTTTTTAACACACTGCACCAGAAAAACAACACACACTAGAACTAGAACTAGAACACACCCAAAAACACATGTTGCTCTGTAAACACAGTGACACTGCCAGCCGAGATGGCCCTGTCCTCGATATTTCCCCAACACGCTACATAGCCCCACCTAGCTGATTAACTGTCCCCAGCAACCCAAGCGTCAACAACAAAGTCCCTGAGGTGTTGGGGAAGCTGATGCTGACACTGAGCACACGCAGATGGCCTCCTGGTAGGTTCACACAGACATGCACGCATATACGTCAGATGAAAACAATAACAGTCGCCTTCAAAATAAAAGCATTGCAGATGTATTGCATTCATACACTTAATTAACATTTGATTCTTGATTTCCTCACATGGGCCGGACAGGGACAGACCACAGGCCAGATGTGACCCACAGGCCGTACAATGCCCAGGTCTGCTATAAGATAATATGAACCTAAAGTAAATGCTTTGAATGCATTTTCTCCTCTCTCTAGTATAGTATGATAATTTTCCAACTTTCTAGTGCTGCTGTTATCTGACCTCATAAGCCACAGTTTTGGTCCGCTTGACACAGACAGTGCTTCTGGTCGAGCTAGAAGGGTAAGGTGGCTTCATTTGGTTTGGATTTGAAATTATACACCAGAAGTTGATTTTAGTTTTTTTATTCATTCTGGGTATCGAGTCAGCTCAAATATAAAATATTCACAAATGTATTTGCAAATGTATAATTAATGGAAAAGCTGGATTCAAGTTGAAAAAACAAATCTATGGTTCCTAAAAATACTAACCACAAGCTTTCTTTGCAAAATTGTCATCCCAGGTTGTCCTCACGATCCAGTCCACATTCTCTTCCTCTTCTTTGTATTTATTTCCATTTACATAAATAGCTTAGAATCATTGTTAACAACTACAGCAGCACTGATGATGACATTTAATTCTAGTACATTGACTAGTGTCGTAGCCTGAGATTCTATAG
Source organism: Coranthus polyacanthus (assembly GCA_037367275.1). Lineage (NCBI taxonomy): Eukaryota > Metazoa > Chordata > Actinopteri > Kurtiformes > Apogonidae > Coranthus > Coranthus polyacanthus. Next base: position 2,491,147 of record JAPQRN010000003.1, on the reverse strand, counting down.
GTCTTATCCACGTCCATGTAGATCCATGTCACACAGTGTGGCTGCAAACTAAACTTATGACCCTGAAATCTCACATTCTGTAGGAGCCATAAGGTGTTAAAAGCACAACATTCAGTATCTTTCCAATCTGCTTCCACAAATGGACTTTTCTGTCTCAGTTGTGATCATTTCTAAGCTCCAGATAGATGAAGAGCATGGCCAGTCTAACTGGTTGCCTGAAAAGGAGTGCCAGTGATGACACCAGTGTAGAAGAAGAAGCGGAAGTGGTTGAGCAGTTGCACAACCAAACCAGAGTGCTCTGTGAAAAGATGCTGGGCACAGTGCTAGGCAACCACACAATCCTTCGGAAAACAATCAAAAAAGGCGCTATATGGACACAGGCAATTTTGCCTCGAAAACTCTGGAGAATTTTTCTTCATGGTTCTGGAAAGCAAGAAAAGCTGAATGTAGATTGTCTTTGCTACGTACATTTTAGGCTGCAAAAACACATACAGAAGACTCTGGGATTTCTTTGAGATCTTGAAAAAGGTTTTTAATGCTTTTTGCTATTTTTAAGTATTATATTAATGTTATATCAGAATTACTTAATTATCTGGAAGTTTTTTAATAGTAACATACAGTATCCATTACTGGATATATGGTTTTGAACGGAGCAGGCTCCAGTGCCATTGTGTCTGTTTGTTCTTTCTCATTCCCAGGCACATTTCTCAGACGCTTGTGCAAAGCAGTGTTTCTCTGTGTCAGTGAATGCTATCACTGTCATAGCTCCTACAGATGTTGGTGCTGGCTGACGTCCTATCTGACACAGTGTTTCCTGGCAGTGGATGCAGGTGCTGTCCTAGCTTCTGTAGATTTTGGCTGAAAGTCTCACTGCTGAATCATTTTTCAGTATCATTTTCTTATCTCGTCTAAATTGTGTATTTTGCTGCTGTGTCCATGAGTCTACTGCATGTTTGTTGTTTTTTTCTTTAAGGTGTAATGTGCATTGTGGATATAAAAAGCATACAGATGATGGCTTGAATGATGAACTACCAAGACCTTTTTTTCAAATATATAGTTTTATTTCAAACCTACCTTCCTCATGTAAAGGCTATAGTTTTAAACATTTTAAATGAAATTGTAGATAGATCACACAACCTATTAAAAGTTGAGAGAAAATCATCCTGGATGCTGCAATATCCAAATCAAGGTATAGATTTAGTGCACCCTCCAGCTAAGTACACGTTTTAAAGAAGATGTTTTGTGGCGTTGTGTTGAGTACAGGCACAAATTGTATCTCTTTTCTCATATTCACTTGCCTCTTTCATTCCCTCTCGGAGACACAATTTCTGTTTCACTTGTTGTGTTATTGATCTAACGTGGCCTTAGGGTCTGCTAAGTAGATGCCCACGCTGTCAGTCACAGGATGCAACCTCTGACAAACACACACACAGACAGACAGATTCATGCACTGTGGTCCTTCTATGAGTTATTTCGCCAGGGGCTATGTAACGTGCCACCTGCCTGTGTGTGTGTGTGTCTGTGAATGTGTGTGTGTGTGTGTGTGTGTGTGTGTATGCTCTGCCCTTTGCAAATGTATGTCTTATGATTAATTCCTGTCATTCATCCCCATATTCCCATAACCCATCTCCGGCTTCTTGGCTTCTCTGCAGTTCTCTCTCTGTTTTGCACTCATTTGCTCTCGTCAGTACTTCAGATTCTCCCTGACATTTTTCCCATAATCCTTCCGTACCAGGAAGTTAAGCCCTGCAGGGGCTACACTGACATTTAGGAACTGCTCTCTAAGCAGGATGGCTGAACTGCAGATTTTACATACAGAGGCATGCTCTCATTAATACAGACAGACTCATGGTTTTAGATAAATATATCCTCATATTCTTTTAGTCACCCACCGACACCCTTAAAATATACTGGAGGCAATATTCACTAATATTGGCCATATTTCAAGCTGCTACCAATATTGAGCTGCACCCTCTAGTGACCATATTCTACAAAGAAGAGGAGAATCTAAAGATTACAGCTGACAAAAGTCATCAATAAGACAGCAAGTGGTTAATTAATGGAAGGCAATAATTGATCCAATTCCCTAAGTGATGAGTTACTTCACATGCTCATTGTAAAGGGAAGGACAGCAAAAAGCAAAGCAAGTTATGTAAGAAATGGTTTGATATTTTGAAATTACACACATGTTGTTAATCCTTTTCTTTTTTAATGTCTATGGGTGTTTATCTACTGGCATAATCATAACTATGAGTCACTGTTGAATAATCACAAAAAAGTATTTTTTGAGCTGTAAACTCAAATATGATTTAACACGTCAATGCTGGTGATAATACGCATAAAAACCTACAAATTAAAATCAACATTTTATAGGTGAAAACAGCTCAACACACCATTTCCTGTTTTAAAATCATTTTGAGCCTTTCCCACCTTGATGCTAATGTAATGGTGTTAGATCACTTTGTCATGAAATTTGTATAAAAAATGTATATTAATTGCTTTTAATTAGAAGTGCGTGGTAGCTGAAGCCGATACATCACTATAAGTGTTAAGTAGGACCCCGAATGGGAGTAAAGTCACACTTGACCCCCTGATCGAATGGTTAAGGTACTGATCATGGTCCAGGGTCTGCAACCCATGGCTTCTGAGCCACATGTGGCTCTTTAGCCTCTCTCCGGTGGCTCCTGTGGCTTTGTCAGAAAAACACAAGGAACATATTGAAATGAATACCAATTACTTTTGAACACTGTTGTAGGCCTAAAGCCATTCTTACATTGACCATGTGTAAAAGTCTGCATCTGTAAAAATTAGCTTTTTTTAACATTTCATCAAGCAAAATATGGGTCATATGCTACATTAGGACTGGCGCCTTTTTTTCCAAACTCAATAGCAATTTGCGTTTGTCTGTAGTTAGTCTTTCTTTTCATTTTTCTCCATTACACAATGAATCAGTCGGAAATAGCGCTCTCCAATTAAAATAAGAAATATCTCAACATTTTCTTCATTGCAGTAGTATAATTTCATAAATGCACCAAACTGTTTCACTATCTTGTGATAAAATATAGGTTTCTGAAATCTGTAATTGTTTTATGGGGTGGGGTGGTTGGTCCAAAGCCCAACCCCCAGTCTGGAGGGCCAGTGGTTTTCGTTTATGGCTCCAGACAGATTTTTCTCTTTCGGGTCAAAAATGGTTGCTGACCCCTGCCATGGTCCCTAATAGACTATGTTTACATGTACAAAATATTCTGGTCTAGTGTTATTCCAAAATAGACTATATTCCGTCTAAGCTGTTTCCATGGCTAATATAACAAAGAATATTCCACTAATATTCTCGTTTCCATACAGTCGTGCATACTCTGATTATGCACTACCACATCCCATGTCATTTATCAACAACAGAAAAGTAGTTGGAGCTGCTTGTGCCTTTTTGCTTCTTTGCATCAAAATAGTTATGTTTCAAAGTTTTCCACTGGTTGTGTGTGTTGAACTACCTTCTTGAGTCTGAATTGCAATATTTGTGCATATCCAAAAAACTGTTGATATCCAAGGCTTTCATAATGGCCAGAAATTTCTTTTGGACATGTATCTCTACTCCAGCCAGCTGCAAACTGTTGACTAATGTGGGTACAATGCACAGAGCTGACTGCAAACAGGCAACATTAATTGAAAACTGCGATAAAAACCCCAGATGAGATGCATATTCTGACTGTGTAGTATACATCCAAAGAATGTTCTTAAAACCTGAATAACATCATCATATTCTATGCTCTAATCACAAAAAGGAATATTCAGAATAAAGCCTAATTTGCATCAGATATAGTGGAATATGTGAATGTAAATGTTGTAATGCCCTGTCCACACTGATGTCGATATTTTTTCTAAACAGGAATTTTCCTAATAAAATTTTCCTAAACAACTCTGTCTACACAACCTTCATTTCACAAAATATCTCTGCACACACTACAATGCAAAACAATTACAAACCAACTACAAACGGTCAGACTTAAACTGTGGACAAAACAGATAATATTGGACGCAGCGGAAGCAGAGGAGTTGAGCAGCAATGCAAAGTTAAGTTACAAAGTTAAGTTACCTTAAGTGTCAGTTTGGGTTGTTGAAGTGTATTCTTTAGAGAAAATAAATTAGATTATAGAGTAGATTGTCTCCCAAATGTGACCGTGATGACTTTGATCTACTGCACGTCATGCATTGACTTATACACCTATATGACCTATATGTTATGTTCCAGGCGCATGTTCATTACACAAAACAACAATAGACATGCACATATTGGGAGGTGACACCATCGTTTTCTAATCTTTTTGTTTTCCCTGTCCACATGGATACACATGTGGACGAAAGGCTCAAACATAGAGAAAAATATCCGTTTTGCAAAACATGTGCATTAGTGTGGACAGGGCATCCATTTCCACTCTGTAATAATAGCATGAAATCATGCACATATATCTGTGCTTACCACTTTACAGTGAGTTTGTTAAAAAAAAAAAAGAAGCAAATATGGGAAAAATGGATGGAAGACACAATAGTGAAATGATTAAAATAGATGTGTACTGCAAACAATGTAGATGGTCAATATATGGCTTCATAAAACTCTACCAAAGCTGGCTGGCTGTTCAGTATGCTCACATCAGGATTGTTTTTGTTTTGTTGGAAACTACTTTTAAATGATTAGATTCTGTTGTTTTCTTTCTACAGTCTGCATTTAAGACTATAAAACCATATGCAGCCTTTGGAACAAGCTTTAATCGGCCCGTTTTTCTGAGACATCTTGCCTCTGTTCTCTTAGATCTTTAAACATTCCTGTCTCTCTGTGCTTCTCCCCTTCTCAATCAATCCATTCATCCATCCTTCCAAAATCCCTCTAGCTTTTTAGTTTTACCCTTAAAGGCTTATTAGCGCTCCTTTTGTGTGTGTACATGTCTAGCTGTCTGCCTGTCATGCACTTCCCCCGTCTTATCCCCCTTCTCATCCCTCACAATCTCCCTACCCATCTTGCTCTCTCCCCTGCCCCCGCCGCCCCTCCTCCCCAATAACAGCCTCTGGCCATGAAAAGTTTTACAGATGTGAGTTGGCAGACCTTGTGTGGATGGGCTTTATGTGTGTGTGTGTGTGTGTGTGTGTTTGTGCGTGCATGTGTATGAGTGTGTGAGCATGTTGGCAGACCTTGAGACCTGTCAGTGTCTCACTGTGTCAAACGAGGACGCTGGCATCTTGCCGAACCCTCATCACACCCCCACCCCCTGTGCACATACACACACACACGCACAATCATATTAACTCACAGACAGTAAAAAAAATCCCAGCACAGTGGACTAAACTGGGCACAGATCTGAAGTTGCTAACTACCCTGCAGATACGGTTTTATCCAACAGACAGGAGTTGGCTTTAAAAAGCAATTTTGTTGCCTGGCACTTGATTGGGCGAGTCATGCATGTTTTGCCGTTTCTGCCTGGAAGATATCATTTGCAAGTCAACTTGTTGCCCATGCTCTGCATTTTAACCAGAAGTAGTACTCAGTTATGCTGTTCTCCAGTTAAGCCTGCAGAGTCAGCTTTATCTGAAGAGATCCTTTTGTGTTTGCAACAATCCACTGTACAATCCACACATGCTGCAGAATCACCAACACAAAGGCTGAGGGAGGAGTGGGCTGGTTGTGTTGAAGAAGTTTTCAATTCATGCAGAGGTCGGTTAGGTGTACATTAATAATTTTAGTACACTGTAATTTCTGACTAGTTTAAGTTAAAAGTAAGTAAATTAACTTTACAAATGTGTTATTTGACAAAGCTGTACTTTTAGAAAGTTGTGAGCACTTCATGTGTTTCAATGTAAAAACTATGAGTCACCTTAACTTAGTACAATGTGCTTGTTTGTATATATTATACATATACACGAGAAAGGGAGGAGAGAGAGAACCAAATGTCCTGGACCATGGATCTGACCTCAGTGCTCCAATGTTACTTACATTTAAAATATAATGCATTTAATATACTTAAGTGTAACTGGCTTAAAAATAAAACAACTCACAAAATGTGATTATCAAAAGGCCTATTTTTTAGAAAGTTAAGAATATTTGTACACAACAGGCAAAAAGTTAACATTACATGTCAAAATTTACTCTTGCATGCAAAGTGATTGAATGTTTCCTTCAATGATGGTTGCAGTGGTGTTTAGCTTAGGCAGCCTCAGCAGACTCATCATGACAGCCACTTAAGCAGTAATGGACATGTGCTCCTGAGTCCTGGTTTCATATCTGCCTCGTTTGGTCTGGACTTTTGGACTTTCCAGTTTGATTCAATGTGGGTGTGCAGGTGTGAGACCTCACCTAGACCACAATGCAGACCAAACAGCTGGTCTTTGGTCCAACGAAAAGAGGTGGTCTGGATCAAACTGAATGATGCTTCGGTTCATGTATGTTGTGAAAACACTTTTTGGATAGATCGCACTTTGGGAACAATCGCAGGGTGTTATAATAGTGAAAAACAAACAGAAAATGGAAGAAGTTTAAAATGAGGCAAATTAACTAGATGCTGATGTCACCTGGCTGTCTGTAAAGGGAGGTGCAGCCACATAGGTGAGGCTGATAGGACATATTAGATTAGATTTAAATTGCAGTGTGAAAGCAAAACAAAGCAGACCAAATGTATACAATGTCACAAAAACATGAACCTTGATTTGAAACTTTCTGGTGTGAAAACAGAATAACAAACTCAGAAACGTCAAGTTTTTAAGAAAATGTTGGCAAAAAAAGACTAGTATAAATGAAGTTAAATTATGTTCTCTTTTAGATGCAGTTAGAACATTGTTTTAATTTACAGTGTAGAGTAAATTTTAGTTTTTATCTTGTCTCCTAAGTGTGCTTCCTACATTTCAAACTAGTCTATTCTACAGGAACAAAACGGTGAGATGATCTCAGATGAAATACTGCAAGGATACGCTGTCAGTCAGCCCAACCTGCTGCTCAGCTCCAGCACAGAGCTGCCTATCACTACATACTGTGTCCACCGTTTCCTCTCTCTCCAAGTCCAAATCTGCTTCACTTGCATAACTGTGCTGAACCTCTTAAAGTAAATGTTTTGTATTGAACAAACACATTACTGGTGCTGTAAGTGATATTTAAATTGCATTATATCAAATAATTTCATTGCTTTTCATTAAAATGATTTAGGAAAGATAAAGATGAAGCAAGCATTTTACACTAAGTGTTCTTCATGCCAGGTGAGAGCAGCTTTAGATGGGAGGCAAAAAGTGCTTACATAGCTGTTCTAGTGGAGTTTTTATTATTAACTTTAATAAGAGCCTCAGGCCTCAGCCATAAAGTGAAACCAAATTTTAAATAATTTTAACCTTTCACCTTTTTTTCAATCTGTTCTGGATGCACATGTACCCCTGTGAGTCTGGTTATGATTTATGTAATGGGCTTAAAGCTGCAGCTGATATTTTTTTGGTGTCAATGTCAAAAATTCTATAATTACCTTTCAGCATATTGTAATTCAAGTGGTCTGACAGGAAACAAACAATTCTACGCCCTTGTCAGGACTCTGTTTTCAGGTTGTAGAAAATCTCCCTCCTGATGGGAGGTTTTGATCACTCATAGGTGTTTTCAGACAGGTAGGGTCATGTAGAATCATCTATTTATTACAATTAGTTTGATATCCAGATTCACATTCATTGTTTGATTGGTTTGACCTTGATGTTCGATGGTCTACATTCATTTATTTAGTGATTCAGTACTTTGACTTAGATGTTCAATTCAACTGTTATCAAGTTTCTAATAAAGTCAGACTTAAAATCCAACAGTTTTTTTGGTGATATGTGCAATTAGTTGACTTTTTCCTGCTCCAAACTATCACTATTGTATTATCCTTTAAAAATTCATATAATCCAAATCGAAACCACCAAACCCTAGCAAAAATGAAGACCCTGCATTTTGCAGCTTTCATTAAATACGTGTTAGTTTTTGTTTTTAATTCTGTTGAGGAATTGAATTTAATGGGTTTTTTTCTGCATCAAACCCTTGCCACAGCTTTATGATCCACCAATCAAATGTCCATCATATTTGGAGGGAACTGGTGATAAGGGGGTTGTACTATCCTCTGTTCAGATTCACTTTGTGATTTTAGCTGGTAAGATTTACATAAGCTTCACCTGGTCCAGCTTTAAATATGACACATACTTTAAAATGTCATTAATTTTTGACTAACTCCCCCTCACACACATTTACCTCATACGACATCTGGACAGTGATGTGTCCTTCCAATATGAAACCGACAGATGCCAGAGGGAAAATAAATTTATAGTCATCACCCTCCTTTTATATGTCTTTCTGCCTCTCCTGTTTTGTGCCCCCGTCTTCCTGCTTTGTTCTCTTGTCGTTCTCCACTGCCTCCCTCTTATAAGTCTCCCTGTCTTTTTTCGACCTTTTTTCTTTGTATGGCTGTCACTTTATCTCGGTCTGTGTCTGTTTCTCCCGATCTGGCTGCTGGGAGACCAGATGGCACTGATCCATAACTTAGTTAAGTGTCTGACTTTAATGAGGAAGGACACACACACAGAAAGAGAGTGAGACAAGAAGAAAGATGGAGATTAAGAGAGAAAACCTGATGAAAGGTATTTTTTCTCTGCATGTGACATCACAGTTCAATCAAGATACTTGCTTTGTTACAAAACCTATCGATAAAGAAGTATCTAGCATCCAGCACTCTGCTTTTCAATGTGCCCTACACAAACCTAGGCACAATGAAGACTTGGCAAGAAACCATAGTGTATATAACTGCTGTATATATGCTGTGAAAATATTTTTATAAGTATATTAATGCAGTATCACGCCTCTCAGGGACAGATGCAATGAGATTTATCTTGGTTTGAAAACTTATAAGATAGGTCAGCTAATGCCATAACAGTATACATAATTCTGTCATTAAAATGCAAACGATTTATAACTGGAATAATCTAACAAACTAAGCATAACTGCATCAATAGGTTTAAAAATTAGAAAACAAAAATCCACAAAAAAATGGATTGCGCTCAGTAATTGCACTGTGAATTGTATTATATTTGCAACCACAATCTGCTCTATTTTAATTACCTATTCACATAATATTTTGCACAAATGATATGTTGGTGCAAAACACCTACAACATTTGCATCTGAGTGTAATTTCCCCTTGTTCTGCATTTGTTCAGGCTTTTCTCCACATTTACAGATTGGTCCATAATTGGTTGCAAATTAACTTTTAGGTATTTTGCATCAATTGTTTCTCTAGTATTTCACATCAATAACACAATCTACTGAAATGTTATTAATGTGACTCAGGCAGGTCTGAAACGTGTTCCGTTAATGACTGAATTTTAATATAATGTTATGTGCGATTTTACAGAAACATTAGTACTGATGTCCTGTTTGGTGTCAGTGTCTCCGAACTCCAAAAGAAGCTGTGCAGAAGATTTGGAGAAAGAGAGGGAGACAAAGAGAGAAAGGAAGGAGTGAGTTTGTGCACAATTAATACACGCTTTCCACAGATGTTACAGCACCAGTCTAGTCTCATGTGTGTGAATTAGGCCGTTTTGCAACAAGACTTTTTTGCATAGAAAGGGGTCGATTTTACAGTGATAAATATTCCCTAATTTAGATCCATGCAAATGACACAGGTGCACCATGGCGCTATTTGCTTGGCAGCACAGTTTGTGGTGAATTTTACCCTTTTCAGGTGCTTTATGAGTCACACTATATTTTTTGGGGCACAAAAGCTGAACAGCCCTTTTGTGGACCTGGCCCTATATATATAGTTAAAGTTATTGTTGGAAACCATGTTGAGTTTGGCTACCTAAATCTACTCAGAAAAATGCATAAAAAATGATTTACTAAAACAAAACTGCACTTGTTTAAATGACACAAGAGCAGTCTGTTACAGTTCTTATCAGACACATGGCTCTATTTGACTGAAAATATCCTTACCAGAGCTGAAAAGCCACTCACATGCAGCATTGAGATGAGACAGCAGTGTTGAACTTCATGAAGAATGTTTGCATTTTTATTTAAACTTTGCTGAATTGGCTAGCAAAGTCAATGTTAATACACTCACCTTTAAATGTTTTCTTAGGATTACGTTGGCAATCTTTGCAGTAGAGATTGTATGGATTCTTGGCTTTCGTAGCTCACAAGTGAAAACCTAAGTTTTTATTGCTGGAGGTGGCTACTCAGTGTCATGTACTTAAATAAGACCTCAGCCTCCATGAGGATGTTGCTGTGGGAGCGCACTGAGCAATGCTTGGCCTTTTGCACACACACTAAACAAAGGTCAAGTGAGAGGTGGCTAACAGGATCCATTAGAGTTGGGCCACACACGTTGCATCTGTTTACTATAAAGTACATTTGCTTTTTTGGGGTGGCGACAAGAGGAGACATGACATAAGGCGTTTTCACACCTGCCTTGTTTGTTCTGGACTTTTGGACTTTGCACTTTGATTCAAACCAAATTGTCAGGTGTGAAACCTCCAGTCTTAAAACTGAACCATGGTTCGGTTTGTGTACAGTGTGAAAACACTTGGACTTGAATAGCTTTAAGATTCAAACTTTTGGACCAATCACAGGAGATTATGCAAGGCTATTGTCACCAAAAACAAAAGAAGAAAAAAAATTAACCAAAGATGGAGGAAGTTAAAAAATAGGTGAATTAACAACATGCTAACATCATGCCGCCTATAAACTAATCAATGTCAAGTACAGGGAGCCACAGCACACACAGATGAACAACCAGAAAAACTACTGCAAAATGTAACTAGTTTAGCTACATGTAGTTCACATCTTCTCAAAACTGGTTACAATTTGGTAACCAAACTGGTTGTCAATTTGTGGTAAATGCAGCATGTCTCATGTCTGCTGAGAAGGGGGAAAAAGAACAAAACAAAAATGCAATATTAGACTAAACACTGCACAGTCATTTGCAGCTGTAATTTCCTGATACCCCTGCCCTTGAAAACTGCCAGAGTTCCCTGGTAATCTTACTTTTTCATTGAAATTAGAAGTTTCCCATTTTTCTCAACTTGATACCATCAGATGGGATCAGATTTGTAGCCACTGTGCAACTGCACAAAGCCCCTGAAATATCCCAATTGTGTAGCAGCTCTGCAGGTTTTACGTGCTGCAGTCTTGTCTCCAGTTGCTCTGTACCATGGTTTAGTTTTGTCTTTTCTATTCTGCTGCAGGGATTTATAGTGCCATCTCCCCAGGGGAATGAACAGGCAGGGGCTAAAACACTTTGATGGGGGGTGTCTTTTAGACAAGAGACAGTCTGTGTGTTTCTCCGATCTGGTGTGTGAAATGTACAATAACTGTTATGGACCCAAGTTGTTTCATTGGGATTTGGTCAAAGTCCAGTTCCCATTATCTGATCATACACAGGTCAATACTTTCATCAAGAGATTAGACAATGACTTGGCCTCAGGGGTACAACCACGCCTTAGGGGAGCCTTCAAACAGCTTTCAAGTGGACTCCATCGAATGTTCTGATTTTTTTTCATTTAATGATACACTAGTGCACAATTTCTTCTTCTCCTAGAAATAATGAAGGCATCAGGTTTGACTGGGAAATGGCTCTCTGTCTTTATTTTCTGTCCATAATAGTATTTTCTCAGAGGCAGCATCTAATGAAGGCCAAGGTCAACTTTATTACCACTAAAGAATACATGACTGAACCGCAGTATCAAGTATGAGATTCTTCTGTGTCTCAAAGGCTGACAAGGGAGTACATGTCAAGAGTAAGAATGGCAAGGCCTGTTAAGAAAGGATTCAATACATTATCTGTACTCTACATGGACCAGCACACACAAACCTGAAAAAAAAGCTACAGAGACACATACAAAGCACCATACTATACAGACTATACTCTTTTCTTTTCCTTCTCATCTTTTTCTCATGTCTTTTCTCTATGCTGAGTGCCCTTTTTCTCCTCTGTATTACTTGAGAAAACATGCTGTGTATGTGTTTGTCTGAATTGCTGTAAACAGAGAGCCAACAGTTGTTATAGTCCACTCGGTCTCCCTCTCAAACCGAACTTAAAGGGCTTGTTGAAGGGTGGAAAGCTCATCGTCTGCTTCCTCACTCTCAGCTTTCTCAAGTACAGTAATAAATACACGATTGGCTGGCTTTAAGTTTCAAATTGAACATGAGACAAGTAATGGTGTGTTAGAGCAGCGGGAGGCGGAGGACATGTCAAACAAAGAGAAAAGATTTTTGTCTCAAAATGTTGAGAGCTATATACACACGTTATGTGCTTTCACAAAGACCCTACCATAGACAATGAAACAGCATGGTGTTAAATTGTAAATGCCTTTTTATTAGCATGCATTCATTCATGAGTTCATTTTCCCTTTTACATGATGACAGGTTCTGCTCATGCTGCATTTCACAACATAAACCTCTGCAAGCATAAATTAAGCAGTTATGTTCATATTTCCGCCTTGTAATCACTTTTATTTTGAGGAGATGTGAGCTATATATTAAACACAGTAAGCGGTAAGAAAATGATAGCTTTCTACTTGGGGAGGGAAAAAAATCAGTTTACTTAAAGCTGCAGTGCTTGCTTTTTTTGGACAAATATTCCATAATTCCCTACCAGCATTTGATAATTCAAGTGGTGAGAGGAACTCTGGACTCTTTTTGTCAGAGCTGTAGAAAGTCTACCATGTGACGGGAGGCTTTGGTCACTCATAGATGTTTTCAGACATGTAGGGTAGGTTAAATATGTGATTGACAGCTGTAATTACCAAACACTGTTCAGATTCCATCAGACGTGACCAGGGCCGGCCCTGGACAGGGCCTAAGTTTTGGGGGCCCTCCTTTGCCATGGATAGACAGTGAAGTATTGATAGAACCAGATACCGTATGCATTTATAACCCTTATGCATTTAATTTATACCTCTATCAAAATGAGGGGCAAAAGTAAAGCTGACTAACTAAACTTGCCATTTTCGTAGTTTATGTACCAGAAACATCTGTTGAGGTATCCCCGTACCTGAACCAGGAGTTGCAGTAGAGTCATCTACATGTGCTGTGGGGAAAAAAAAAGAACTTGCAGAGTAGATACAACAACATAAATTATAGAAGGTAACAACACAAGAAGACAACACAGTGAATTGTTTTTTTAAATTTTCAATTTTAAAACATATTATTTATACAAATACAAGTAGGTATCACTAAACAGGTAGCACCCCAATCTATTCAAAGAGAAGGCAGGGAGACAAATTCATTTACTGGTGCTTTCATCATCTCTGACTTCACCGCCACCAAAATACTTCAGAATTGCTCCTGCTGAAAAAGAGATTTATTTATTTATTTGACAATTATTGTGAACAGAAAATAATCCTAAATGTAATTGATATTATTTACCTATACAACTTTAATCTTTACATACTGTTCATATTCTGACCTTCACAGTATGGAGCAGCTCATTTCTGACCCTTTATATTAGACACTATACTGAAATTTAAATCACAGATGCATTTTTTATCCATAGATATCTTATTGGTCATTAGTGTAATTAATCTTTCATGAAAGTTTCAGAGAGTAAACAGTGTGTTCTTTAGGTTTGACACTAATTGTTTACAGAGAAAATACATTCACAATCACACATGCTCATGCTATTAAAACAGGAAAACATGACAGTCATAATTATCTCCATGAATTTTACTGAAAGTGAAGGATGTAACAATCTTATTGAATGGTTTCACTATAACTATAACTATAAACCAGCAAATATATTTTGGATATCTTTCTCTAATTTATATTATCCCCATTTTTAAATTTTATTTTCACCTATTTATATGGCTTTGTTAGCTATTACTGTTCTTTCTTACTGATGTTTATTTTACTTTGCTGTCCACTGTGCTACTGTCCATCCATCTATCCATTATCTTCTGCTTATCCGGGGCCGGGTCACGGTCTAAGCAGGGAGGTTCAAACTTCCCTCACCCCAGACACCTCATCAAGCTCTTCCAGTAGGACCCTGAGGCGTTCCCAGGCCAGCCGAGAGACACAGTCCCTCCAGCGTGTCCTGGGTCTACCCAGAGGCCTCCTCCCGGTGGGACATGCTTGGAACACCTCCCGAGGGAGCGTCCCAAAGGCATCCAGAACAGATGTCCAAGACACCTCAACTGGTTCCTCTCGACGTGGAGAAGTAGCAGCTCTACTCCGAGCTCCTCCCTGGTGACTGAGCTCCTTACCCGATCTCGTAGGGTGCGCCCAGCTACCCTGCGGAGGAAACTCATTTTGGCCGCTTGTATCCGGGATCTCGTTCTTTCAGTCGTGACCCAAAGCTCATGACCATAGGTGAGAGTAGGAACGTAGACTGACAGGTAAATCGAGAGCCTCGCCTTCCGGCTTAGCTTGCTCTTCACCACGACGGACCAATACAGCGACTGCATGACTGCAGACACTGCACCAATCCGCCTGTCAATCTCCTGTTCCGTCCTCAAGACCCCGAGATACTTAAACTCCTCCACTTGAGGCAGGACCTCTCCACTGACCCGGAGAGGGCAAGCCACCTTTTTCCGGTCAGTTACCATGGCCTCGGATTTGGAGGTGCTAATCCTCATCCCAGCCGCTTCACACTCAGCACGCTGAAGGTCCAGGTTTGATGCGGTGTCCCTGACAGCCTTGTTGATTTTACATTGTCAGTAGCAACAAATAAAGATTCAGATCATGAAAATGTAAAAGTCCAGAAAGATGCAGCCCATGAGGTCTGGCTGTAATGGTGAGGGTGTGGGGTGGATTATGTCGAGGAAATATTTTTGAATACCCTTCCAGCTGGCAGCAGTTAAAGCTACTGCTGATTTTGCTGTGGGGAGGAGACATTGTTGGGTTGGCTGGTAGTTGGCAAACTTGATGCCTGATGGGCTCTTTGGCATAGCTTTGTGAAATGAGCCAATGACTGAAGGTCCTCCACTGGATGACAGCATGTTATGGAGAGGGGTGGAGGTCATTGCCCATTATAGCAGAGAGTTTTGCTAACATCCTTTCCTCTAACACTGCCAGCGAGCGCAGGCTCAATCCAATGTCAGAGCGACTGGAGCCTTTCTCTCCAACTTGTTCAGACTCCATGTGTCCCCTGAGCTGACGTGCCAGTCCTGCAGCATACAACAGCACTCTAAGAACACTGGCTGCAGCAGTCTGATACAACACTCATTTCAGTGTATTATACAAGAAGACACACAAGAGTGTCCTTCAGAAGACGAGTCTGTTCTTTGTACGCAATACTGCAGGTCTAATCCACTTTGCTGTCCAACTGCAGCTCACTCTCACTTCTTCTTACCTTAAAACTTTATCCTTTACTTTTTTCAAATGCTAATGAGGTTTGCACAAAAACTTTAAGACAAGGATACATAGTCTCCAATGAAATTGTTCTCAGTTGGGAGACGCTTACTGCCAGGATGTCAACACCAAGACAGATAAAATCCTGAAATTTAATTTTAAATCACTCTCATTCTATTTGAATCATGATACATGTGCTTCATTTCAAAAACTAATATTTATCTACTCACCTTGTGTGCCTAAGAAGGAGATACAGTGAGGAGCAAATGAAAATTGTTATATTATGTCCTTGATGAGTCCATGAAGAAGAGAATGAATAATGGGTATATCTAGTGTTTTACATGGTACTTTTAAAATTGTATTATACCTAAGAGAAACACCATAAATATCCACTATAACATGCATGACAGGCATGATTTCTTGCTTTTTGCTAAGAAGTTTGAACTGTTTCATTCAGTATTTCGTATTAGTACGTGGCAATCGTGAAGATTTGTCACTTTTGTTTTGTTTTTGGTCTGATGAGGTTACAGAGTAGACTGTCTTAATATTCGACAGTGACAGACAAGCTAGAGGCAACAAGTAGCTCAATGCAAAGTGCAGCAGCATTTCCTTTGTCAAGTCTGTAGCTTTTATACATCAGGGAATGAGTGGATTAATTCACCACTTACCAGAGACAAACAATACGCTCTGAATTCGCCCTCTTTAAACACAAAACAAAGACAGTGTGAACATCCCAGTGCACTGATTGAATACATTTGTTAAACTGACTGACCAGGGACCTGTATCATGAAGGAGGATTAAAGGGTTAGTGAGATTTAGCTCAGGATTTCTGATATCACCAAGGTGGTTTACTTCGTACCAGGGTAAATCTGATGGTGACGTACCTTGCAAACCAAGTTATGTTCCAGATAGTGAATCAAAATGTCTAAAAGCACTGCGTATTGACCTGTACAGACCAATCAATTGTCTAGAAGATCCCATGGACCTCAGTATATGGATAAAAAAAGAAAGGAAAGTAAAAAAAAAAAACTGTGCTCAAGGTGTTCTACACAGATAAGTCAGAGGGTCTGTGAGGAAGGAACTAATTACAGACCATCTAAACCCTTTGACTTTGCCTTGGTTATATAGGTTTTAATATATAATCTTAAAACAGAGAGCGATTAAAGCTCTAAAGCATTTGACTTGTTAATAATATAATATTTGACAGTGAGTCTGTTTTATGCTTTGAATTCTGTTTTTGTATTTGTTTTTAACTTACTTTCAGACTGTTTAACAGCACCAGGGTACAACTGAAAAAAAAAATAATAGTCACATTGTTTTCCATACCAGAAGAACACGTTAATTTTACGGAATAAACAATTGTAATTATAGTCAGAAGTACTTGTGCCTTAATGATGTGATATTGATAATATTAACACACACATTCACACAGTGACAGCTTGTTGTGTGTTTCCTTCAAGGCTTTGAATCTTATATTTTATATTCCTTATATCTGTTTAAAATTATCGTTTGTTCTTCTTGTGAGAACTATGCAGCTCTAGACATGTCCATGTTTGCGATTGGTCCCCTGGTGCCAACCCCCACCTTGTTCATGTGAACACACTCATAACCAGAGTCAGAAACCCTGAGTTGTGAGAGTGAGTTCAAAACCACCTTTGTGATACCACTTAACCTGATAGCCGTCATACCGACATTGGTTGTCATCCAGCACATCACACTGCATGACATTAAATGATTGATTGTTGCTCCCAATACTGTTTAGTTGTTTCTGACACATACGAACACCCTTTGTCAGCCAGATCGGGCTGGAATCAGACTGATTTCTCGTAGTCTGTAGTTATTGCAGTAGATGCTTACAATGTGTGCAGCAGTTTAACATGTATGGGGCACAGTAACAAAGCCGGCACAAAATTAAACTCTAATTGTTGCAGTGGATGCCATGCCACCATGCTTGACAACTGATTTAAACAGAATATGTCAGATCACAGAGTACCCATTATTGATCAATCATTCATTCAAGATAAATTAAAGCTGGGGTGTGCAGTCATTTGTTTTCCTCACTGAGCAAAAAATCCATAATAACCTCTCAGCATATTGTAATAGTAATTAAAAGTAGTCTGAAAGCAAAATTTTGTGCCTCCTCTTGGCTCTGTTTTCAGGCTTCAGAAAATCTAGCTTATGACAGGAGGCCAGCTCAAGCAGGAGGCCAATCACAGGTCTTTTCAGAGTGAACGCATTACTATTGGCTGTTCTACATATACAATGGTACAATGGCAGAGGGGCTTTGGACAGAGAGGAGAGAGGGGAGAGTTGCAGGAGGAGGTTTGTGTTTTCAAATTTTGCTGTGTTGCCTATCTCAATTTTACTACTTACCTACTGTAAGTTTAACACATTATCATGAGATAGTTATTCTGATAACAGAATAACCTGCTGCAGTAACCAGCTGCTCTCAGCTTCTGTAGAGAGGTATGCAAACCATAGACTGGATATAAAGATGGACATTGTGAGAGCCCTTCAAATTTGAAGTCAAAACATCTCAATCTCCCCCTGGTGGCTAAACCCTGCCCCCCCCATGTTGTTCAGTGAGACTTCGACCAAACTGAAAACTCAAATTACACCTCCAATATATTTTTCACAAAGGTAATTTCAGACTTTTTAGGTAGATTTCATCAGGCATATTTGTGTTCAAATTACTGTCCTGCTCAGTTTTTTTTTTTTTTTAATGAGTTAAATGATATTAGAAAAACAAGTGATTGACAACTGTAATGACAAACCACGGTCCTGAATCAGTCTGAAGCCATGGAACTGCATCTCTACTCTGCAGACTTTGGCTCCAAACTGAGTCACACAGGTAACATGGCAAATTTCATTCCAGCTTTTGTCTTCATTTTTACACAGCATCACAGCGTCCAACTATACATATACATTCTACAAGGCAAACATGTTTCTTTTTTATGCCGTAAACTAATGGCATCAATTAAAGGAATGATGGAGTAAAGACCAGGTGGTATTTGTATTTTTCCCAAAACTCCACTTGTGGTGTTATTTATGAGATAACAGATAAATGTGGAGTGGAATTGAATGGAATGGAGTTGGAGAGAAGTGGAGGCAGAAGTCAGCCATTTGAAGGATGAATGGATGAATGGATATATGGGTATATGGTGTGAGGAGGTGAGGCAGTGAAGGTGAAGCAGAGCTGCATAAGCAGAGGGACAAAATCAGAAACCCCTAGAGGTAGAGATCAAGATGAGACCACATCAATGGAAGAGATGTTCAGGAAGTGAGAAAATTGGATGGATGTGGGATGAAAGAAAGTTAAAAAAAAGAAATATTTCCCACTCCTTCCGTCTGGTCTCTGTGCTTTGTATTTATTTTAATTTTATATTGGTAAAGCAGTACATACATTCGAACTTTAATATTTCAGTGAACTCTTTTAAATAATGTGCTTTAAGAAAATCTGGTCTTTGCAGTGTGGGATGTTAATCAAATAGAAGTAACTCCATTACATGTTTTGTCTCAAGATTTGCATTTAACAAAGTTTTAGATGGAAAAAGGTTGGTCAGACAACAAACAAAACTCATCTATAAGCAATTAAATTCAGAGTTATACTATTTTGTTTCAAAGATTCTGTTGAAGAATAAAATGTCAGAATAATCACACAAGTATATACTTACAATTAATTTACATCAAATTCCATTTTGGCTATAAATTATCAGTGTTATGTCTCAGGATGTGCCTGTTTCCATCGTCTGTCAGTGTGATGTGTGCATTTTTTTAGTTTGACTGTTGCAACTTTCACATGCTTTTTATAGTATTCTTTGGTACAGCAAGGTGGACAGCTCACAACCTTCAGTGTTCATATGAATTATTAAACAGGAAGGATGAGAGACTGCAAAGAGAGAGAGAATACGTGAGAGAGAGAGCACTGGAGGTACTGCACTTTGGTGAGATCAAGTTCGTAAGCAGAAGCAAGTTTCCAAAGAGGGATCCACATATTTTTTTTTTCCAGTGAAAAGGTTCTTCTCACTCTGCAACATCACAGAGCAAAGTCTGTCTATAATCAATAAATCTTTGAACCCCAAGCCCAGTAGTTCTTTTAATCTACCAACCTTAGTCATACTCACATATTTAGTTTGTGTTGTTCTTGATCTCAAACTTGCTTTCAATCAGTAACTGTAGCCTGGAGAGCAAGGCTGTCTGTGGCTTAGCACAACTGAGTAAACATTTCAAACATTTTGTCTGTAGTGTTTGCCTCAAGAATGTGGTCAAATAGAAGTTTTATTTTATTTCTTAGTTAATCATTAAAATGTGTATTTTTCATATTTTGTCTTTGTCATGGTTATTGGTGCATTTATAGTTCACTAACACAGTTTAAAAGGCAAATTTGGTCCATAATGAAATTCAAAGACAAGAAAAGGAAAAGGAAAAGGTATCATTTCTACTTAAGTATTAGACATTTTTAATATGATTTTTACATAAGACATGATGGTTATAGGTATTTACTTAAAACCATAGACTGTCCACAATGATACAGATCTTTAGCAAAATACACATTTTTCTTTACATTTGGGCCTCTCATCCACACATAAATGGTGTTTTAGGTCACCAAAACAGGCTTTTTAGAAAAAAAAGCGAATGACGATTTTTGTGTGTATCCATGTGGAAAAGCAACACTTTAGGAAATTATGGTGTCACACCCCAATTCACACATGGCCATTGTTTTTTTATATAATGTACCTGTACATGTCTCTGTCTGAAACAATAACAACATCAGATATAAAGGATATATAAATGTCTTTACATTTGGTTAGTCCTTACGGTTACAATGGGATAGTTTGGATTTTTTGTATTAGTCGATGTATTACCTGAAGTAGGTCGCAGTCAGCACTGACACATGTACTAGTGTTGCAGCAAAATCTATATAATATAAAGAATTCACTTCAAATAACCAGAGCCAACACATCTAACTTAAGTTCATAACTTGTCATTTTTCCTCAACTTCATGACAAACCAAAGCTTCTGCATCTGCTGCCTCCAATACGATCTGGTCCACAGCACCCTGTCCATTCATGTGGACAGGGTGCTAGTCTGAAACTCGAGGGGTTCCTATAAAGTGTGGTTGCGTTTTTATTTGCTCCTTTGTTGTTGTGCTGTTTGCCGTTGCTGTATTTGTATCTGTTACGTTTGCCAAAGTTGAACCATCATAGACATGGTGTGTAAAATGTTATAGTAATGCAGTATACCATTATAAACATGGTGTAAGGTTCACAGGTCAAATGAATTCATTTATTTCATGTATTTGAGTTAAGTTAATATGATTTACAGTTTATTTACAAGATTCACTTTCGTCTTAATTACTTACATATTTGTGTTTGTGTTTTTAATATTTACATATTTACAGGTATAAATGTTGACCGTATAATCATTTAAATAGCTCTAATAATAATTGCAGAATCAGCTTATTTGTTTCACATGCATTTACCTCATTATGTCATTCTGGATTTTGATTTGTTATGTAGTTACTTCTGATTGGCTATAACGTCACCTAGTAGCCAGGACTCAGGAAGTAAGGAAGTATTTTGTTGTATTGAAGCATGTGAAGTTGGACAGTAAAACTGACTGCTCTTCAAAGTTAATCCATCTCCATTCTGCTGTTTCTTCTTATCAAGAGTAACTCATCACCACCTACTGAACCTGCACGTTACAATGGAGTTTGTTGATGGTATCACAAGCTTACAACAAAAAAAAGGCCTGCATTGAGCTTCTACAAATTTACAATGTGAAATGTGCAATCTCATTTCTGTATGTCCTAAAATGCATTGCCTGCATATTAATGCTACAATCCAGATTAAATGCACATTGATTCTGAACATGAGTATAACCTGAAATAAAACTTACTCATAAAAACATTTGAGTGACTAAATGAAAGAGGCCTGCTGTCACACTAATGAAAAAAAAATGAAAAGAAAGATAAAAGATGGTGGTGCTGGGGAGATAAAGTCACAGAAATTGAAAAGTCACATATAACTTTAATATTCTAAAAAAAACTTTATTGGGTTGTATTGTGTCCCACACACTTAAAATATACGTTTTAGCAAAGGTATATTTTATATGAATCTCTACACCAAAACAAACCTCAGTTTATATTATATGTAAAGATATGCTGATGCTCTGTTTGGCTCTTCTTGGCCAGGGTTTAGGTTTCGTTTCAAAAGTAAATGCCATCAGAATAAAAGCAGCTGAAGTGAACACTGAATACACACATATACACACATAGGTCCCTTAGCTTGACATAATAACTGATATGCTGGGTCACGTTCAGAAGATAGTGTGTGTGTGTATGTGTGCATTTGTTTGTGTGTGAGAACAAGTAAAGGACATACAGCCTGGAGCAATGAATTCCAATAGCCTAAGGAAACCCACAGACACACCCCTGAACACACACAGACACAAATTCAAGCCACACTAGCACACTCCTTGTATACAACTAGAAACGAATCAATGTTTTATTCAGAACAATACTAGAGCCTAAAGAAAATGCTAATGAACAACTTTAAGATTTCTTACATCCTACTCAGAGATAGATTGATTTGTTATTTGAGTTTGTGACTGTTTTTTTTTCTTTGTGAAGCTTTGCATTGCATTATTCAAAACAGAGCCAAAATCACACAGAAAGCAGAATACTCAGCAGGCCTTCAGGACATATATATATATGTATATATATATATATATATATATATATATATATATAGAAAGGATTTGTCAGGGTTGTCA
>JAPQRN010000003.1:2452484-2462514 GCA_037367275.1 Coranthus polyacanthus | reverse complement strand
ACAAGTTGAGATAACTTTTTAATAATTTAGAACAAACTTTTCTAGTAAAACAAACATGATATTAATTCATTGTACTTGTACTGTACCCATTGCTGACCCATTGGGTCAGCAAAGCCATCGAGCAAAGCACCATCAAGGAGCTGTCTCGACATTTTGACTCCATTCATTTGGCAGCATGTGCTCACATTTTGAGCGCTGGATTTTTATTGGTTCTCTGGTTTGCATTTGTGCATCCTTTCACCTACCTGTCAAATAAATGCACAAAAAAAACTGCCATGTCTGTCTGCAACCAGCTAACTACACAGAGGCATATGGCCATGTCATCAGACACGAATGCCTTTCAGGGCTGGAAATTCAACAACATTGTCCTTCTGAAATGGAAGGGCTCTAACATTATTGCACAAAGTAAAGCTTGTTTGCCAGTGGTGAAAATGCTGTCAGCATCGGAATGCACAATGTCAAATCTGAGTAAAATTTTGACAGTAAATGTGCATTTTTATGGACTTTTATTGCACAGTTTCAAAGCTATTACCTGTAACCTATTACATTTCAAAAGTAACCCACAGACATAATATCTCACCAGCCCCATTCCTGACATAAAAGCCTTACGATCACATTAAGAATCACTTTTAAATTGTATATACAGCACTTTGAAAAATCACTAAACATTGAGAAAACACAGTGCACCCATTCTGCAAACCTTCTATGACACAATCCACACCAGATCTGTAGATTAAGTGCTTTTTAGTTCGTACCAACATGTTAGCTGTAATCCTGCACAATGGCTGTTGCTAGGTAACTTGGTGTCCTGAGGCCGCTGATCTTTAGAGTGCTGTTTACCTCAGTACAGTGATGATGCTGAGGTCACTGTTACATGACTGGAGCGCCATGATATTTCACTGAGAATATTTTTAAATACAGATTAGTAGAATATTTCTCCATTGCTATTGTCAGACAGTGACTTTTGTTTTGACCTGCAGTATTTTCAGTTTGGAGCACAATCATAAATTTACTTCACATTAATGGAAGGACATGCTCATATGTGCTGCACTCTGCTCTCTCTCTCTCTCTCTCTCTCTCTCTCTCTCTCACTCTTGATGATTTTCTAAGTAGCTTCAGTTTATTAAAGTGACGTCAAAACTCATACCCACATTGTCTACATAACTCAGGCATATTTGTCAGGTGGCAGCTGATGCTCCAATTGCAACCAAAAAAACCCCCTGCCTTGTGTGTGTTTGCATGTATGTGTATTACCTGGGTGTTCGACTGAGGGTGTGTTTGTGAGTGATAATGTAGAGAGGAAAGAGGTACTGAAACAAGGGAATCAGATGTAGATAAATAACCATTTCAGAAGATTTGTCCTTTCCTGCAGTTGTGTGTGTCTGGAAAAAAAGGATTAAACAGAGAGAGGGGGGGGGGGGGCAACATAAGGCTGTAGAATACTTAGATTCAGTCCATCTCACTGTGAATGGGTGCACACCACAGTCCATCACTACATTATTAGAGATTACACACAACAAACCTATGACCATGCACACGCGCACATACAAAATGGTGCAATGGAGTGCAGTTGATAGCATCCAAATCACCACTATCTGAAAGTAATGGGAGCTGGACACCAGTGGCTTCATCCGCTTCACTCCTTACAAGCCAGATGCCACATCAGTATCTTGCATTGATGTACAATAACACTCCCAGAATTATGCTCTGACTTGCTTGAATTGTTCAAAACTGCAGTGTGCAGTAATTTTTTTGGTGACATTGGGCAAAAACTCCATAATTTCCTTTCAGAATATTGTGTTTCAAGTTGTCTGAGAGGAACCAAGAATTCTAGCCCATTCTCTGGGCTCTGTGTTCAGGCTGTAGGAAATCTACCGTGTAATGGGAGATTTTGGCCACACATAGCTGTTTTTAGACACATAAGTAGGGTTAACTACATGATTGACAGATGTAATTACTAAAGCCACTGGAGTCGAAATGAAGGGAAAAAAACACTAGAATTTTACTCTAATGTCGGTCCAAATTAAAAGAAGCAAGGGGTGTCTTTTCAAATTCTGGCATTTTTTTCTTGGCTCCCACAGCTTCAATACTTGGAAATGTGTGTGTGTGTCAACTGATGACTAAACAATATTTCCTTTTCAACTGAATCAATGAAGAAAGGAAGTTCCCATGATGGCATGAAAGATCTCTTCATAAAATATCTGATCATTTGTATCATATGTCTGAAATGTTTAAATCCTGACAAAACTAGGCCAGCAATTATTTATTGTAACTGTCAGAAAACATCTAAATTCAGCAGCAGTTCTTTTCAATTTCTGAAACGTTTCTTGTTTTGACACACAAGGTTTATACATCCTATCAGGGACGTGTTGACAGCAGTGAAATCTACAAAGTCAGCTTTTCAGTAATGGGGAAAAAATGGGGAAATATTTTCGTCAGTGATACAGTCATGGGACTAACTGAGTACATAAGGCACTACAGAGAGTATAAACATGCATGGAAAGACACGACAAACCCCATTTGCAGAAAAGTTGGGACATTTTCTAAAATGTAATAATGACAAAAATCGATGATTTGTTAATTTACTTAAGTCTTTATTTAACTGACAATAGTACAAAGGAAAGATTTTCAGTGTTTTCACTGAGCAACTTAAATGACAACTTAATTGATTTTTGATTGATTTTGATGTGTGCAACACTCAAAACAAAGTTGGACAGAGGCATGTTTACTAATGTGTTACATGGCTTTTCCTTTTATTTACACATTTCAATAATTTAGAAATTGAGGACACTAATTGTTGCAAGTAAAATTTTTGTCCATTGTTGCTGTTTACTAGACTTGAGCTACTCAACAGTCCATGGTGGTCGTTGTCTGATTCTCCTCTTCATGATGTCCATACATGTTAATATGAGACAAATGTGGACTACAGGACAGTCCAGCTCACACACTCTGTGAAAATGTAGCCACGCTGTTGGACCTGGTGCAGAATGAGGTCTGGCATTGTCCTGATGAAATAACCACAGACTTCAGGGAAAAGATGTGGATTTGATGTTAGCATACGTATCTGTAAAATTCAATCTATGTCTTCGTCCTTGTGTTATAGTTTCAGGTTGCATATCTGGATGCAGTTATGGACTGTGCTAAGTGGCAATGGTTTTCTAAAGTCCTCCTGAGTCCATGTGTATACATTCATCAAAAAGCGTCTTTGGTGGAGGCTCCATTTATGTCCAATAATGATCCCCTCACCTGCCACCATTTAACCTCCTGATTGTGCAATCTGACACAACATAGTTACTTGTATATTCTATTCTTATTTTCTCTCTGTCCCAACTTTTTCAGTGTGTTGCTGGCATCAAAATTGAAATCTGCTTATATTTGCAAAATACAATCGAGTGCATCAGTGAAACCTTTGAAAGTGTTTTCTTTGTATTTTTCTCAGAATCAAGTGAATTAAAAAATTACATATTTTAGTTTTTATTGCATTTTGTCCCAACATTTTTGGAAAGCGGGGTTGTATTTGATCTGTCATGTAGCTAAAATTTCCTTTACATATTCATTTCTATATTACACTTACTACAAATGCCGTTTTATGTACTGATATGCTAACAGCTAAATGTCTACACACTTAGTAGTAGCTGCATGTACTGCATTTCTATACGCTGAATACAAACACCTTGTAAAGCCTGAGACATTGTGTTTTGCTTTGTGTCGCTTACTTTTCTATTTACCACTAAGCTAACATCCAACTGCCAAATACCTACACAGTTAGTAGCAGCTGCATGTTACTCGTGATGGCTTGGACCTTTACTGTATTATTCACGTTTTGTTTAATGGGAAAAAGGAGGCAAGGCTTTTTGAATGCCTTCAGGCTCTGCTTTGTAATTCCCTGGTGTTCAAATCAAGTACGTCACCTATAAATGTCAGGAAACCTGATTCCTGGCAACATTTTGTCCATAGACAACAAATTCTTTGGTAAATTGTAAGGATCACAGTTGAGTTTTAAATTATTTAAAGGAGATAACTGTTTTATTCCTGGTTTTGCAGTTTTCACTACTTAATGCAGCCATGTTGCTGCACATTTTTCCACTCAGTCCTGACTGAGGATGTGACATCAGTGCATACCCTCTGTACTTGCCTTCAGTTCAACATGAACACAATGTACCATATATTGTCAATGTTCTTTGATACCATATTCATACGGGTTTTCTGCAGGACATCATTAGTGATCTCACGATTCCTTTCTTCCTCTTTTCAGTCAGTTGGCATCTGTATCTGTCCTGACAATAACCAGGGGTAACGGTCCTGATGTTGTCTGCCATGTGTGAAACTAGTCAGACTCCAAAACCTGGTGTGTGCATGTCTGCTTGCAACAGCCACTGGCACCTTGTTGTAAAGTCAATGATGCTGCCGCTTGTTGTACATTGCCCCCTCTACACAGGCAGACACACACGCACTCATAGACAATCTGTTTCTCCTACATAGACACACACACCCCCCACAAGCAACATTACTTGTATACAGGCAGCTGGTGATGAACAAATATTCTCTCTGTTGTAGAGTGTGTGGGCATAAATGCCTCTATGTGTGTGTGTTGACTAAATGGAAATCACTCAGTTGTGTCGATAGCAGCCGCCTTCCCGCCCTCCGGCACTGCAGCTCCTGATTGGATATCTCGTTAGTCAATTACCTCATTAGTGGATGTCCCGTTTAGGGACCATGCTTCACTGACAAAAAATAAATAAATCCGTCCTTTTTGTTTTGCTTGGCTGCTGTTCTTCACAAGACTTTCACAAGACTTTGTAATTCCATGATCGCAGTTAAGCTGTCTGCTCGCTTAGAGATGCAACCGTTTTATGCCAGTCCCAGATGGGATCAAGTCACATAATCAAATATACATCTGGCAGTATCTTGTTGCCATCCTGCTGTGATAAGGTCCATGCCCTGAAACACTATTGTTCCTCTGTATTAAATACGCTTTATATTTGCCATGAGTGTTTAGTCTCAGTTTACAATGACATTTCAGCACTCAGCAGTGTTTAAATCCTGCTGACATTTGTCTTCACTAAACCAAAATCATTGTTACATTTCAATTTGATTCATTAAAAGTACTATTACTCAAGTACTGTATTTAAGTACAAATTTGTGGTACTTGTAATTGTACATTTTATACAACTCTACACTTATAATATATAACACAACATATCAGAGGCAAATATTGTACTTTTTACTCCACTCCATTTGTCTGACAGGTTTAGTTACTGTTCAGATTACAGTTTCATCCCCTTTTCTCCAATGCAAACCATGCATCTTCAAATGTATAGATTTTGAATGTTTGTGATAAACTGAAGGATTAAGCATTCCTTTCTGGGTTGAGAAAATGATCCTTCCTCTTAAATTAAATGAACTCAATAAAACTCTTCTGGACCCACCTGGTATTAAGAATGTGATCTGTATCTGGACACGTTATCCAGATAATAATTGCTTTCACACCTGGTATTTTCAATGCATTCTCGTTTTCCTTGTTGAGACCACATCTCAGTCCTCTCTGTCTTAATCTCATTAGCAGGATTACTCACCTTTATCATTTAAAGTTGTGTTTGTGTCTCTGTCGGTGTCTGGCTCCACTCTAATGTTAAAGTAGCTGTGATGTTGGACGGTCAGTTCATCAGAAAATGGGCAGGTTATTCTTGATTGCCTGCTTTTCTTAGTATTATCTTTGGATTATAATGAGCCACTTTTAGATGTTTTATTTTCCATTGTCACCACATAAAGCTACTAAGCTCTTGTTTCTTGAGACTCCAGGGACGTGAATCTTCCCTTTCTTTGAATTTTCATCAGGTTAGCTAACCTGTGATGCCTGGTGCTAAGTGGTATTTGCGGGTCAGAGGTCAGAGGGGAACAATGATGTAGGTACAGATGTGAGCACACAGTAAGGATTGCACTTACACTGACTTAAGACATTGCGAGCTAGACTATTTCCAGACGTGGTCAGGCAGATCTGATTAAAATTCGATCACAACGCATTTACACACGTGTTCTTCCTGACAGTTCACAAAGCTGAAAACAGGCCTGTTTTTCTACTGCGTTTACTTAAGGACAGAACCTTTACTTGCAGTGGAGTATTTTTACACTGTTGAATAAGTACTTTTACTTAAGTAAATCATCTGAATTCCTCTTCCACCACTGCAATTTCAGTACAGCTTTCTGTATATGTATATCTTTATTGATGGGCCATTTGATTTAATCCAAGTTTAGCTGCTTAAACAAATGTTGTTGTAATGTTTTGTTGTAGGCTGTATGAACATGTATTTGACTGTATATGATGTATTTGATTTGTATTTTGAACCAGTATTTAAAAACTGTTGAAAAACAGTCACCAATGACAGATCTTAAGGGTAGGGTTAGGGTTACATTTGAGCCATGTTTAAACTGATGTAGTTTAAGTTGTTCTCTTTCAAATCAAGTGTAATACATGCATATTGGCCTTATACTTATTCCATCATAAGCCTATCCCTAAATTGGGGTTAGGTCTAGGGTTCACTGAAAAGAGTCGATGTTAAAAGATTAACATGAAATATTGTTTTAATTTCTTTGTTAGACTCTGTACGATGAAGATAATTTGTAACAACTTAGGAAATATGAAAAATTTCCAGAAATATGTCAGTGATGATGTGTAGCACTAGTGCTCCAATACTCCTGTTAGCTCACACAAAGAAGGCATTGTTTGTCTGACTGAAAATATGATTTGTTATTACATGGAAACAGAAGGACAGTGCTGCTTGCTCTTGTATGTTACTATACTACTGTATAAAAATGTGCCTGCTGCGCCATGCACTCAGAACTCAGACATGACAAACACAATATAAAGTATCATTTGTGTAAAAAGAGTTGTTATGAGTATTGGGTTGTTCCATTTTGCCATCCACAATTACAACAATCAAGGATGCTATAGAGAGAAGAAATTGCAAATTGATTTAAGCTTTGTCAGCTGTTAGTTTCAAGATGCAGAGAGATGGGGTGTGTCATCTCGAATCATATAAACCTAGCAGATTGCTGAGATCAGAACAATTGCACAGTAATGGATACAAATAAATTGGCTTTTGCAACAGTAACGATATGTGACCTCATTTGAAACAATGATGTCACTGTGCAGAGTAACCAGGGAGAATAGGCTAAATAAGGACAAGCTGACAGGTTCAGCTCTGTCAACAGCATTCTTTTGAACAAGACACTGATGCGTCTACCTGCTTGCAATGTATAAGCTGCTCTGGGTAAGGCTTAGTATATAGTAGAAGTCTGCAGTGTGAACCTTCGTTTCCTGGGTTTCTAGGACATGCTGGAATACATTACATCTGCCTGTTCAGTGTGTCTGTACTTTTTCGGCGATGGCGAGGGACCATTGAGAAAAGTGAATTACTCATGCAAGCCTCTCTAGCGCGACCATCTCATTTTCTCTCTCCCTCCCTCTCTCTCTCTCCTTTCTCATCTTACTTCCTTTCTTCGTCTCAAACATACATTTCCATTTTCATTCTATGTCACAATTCTTTGTCTTGCATGTTATACAGACGGGTGACATATTAAAGTAAAAAAAAACACCATAAAGTGTCTTAGTAAGGTGTTGGGCCACCATGTGCTGCCAGAACATCTTCAGTGTACCCTTGCCATCGATTCTACAAGTCTATGAACTCTACCAGAGGCAGAGGTGGATCTTCATAATGTGGCAAGAGCATAGCATGGAGACTAAGGGCTGGCAGAAATATATGCTGATTTAAAGCCTGCAGCGCTTGATCGTTTTTTTGGGGTCATCGGGCAAAAATCCTATAATTACCTTTGAGCATATTGTAATTCAAGAAGCAAAAATTATACCCCCTTCTCTGGACTCCTTTTTTTCATTGACTCTCACTTTTCTTTACCATAGCAGCATGAAATGGCATCGGGTCATCTAACTTTATATTTAGTCTTTTGATATGGGCCGAGAGGAGAGAGCAGCAGGAGGATGGTGTGTATTTTCAAATTCTGAGATTGGGGTGGCAAGGCATTTTAGCCCCCTGGCAGATCTGCCCCTAACTAGAAGGATGGAACATCATTCTTCCAAAAGAAATTTCCTGATTTGTTTTATTGATATTGTTGGTGGAGAATACAGTATGTTTTCAATTTGTGCGTTTTTGCTGTGTTTTATTTTATCAATTAGGAAATGTTGAAAATTAAAAAAAAAAAAAAACAACCCAAAACAAATTTAAGCTTGGGAGAGGTGGAAAAGTTGGTGTATTGATAAAAGGTAAACAGAAACAGATTTAGTGAATTAATATTTGTGTCTGCATGTGTGAACCAATAAGGAGAATGAAACATTCACTGAATTAATATAAGAAACAAACAGAAATGTCATAGAGCAGCAATGAAATACCACCATGTATGAAGAGCTGCAGAAACAGATGTTAGACAAAGGCTTTGACAAACTGATGTATGATACAGACCAGAGGTTTGGTTTGGTTCAGGGGTAAAAGCCAGGTTCAGGTTTTTACAACCCTCTTAGCTCTATCAGCCCCTCAATCAACAAATTCACATTTTCTTTTGTGGACTTTTTGAAAACTCTGTTAAAATGTGTGATAGATTTGGATGAAAATTCATCATGTGAAGACCATAACATATGACCCACATCATTTTACATTCTCATCAATCCATTCATTCAGGCCTTGTGCCATATGGATGGAGACATTGTCATCGTGGAGGAGAACACTTCTGTCAGGTTTTTCCTTTAATTTGTCACTCCTGTGTACATACAGTACTGTTCATACCACTCTGCTCTCCCCTCTCTATCTTCCTTTCCTTTTCCCACTATATTTTCCTTAATTCAGATTCCCTTCCTCTTCCTACTCTCTTCACTTGCTTTCTTTGTACTCTCTTGTATGTACTCTTTGCTCCCATCCTTCTCTCTCGGGTCCTTCTCGTTCTCTAATCCTATATGCTTCCCTCCTGTTCCCCCTCCTCTTCACACTCCTGTATATCTCCTATGTCCTACCCCTCCCTCCATCTTCTTCTCTCAGCTCCCCACCTCTCCCTCTTCCTCCTCCTCTACCCTCCTGCTCTGTCTCTTCCTGTTTCTCTCTCTCAGGACGTGAACCTCACACATGGCTTATTGATTTCTGAAAGCAACACGCAGATGTACAGGCATTGTAGGAGCCTCAAATCCTCACACAGAGGATTTGAGACACACTTGTAGTCTGGTACTTTTATTCATATCTACAATATTTACATTAGGCAGACACACTCCCAAAGACAGCAGTGGATATTTAGATGCTAAAATGATTAACACAGGGTTTGTGACCAGAAGAAACAGAGAGAGGGAATTAGAAAGACAGTGTGCCTGTAGATGGCAGAAGAGTGCTTTAAGGGGGATGTGTAGGAGAAGATTTCTTACACACATATTCAAGCACACAAACTCTCACACACACTTACCCACATATATTCTCATTAACCCTAACGCAGGTGCATTGATACAGCTACACCTGTGAGGATAGTGCACTTCTTTACAGAAATACCTCATTCAGGCAAACGCACACAGTGCCCACATGACTGTGCAGCACACACACAGCCCTGTAGATTACATTTAACCCTAAGAATGAATGATCAGGAACACAAGCACTGTCATTTAATATTTCCACTATGATAGGAATGAAATTGACCAATAAGCTGACTGGTTTCCTCAAGAGCTTTCCATATTTACCTTTTGAACTAGTCTGTGTTGAGACTTATTCTGAAAGCCTCCTTATGTTTAACTGATTTCATATTTCTATCAATTATTATTTTGTTTGCCAAAATTAGTCAGTTACAAATGTATAAATTACTAATTAGCAAAGTACTGGCAAAATTAATAAATTTCTGCCTTGGGCTGCAACTAATAATTATTTTCATTGTCGATTAATCTGTTGATTATTTCTTCAATTAATTGTTTGGTCTATAAAATGTCAGAAAATTGTCAATGTTTCCCAAAGGGGGGGGGGGGGGGGGGGCAGAAAAAATTCATTTTTAA
>JAPQRN010000003.1:2439448-2452384 GCA_037367275.1 Coranthus polyacanthus | reverse complement strand
AAACAGTCATGTTTAAGACGTGGTAATCAGAGAATTTTGAAAAGAAAAATTACTCACACTTATTATTGTTTATCAAAATAGTTGTCAATTATTTTAAGAGTCAACAAACATTTTTTGCAGCACATACTACCATATTGATTACCATGTTGATTTGTTTTTTGATGCTGATGATCATAATGACCATTGTTTAATAGTAATAACCCACTTATTACTCTCTAAAATGGTGTCAGCATCTCTTTCTCAATTCCAGTTTCAGTTCGAGAACTTACATCTCCTATAGTCTCTCAGCTCTCTAACTCATAAAGCCTCAACATCGAGGACTCCACATCATCTCGAGTCTGTACACCATCCTTTCACAACCTTGGAGAGGAAACCACATGCCGTGCAGCAAGAAACGGATGGTCGGAGTGATGGCTCTTATGCTTTGGCTTCCTCCAGGGGTAAATGAAAAATAGATGTATGTGAAAACTAGATACCCAGACACATTTTATTTAGCAGGTAGTAACCACACAGAGTATGCTTTTAAATGTTGTAATAGCACTGATAACTGCTCACTTGAGCAGAGTTCAGATCTCTTGACCAGACTAATATGAATCCAATGTCCAGTGTCCATTGTGCCACTTTTTATTAAAATGTTGATGGCTGTTGCTGGTTTCAGAAAGAAATCCTTAAATATCCCAAGCAAATAAACTATGGCGATGTCAGCTGACAAAATATAGCTCATTAACAAACTTTACTACATTACATACTTTTGTTAATATTCTTTGTTAAAACTAAAATATGATATACTATTTTGAGCAACAAAGATGCAACAAAGAGAGAGGCTGTAAAATCCAAGAAATGTCTAGAGTAACTGAATTGCCAAAATTGTTTTACCAACTGATAATAATGTCATTACAAAACTACAATTATACAGTATGTCAGTTGTACTGTTAAGTCATAATCACTTTTTCACATGTGACTACTCTCATTTATATTGTGACAGTGTTGTGATTGTGATTCTTGTCGTTTTCTTTGGTTGTCAAGGGAAATACACACATTACTGATAATTTTTTCAACACAAACTTTAAAAAACCCTGTCATTTTGCATTTTTTCCACAGTACCTCTTACGGACACACACTAGATATTTTAAATTGCACATTGCACAGGCTGACACTGCGATTCAATGAGTTGTGCAACTCTGCTTCATAGTCTATCAGCTATGAATGAATGAATGAATGAATGAATGCGTTAAAAAAGTCAAGAGTGTTATTTTTGCCAGCAAGCCTTGAACTCTTCTTTGTATTGATTTCATTGCATAAGAACAATTGGAAATAGCTCTAGATTCTCCACTAGTTTGTTCCATTCTTTTTTCTGGTTTAATTTCCTTTATTTTCTCTTTGTTTTGATCGAATTTGGACTTCCTTTGGTAAAGTTTTGGCAAGTAGCCACATCCTTCAGTGCCAGTGGACGCCCATGCATTTTATCCTTTTTGCACAGCAGCAACAGTCCAGAGTATACTCTGCGTAAGTCGATGTTTAAAATAAACCCAACATCTCAAACAACAACCTAGTTTTGACAAAGGGTCCATTTTAGGCAATTATTTCCGACCAAAAACACGTGAAAGGAAGCGGGAGCGTACGAGGAGCACTTGAAGGCAGCATCACACCGGCAGGGAGAAGCAAGAGACGCACCAACCTCTACACCGGCAGAAAAGACCTGAACCAATACACCGAGCAGAAGGGATGATACATGTCTCCTCTAGTTTCTGACAACAAGAGGGATTGTCTTCTCTTTCCTCGTTGGACTTCCACAGAGAACTAGAGGAGGACAGTCTCACCACTGCTTTGGTTTGTTTGGTAAGGACATTAAAAAGAATGACTTGTGCTTTGTAAAGAAGTAAAGCGAATGGGAGAATGATGACATAGTGATTCATTTCTCTTCTCTTAGGGAGAAAACGATGCTACTTTTTCGCTGTTTGTGAAAGGGAAAGAGGTGAAGAGGAGGAAAAAAAATTGACAGACGCACGACAGAAAAGACGGACGAGACGAGGGTTATCCGCCAAAAAAAAGCTACACAGACCACATTTCCCTGTCTATCTTTGAGATACCAGTGGAACACAGAGGATTTTTTCAGAGACCGGAGAAACGGAGGAGAGAGGAAACGCATTGTGCAAAAAACGACACGGAAGGCTTATAAGGAAAGGCAGAAGGCACAGAGCCCACATAGAAACAGAGGTATTTCAGAATGAAGAGGGGATGCAGCTCAGAGGAAGTGTGGTTTTGATGCTCTCCCTCCTGCTCTATCACTCTTTGCAAGGGAACGGGACGGAAAAGAGAGCTGTCGACGACAAACATCGCTAAAAACCCGGCGGAGAGTGGATTTAAAACCTGAGAGACAACCTGTGTGCCCGTCCCTTTTCCCACTGCCTTTGCTTTTCTCTGTATGGATGTTGACTGAAGTCATTTCTCGGATATGAAGGATTTATCTAGTCTATGTTAGAAGGAGGAGGCAAAGAAAACGCACGCGTCTTCCTCATCTCTCCCTCTCTCCCTCTTTCTCTCTCTCTCTCTCTCTCTCTCTCTTTCTCTCTCCCCTCTCCCCCCCCTCTCTCTCTCCTTTCGTTTTCTGGATGTGAAGCAGCATGCGGCCCGGTGAGAGCTTAGAGGGCTCGCGCTCGGCTCGCGGAAGATGTATTGATGCCAATAATATTACTAATAGCGGCACGGAACGCTGTCTTGCGCAGCCCTCGTCGGCAAAAAGGAGTATGAAGAGGGGGACGACGAAGAGGAGGATGAGAGGGATGAACCGGAGGATGACAGACGGAGGAATGACGGTGATGCGCTGTTTTCTGTGGAGTCTCGTTCTCTGCTCGCTCTCTTCGCGCGCGCAAGGTAAGGGGATGCGACACGCGCACACACACACACACACACACACACACACACACACACACAGAAGCTCACTGACACGCAGTGACATAAACGCCCCCCCCACACACACACACAAACACAATCACGGCTTTGGGTGAGTGAGACCCGGTGCTGTTTTATTTTCTACCGCAGTCATGAGAAAGATCCGACGCTTCTTCTACTGTGTCGGAGTGTGTGTGTGTGTTTGTGTGTGAGGGTGTCTGCGTGCGCGTGTGGATGTCTGTAAGGTGTCTGTGCATATGTGTGAGCCAGAGGGGAGGCGTGCGTGTGGGCGCGCGAGGTGTGCGTGCAGCGTGGTGTGTTGCGGAGAAATAGAAATTGGCTTAGAGGGAGGATGAAGGGAAAGGAGGAGAAAGAAATAGAACCAGCAACATCCTCTCTATCCCTCTTCCCTCATTTTCATCTTGATTCAGTTTTTTCTCTCTCTCTCTCTCTCTCTCTCTCTCTCTCTCTCTCTCTCTCTCTCTCTTTCTCTAACCCCCCTCTCTCCATCCTTCTCTTCAATACAGCCATTGAGCTGGTAGCCAATAAATATTCTTGCGGTAGCTCTTGGGCTGTGGCAGCGAACGTGAGCTGCTTATACCAAAGTGTGTGCGAGAGTGTGTTTATCTGAATGTGTATGTATGTGGACGTGTATGCGTTATGTGGACCCGACTGTGAGTTGCTCGTACTGATGAGGCCCAGTGTTCGAACAACGTTTTATCTCCAAATTTGTGCTCTCATGGCCATTTATCCATTTTCGACTCTATTCCAGTCGAAAGATGTTATATAATGGTGGTGTCTCCCCCTTTCTCTTTCTCATGCTCACACTTTCTGTCCTTGTCCCCCTCTTTCTCTCTCTCTTTCTCTCTCTCTCTCTCTCTCTCTCACACTCTTTCTCCACTCCTTAGCTTCTCTGTCTCTCTTTCCCTCTTGAGTGAAATAAAATGTTTAAATATTCACAGTATGGCACACTGTCTCCCGCTTTCTTTGCCCGTCTGTATCTCTGCTTTCCAGTTTTAGTTTCTCTCTTTGATCTTGTGCAAAAATGCTGTTCGAATACACACATTCACACGAGCACACACATATTCATCCACTTATGCATACACACCCATTGCTGCATCAGGTGGGGCCACCGTGGTATGGAAAAGAACCGATGATCACACATGTATTAATGTGAGAAAGCCAGAGGATGTAGAAGAAGAAGCAGATGAAAAAGATGGAAAAAGAAGGAAGGGGAAGAGGAGAGTAGGGGAGAGTTTGAAAGGGTTAATGTGGAGGCAAAGCAGGAGAGGAGGAAGAATAAGACATAGAAAAATGACTGACAAAAGGAGTGAGATCTATGGCAACATAAAGTGATAGGACAAGTTTAAAGAACCTAAAACATACAGCAGGACCTTTGAGCTTTTCCTAAGACCCAGCCAAGCTGATTTTGTCAGAAAACTTGCAAGAAATGCAAGTTAAGATTTGGTGAACAGCAAAGAGAGTAGACTGAGATTGAACATTTGTACCAAGAAGCCAAAAGAAACCTCCAAAAGCCAGAAACTGTGGAGCCTATTTAGATCCATTTGTCATTGTCATTGTAAAGTC
The DNA here is from genome assembly GCA_037367275.1 of Coranthus polyacanthus. NCBI lineage: Eukaryota > Metazoa > Chordata > Actinopteri > Kurtiformes > Apogonidae > Coranthus > Coranthus polyacanthus. The sequence goes on along the minus strand of JAPQRN010000003.1, from coordinate 2,447,905 downwards.
TGCATGATCCTCTATTGTGAGATCGCGTGTAGGCTGAGTGAGCAGAAATTCTATAGATTTCTACAGTGATTAAACAAATCGAAACAGGGGAAGTCTAGACTCTTGGCTTTGCACCACCACAGACTGCAGGACTGTAGTTTCATTCTAAAAGCAAGAATCTCAAGCTTCTTTGTAGCCTATTTTTAGCTGATTTACAGTTGAGAGATTATGATTTCTGGAATATTGATCGAACAAAGACAAGAAAGGTGGGAATTCCTCAGGCACAAAAAAATCTAATATTAAACCCTTTGGCGCACAGATCTTGGCACTGATCGCTGCAAGGCTGTCTAGTCTGTCAGAGGTCTACCTTATCTGGTATTTTGAAACTCGTCATGGCATAAATGTGGTTTATTCAAAGCTGGCTCAAGAGCAGATTTAGTTATATTAATTTAAATAAAATGCCAAAGGGAACACGAGTTGGAAAAGCAAGCAAAGGAAACTTTTTTCTTTTCTTTTTTTTTTGGAAAGAACAGAGGCTGAAAAAAGGTAAATAAATGCATAATTAAATGTCCCCTTGATCCATGCTGACATTTTGGGGACCAAGGCTTTAAAAAGAAGTTGGAAAATTAAAACGAGCCAGCCAAATGCTGTTACATTTTGGCCGTGGCTGGAAAATTAGTCTCCTCTGCTGGCCATTGGCAGGTTACCAATAGTTGTATGGACCTGCAATTCTATTCTAAAAACCAATCTTGAAAGAAAAGTAATGAAATAGACATTAATGGAATCACATGCTGCTGTACCCTGTGGAAAAATAAATGTTAATTCGTCATCTTTTTTCAGCACATTTGACACGTAGATATAATGTAATTTCCAAACTTCTTTTGTCATTACACTGCGTTTTAAATGAGTGTGCGTTCCATAGTCAATTCTATTAAATATGGAAAGGAGGACATTTTAGAGATGGCCGATGAAAGGTTCCAACATTCCTGCATCCTTTGCACCATGTGTTATGTGACTAATATAAATAGTAATGTCAAGTCATCCTTTTTGTATATTTTTGAATGCCTTGGAAGAATGCCATTTTAAAAGCAAAAGTCTTGAACTGAAAGTGAAAAGATTCACCTTGAGTCAAGCTTTGCTAAAGTTCCGTCCACGCTAAAAAATTGCTGTACTTGCCCTCTGCTGTTCTTTCTTCCCCTGATCCCCCTTTGTCTGCTCTCTGTTTCATCTGTACTCCTCTCCTCCTCCTCCTCCTCCTCCTCCTCCTCCTCGTCCTCACCCCCTGTCCCTGCTCTGCTCAGCTTAACACCACCTCTCCTTCCTCCCTCTCCTCTTTCTCTCTCTTCCTCCCATCCCCTTCTCCTGTCTTTTCCTCCACTCTGCTCAGCACTTCGTAGAAGCTCTCATCTCCTCTCTTTTCCCTCTCTCCTCTTTTCTTCTGTCAGATTTGTCCTGTGGCTCCAGAGGCTTAATTTACTCACCAAACATACTAAATCGCACATGTGCATGGGCACGCGAGGAAAAAAACCCACACACATTTTTCATCGTCTCCAAGACCTAGATGTATTCTGGGCTACGTTCAGCTTGTCAGAATCAGCTGCATCCTCAGCCTTGCAGCCTGCACTTTTTGCGACAAATCTACATAATGTATGAGGCTTTTTTTCAACACCGTCTATAGATGAACCATATCTCAGATCTATTACTGACCGTATGGAATTCATCAGCACTCAATCATGGGACTAACACTTATCAATCATCGAGCACAAACGGCCAATCTATTTCTGGTCATCAGCGGGGTGAGGAATTGTAACTAGTTCTACTGAAGTCTAGTCTTTGCCATGTGACCAAGCAATTAACCCAGAAGGCTAAAAATAGCAAATTTAATTTATATTGACAAGCCATGAAAATGTAGTGCTTTGTTCTTGCAACATGGCTAAATTGAAATTTATCAGTTATCCCTTGGTAGTGTCTAGTAATTTAATGCTGGTCATCATTGTTAAATTGGACAGGCTGTCAAGCTCAGTGAAATGGTTCGGCAACCACATTTTATAACCCATCTCCTGGTATCAGATTGATTGGTGCCGTCAAGAGCTCTGATGCTGATTATAAGTCATTGATTGATGTCAGCCATTAATATGCCACCACTGATCATTTACCTGTTTTAGTTACTGCACGAGTATTGTAGTAATAACTTCATGCTGTCAGTTATTGATTGAAATTGCACATATGAAGGTTGGTTTATTATTGGTGACTACAGCAGCAACAACTGATTTCTGCTTGGGCAAACACAGGGAAATAACATCTTCTCTTTGTCTTCCTCATACGCACAGAGAGTATACATTTGGACAATTAGTACACTGAGGCAAACACGCACTCTTACATTGAGTGCAACACAGACTCTAACGCACATTTAATCCTGTGGCTTATAGCTGGTTTCTCACGGAGAGAGATATGTCTGTCACAGAGTCAGCCTCTTGATTATAAATACTTTTCACTCAGGCAGAGAGAGAGAGAAAAACACCAACCAGGGCAGAATTAGGCCGTTAGCCATTGATAATTAACATCAAATAAAGAACACTTAAATTTTTGTCTTAAATCAAGCCCCAAGACACACTGAGATTTCAGGCACTAGCAACTCAAGAACTGAACCCATGAAAGAGTCCCTCCTGTTAGTTGGTCCAACACTGTTCAACCTCGGACCAGCACTGATCAGAGTAAAACAAACTATGAAATAAACAAAGAGTTGCTTACCTGGAATGTTGGACAAATCGAACCACAAGTCAAATCAACCTTAATGGTTATGTGGCCCTAAACGGTGAATGTAAATTGGTGGAGTATGTCAGAGATCCAAAGCAGAGACAGATCCAGATCAAATGCAGACTCAGTGACCATAGTTCATCTATAGAGAAAGGACAGCACATAAAGTCCTGGCTGCCAACAGGTGAGGTCGCACCTTCTTTTAAAATGTGGCAAATATATTATAAGAGCAGAACATTTCAAGAAATTTTAGTCACTCATGAATTAGACGACATTGAAAAACTAAAGATTCTATTAGGTGAGGTACAAGAAGTTTATACAGAGCTGCACAATATGTGACTGCATGTCACAAGCTGAGAGACACTAAGATCAATGAATATGACAAATCCTGACACAAATACACATTAAAGACACACAACATACAGAAACTTTACTTTTACCCATTTTTTAAAAATTATTTTATGTATTTTCTTATTTTTACTAGATTAATTATATTATTACTTTGTTCTTGTTCTTATTGCTGTTATTGATATTTTTTTTGTTATTCTGAATCAGTGCTGTGGCAATATTGTTAAAACTCACTGAAACTGAAGATGGTCGTTCACTCTGCCAGCCTTAGTGCTCAGTTCAGATTTATTTTTTTGTTTTGGCTGTTAACATTATTTTTTTAAATGCTGCCAATATCAAATTCCACAGTCCTGGACTGACCCGCATGAGACCGCAGAAGAACAATAACAAAGATCTCACATGCAGCCTGCTGTCGCACTGAAGTAAACACAAGGCCACTGAAGTCAGTGTTTACAGTTTAATTTAGAAGTTGACGTGCAGTGGAAGCCAGCGAATTTGTGAGCAGATGATAACGAGGGTGAGGATGAAGAGAAAGAGAGCCAAGTTTTGCCACTGAGTGACTCCCAGCAGCGCAGAATCGTGACGGATGTCGATCTAGAGTGAAATAAAAGTTGCAGATCTGTATCTAAGTTACGGCCTCATACCGTATGGAAGTGGCCCAAATAGAACTGACAAGAATAGATTCCACGTGATTTGTGCAGTTCACAATGACTATGTTTACATGCACAAAATATTCTGTTTTTTGCTGTCATTTCACAAAAGACAAAATCCTTATTAAGCTGTTAACATGGCTAATGAAAATGAACATAAAACTAACATTCCTGTTTACAGCAACTGTGCATACCCTCATTAAAAATATGGTCCTTTCAAATTTTTTTGTTTCTCCTTCTGACCAGAAATGTGGAGTTTTCTTTGGAGCATCCATCCAGAGATGATCTTTGTCTCTAGCTGACTGTACACAGTAAAGAAAACAAATGAAATGCATATTTCAAATGCACTGTATATGTGCATGTCCAAAGAATAATATCAGTTTAGTCGGAAAATGTCCCAGGCCTAATTCAGAAAATCCTGTCAAATTCAGATTTTTGTCACATTTGGAATAATAGTGGAATATTAGTGTGTATGTAAACATAGTCAATGATATGAAGAAACTGATCTGAGCCAAAAAAAAAAAATCACAATTGGGCACCTTTTGGCTGCAGTCTGAACGTAGCCTCATATAAAGAGGGTTGGAGAGGGAGAAAGGCAGTGTGTGTGTGTTTGGGTGGGGGTTATTAACATAAGCCAGTTAACATTTAAATTTCAGCTGCATTCTTTCCTGGCCTTTGATAGTAACAGTTCTTCTCAGTCATTACTATTCTTTGATCTTTTCTTCATTCTCCACACTTATGTCTGTTTTTTTTTTCATAAGTATAACTCATCTGATCTGTTTTGTACTGTTTCATCTCTGTTCCACTTCCTGTTGTCCCTCTTGACTTTCATCCACCAAATCCTTTCCTGTTCCCAACCTCGATTGAGTGAATTTGTAATTAATTGTTTTTCTTGCCATTTCATCCCCTCACCCTCTCCTCCTCTTAGTCTGCATATTCATAGGCATTTTTTCTCCATCTATCCACCCCTCATCACCAATTCTTCTTCACTCCATTTCCATTCCACTTCTATTCACAGTGAATTTTCAATTGCCATCTTTCTCTCTTCTCCAACATTTCCCCTCTCCTCTCCTTTCTTTTCTCTCCATCATTAGCCTGTCATCTTTCTCTCTCTGCTTCCTCTCCTCCCTCCAGCCCCTATCCTTAGTGAATTTGTTTTAAGTGTTGTAATGTGTGTAATGTGTGGGTACTCAGAGGTTGCAGCTCTCCTAATCTTTCATGTGTGTTTCTTCTCATAGCAACAAGCACTGTGTGTGTTTAATTCCTCCACACAGATTGCCACCCAAATGGTGTGTTTTTTAGACTGAGAGCCAAATCTATTCATGCATTTTAGATGTGTTTGCCTGCTATGATTATAGAAATGTCCACTAGCACATATTGTGCTGTCTCTGCCATCAACAGGCTGTTAAACTGAAAGAAGTAATAATTTTACAGTGCAGATTATAATATAAAAGAGACTGCTCTCCATTTCGCTTTTCCAGCTGTTCTCAGGCCCTATGGACCCATTTTAACCTTTTATTCACAATTGCTCTGTCCTCTAAGGTTTTTAGCAAATACGCACTTACAGAATGGTGTTATGTATCAGTATGATAAGCATAAACTTAATTTAAAACAAACTACAGGAGCCATCACTGTAAAAGACTTGTTATAAAGAGATTATTTTGAGTCTAGTTTTGCTCCGATGTGTCTCTAATCTACATTCAAAGTGCAGTGCAGTATGTGTATTCAATTCAAGAGTCAATTAACAGATCCATGTGCATACGATGCAAATTAATTTCTTAAACCAATATGAAACATATAAAATAAGGTTGCGATTAAATGCTTATTAAACTGGGAAAATCAACTGTTTCTCCATTACTCAGAAGGTGCCTTTTAAGAGATATGAGGTTTACACGGATACTGGCATATTGCGTGTCTACACACACACACACATGCGCACACAATCTGTCAGTCTTCCATAGCCTCTTCATTATTTCAAAGATGATTACAAGTAGATATGACGGGAACATGTTGGGTAGGCAAGCAAACAGGTCCCCCCCACCCACTCCCCAACCACATGCACACACACACGGACACACACTAATAAATGCACAAAAATATGTTGGGCACACCAAGATAGCATGTGTTACCCCGAGGGTGTGACCGCAAACACATACACACAAACTCATATGAATTAGGACAGGAAAAACAGACATGCACACGCATACGTGCATGGATGCAGATCCTCTCTGATGTGTTGTGAGAAAGGCAGATGGAAAATTAACAAAGACAGACAGTCTCATACCCAGCTGGTGCTCCCTGTTGTTGTATGTGTGTGTGAGGTGTATAAATGTATGTAAAGAAGTGCACGCTATGGACAGTGTAGAGGGTGGTACTTCCTGTGAGATGGCAGCTTGGAGTAAAAAGGAAAAGGCAGTATATAGGAGGATAGATGGATGGACACATAAACAGCAGTGTGGGTCAAAGGTTCCATCCCCGGTGACAGCTGGAGTCTGTGCCTGTCAGACTGTCCTTGAGGAAGATACTGATGCCCTTAATGACTGTTCTGCCCTCTGGGGGAAATACATAGATGACAGGAAAATTCCTTCAAGACCAAGCAGACAACAGCACTGGAATAAAAACCAAAAATGTAGTGTAGAGAATGAACAGAACATTGGATAGGTGTTGTTTGTTATCATCATAAAGGCTCTGGTCTTCCTTTTACAAATCAAGTCATATTAATGTCATGACAACCCTCCAGTACATTTAGCATAATGGTTTTTTTAGTCAGTTTTTAGTCTTGTCACTTTGCTTTTGATTCGCACCTATTTTAATAGTTTCTGCTGCCACTTTCTTCTCTTCATTTGAGGTCATCTGAAAGAAGAGAAAACGAAGCTTGTGACTACTGTTAATCTCAACTATGACTTTCTAATACATGGATGGACTGAATGTCTGCGCACAGGCATGTGGACATTGTTGTAGATAATAATGTGAAAATGAGCCTGTGCTAATCTCTACTTGTGAATATGATATAGAGCTGTGATTAATGGTATTACTAATGATGTGCTATACCCATTGAAAATATTCAGAATATAATTTGTATTTGGTAATTGTAATTTAGCTCATCATTAACTCAGCTTTTATTTAAATTTATCATTACGCATTTCAAATTCTCTCCTCCTAATACGAGTTAAAATAAAACTTGTGATAACTTTAATTCCCCTCCTCTGCAGGTAGTCACATATTCTTTTCTCTAATTCTGCATTGATGATATGGATATCAGATTTTGCAACAAGATTGTTGCTATGGTGACTGTTTGAACATTAAGATAATTTCAGCTGTTGCTATAGTACTTCAATTGAAAATATAACACACACACACACACACACACACACACACACACACACACAGAGTAAAGATTTACCAACCCCAACAAAACACGATCGGTATTTACTATCCTATAACAATAAAATGGCTGTTTTCCTGTTTATTAATCATTAACACTGAGGATTATCTCATTTCTAGAAACAGTTTGAACTAAAGCACCTGTTAAAACTGATTTGCGTCTGTGAGGTTTCATTCAAGTGTGATGTTCACATGTTTTTTGCTACATAATAACACAGAGCCTTAAGGGAGTTATTAATGGGCAGCTAGTTATTCTTAATTATTCATTGTTTCCAGATAATTATATTTATGGCAGTTATTTAAATATTTATTTGGTGATGGCACAGAACCGCCTGGTCTCTGAAGACAAGGACTACAGTACAACACACACGACACACTTGTGAAGGTAATTTGTTTAGGCAGTTTGTGAAAAATAAACCCCCTGTGAACCCAACTGCATTTTGTGCTGTCATGTCTCCCAAAAAACAAAAAAAAATTCTAATAATCCAATAATCAATGTTTCAACAGTATCAGCCCAATAGGAGTCATTTTACCATGTAATAACATGAAAACAAGAAAGATTTTCCTGGTACATCTGGGTATTTGAGGGGAATGAGAGAGAAAGAAAAAAACGAGAGAAAAGAGAGAGGACCGGCTGTTTTTGTTTTGTGTTGTGTGTTATTTTGTATTTCAACCTGGTGTGTGATGACAGGTATGCCCATGTGCCCCAAACCCACAGACACAATGCTGTCAGCAGACATCACACACACTTTGCTATTTAAACACACACACAGCCACACAACCCCATCATATCATGTTGTTACTCTTGTGAGAATAGTTAATTGTCTTATTGCGCTGTTACATTAATTCCCAACCTCCTGGTCTTAAAGGATTTCTTTCTTTTCAGTATACCATGTCTGATTCTCAACAAGCTGGAACTTTAATATTTGGATTATTATCCCCTTTTTACACATAGAATTTGGTATTTAATGAGCTTTTGTGTCTACATGTACCTGCTCCGACAGTCTTATTGGCTACAAGTCTCCAAGCGCTGCAGGTAATGCATTTCCTTCCCTAGTGATGATGTATTTCCTGCCTGACTCTTGTGCCTAGGGAGGTTTTGTGTACTGTTGTTCATTCTGTCTATGGATGTGTGCGTCTCTCTGCGCAGGACGCCACATTGTGCGTGTGTGTTTGAATGCATGTGCATGCGTGTGCTTGTCTGCTTCATTCTCACAGAAGACTCATTTCCCCAGCAGGCCCTGTCAGGCTGTTTCTGGGCGCACTCAGTTCACAGCTGGAGGCAACTGCTGTCACCTCCTCTCCTCTCCTCTCCTCTCCTCTCCTCTCCTCTCCTCTC
>JAPQRN010000003.1:2415977-2428610 GCA_037367275.1 Coranthus polyacanthus | reverse complement strand
TAAAATCTGGTGTATTCCCTATGCAATACCCACTTCATTACGCTTCACTGCGCACAGGGGGAGAAATGTTTCCTCAGTTTCTTCACTATGGAAACAGAATCTATATTTGTCACACATGGATAGTAATGGTCCAGTAACATTTAGAGCACTTTCACTCCTGCAGATTTGGTTTGGATCTAACCAAATTTACCCGATGACCTAATGACTTCATTGTTTAAAGACTTGTTCTGTGAAACCTTTTTCACGTTATTTGGTCCGCCCAAAAGAGGTGGTCTCAGTCCAATTCAAAGTGAACCATCGTTTGGTTGTGAAAACACTTTAAAAAAACACTTAGATCGTTTGGACATTCAGGCTAGTTACAGGAAGTTACACAAGGCTATAGTTGGCTATGAACAAGAGAAGAAGAAAAACAAACAGAAGACAGTTAAAAATTAGTCGAATTAACATGTCAGACACATGCCTGATTATAAACCAATCAGTGTCAAGTACAGGGAGATGCAGCACACGGTTACTCCGCTCCCAGAATTGCAGTGTGAAAACAAAGCTAACTGAAACAAATGTATACAATGTAAAAAAAAAAAAACACGAACCTTGGACCTTGGTTTGGACTCTCAGGTGTGAAAACATCCTTAAATAAAGACTGACTCCGTGACCTCGTAGAATTTATGTTTGACATGTTACATCTAAATAAGCTTTATTTAAATGCATGGTTCACTGCTGTGACTCAAAGTAAAGTCTTCATGGGCGCTGTCAGAGTCCAAGGAGTTGATCCATTATTCACTGTCTGTCTGTGGAGAAGTTCCAGAATTTGTCTCGGGATGACATCATCACTGTTGTCTTTCTCTTTGTGAACTCCGATGCCTTTCAGGAGTTCTTTTGTGATGAAATGTTGTAATTTACTTTCATGGTGTACCTTCTTTTCCTTTACTGGCTTCGTCTACTTCCACTTCACTTAGTGATTGCCTACACAGAATGCCTTTCAACAGTCCCCAGACAATAGGCCTGGGTTTCTTCTATTCAGCTCAGGGTTGAACGTGTAGGTGGAGAGAGCAGAAATGATACAGTGATTTTTTTTTTTTTTCTGTTGGCCAAAACAAAGGATCACACCTCTTTCAGTGCAAGTTGTCTTATGGCTATGTTACATCAAGGGCTATGGATGCAGATGTCACAGCACAATTTGTATGATGTATGAATGTTGGGAAATATTGATAAAATACTAAATCTAGAAAACATACATAATAAAACTAGAGTAAATAAAGCTAGATTACATTCTTTCACTTTCCAAACTGTGTTGTGTTATTTACATTTTTTAAAATTCAAAACCTTGTAGGGACAAGCTAAAAAAAAACCCAACAAAATGGATGTAAAATGGAAAACTTCTTCACCGAATATGTTTTTAAGAGCACTAAAATGTTTTAGGGAGCATTTTCCTCCATAATGACCTTATCTTTTGGGTCTTACCCCTGTACACAGCAATTTACAGAGCCGGTCCAGCAATTTAAAATGCTGAAGTCCTCCAAAACCTTCTGAGGCCCAAGCGTGCACTGAGAGAAATGTGAGGTCACTGCTCTCGGTTTCAGAAAATCAAACTTTGGGAAGATATAGGGTTTTCATCTTGTGCTGCTCATCTTGTGCTGCTCCATTTGACTGTTTTTGCTCCTCGGCACAGCTGAAAACAAAATTTGGTTATAGTGCATCTGCTATCTGAAAACAGTCCATTTCTGAATGTGCTGCAGACTAGTCTGGATGTATCAGATACATTTTCTTTGGTATACTTGCTTTTTTTAGATTTTTGGGTAATAGAGAAATAAAACCTCCTTTCATAGAGTCGGTCAGTACCAAAACTACTTATTATTTGTGTAGAGCCTGTGTTTTCAGTATGATCCTATACTTCCCATCTATAGCCATTTCCATTCACTGGCTCTCTGACAGCTGTAAAGGATCCTGAGGACCTGAACTAGTATCTATACACAAAGCACTGCTAATATATAGTGATCCCTTCGCTAAGCCTTTTATCGCAGCAATTAGCTGGATGTCTCTTAACAGCCGGAGGAGAAAAGGGCTTTAGAGGGGCCAGCACAGGTGTGAGGGAGAGGCAGGAATGAAGAATGGATTTGGGAACTGATTCATTTACTGGCTGACTGGCTGAGTCACTGGTGGACTGACTGAATGAGTGACACCCGGGCTTTTTGCCTGCTGACTGACTGATGCAGTAGCACACTGGCTGGCTGACTTATGAACAAAATAGCTTGCTAATTGTGGGTTTAACTTGTGATGGAGGTTGTGTGATGCATACTGGATTTACTTCTTAAAGATCCTGTTAACACTTGTACAAATCGTGACTTAAGTACAAAATATAAAGGTCATGTTTATGTGCATATACTAAAGAGGGAGAAGAATCCACTCTGTACATGAGACAAGGACACAGCTTATGTGACAGAAACCACGAATGTACTTAAAGCTGCTGTGTGCTGTAGTTTTCTGGCATCACTGGGCAAAAATCCCATAATTATCTTTCAGCATATTGTAATTCAAGTGTTCTGAGAGGAAACAGGATTTCTGCACCTAACTCCTGACTTTTCAGGATGTAGAAAATCAACTGCCGCTCATAGGTGTTTTCAGACAGGTAGAGGGTTAAATATGTGAGTGAGAGCTGTAATTACTGTACAGATTCTGTGACTCTACTGCTCTACTCTGTGGATCAACTCAGAAGCTTCTGATAGTGGCTTCACTTTTCCATAGCAATGTGAAACAGCCTCATGGTCATATTTAGACTTTTGATTTGGACCAAGAAGCAAGATATGCAAAAGGGAGGGATATACTTTCAAATCTTGGAATGTTTTTCCCCCTGGGGATCAAATGATCAAATTATAATCAATTTTGGGGAATTACTAGTTAAATTACGAAATGGAATAGTAATGGTTTCAATTGAATATATTGTTTTTGGTGTACATGCAGAATATAACATTCACTCTGTTGCTTTACATCTTGACTTTGTGCATTGTTTAATTGTACCACTTTATTTTTGTGTGTTATTTTATGAATGACATTTTTACAATGAGCATGTGCTGTACTTCATTGCATTATTTTATTTTGACATAAAGAACTCAGTAACTAACTGTGTGCTATATAAATAAAATGTATTAGTATTACTACTATCTTTTCACTATGCAGGACTGGCTTCTTTTGGTATATGTCTGGACAACGCAGTTCAGCAAGGATGTTTGGACAAATTTGTGTACAATACCATCAAGGGTGGGATGGCTTCCAAGGAGCTGTCTCTACGTCTACACTCTACGTCTTTTGGCAGTATGCGGTCAAATTTGGAGCATTGTTCTCTTGTTTGAAGTTGCACCACCTCTCATCTGCCAGTCAAATCAATGTGCATTGCTCTAAGCAAAGAGAGTGTACCATGCCTGACTGTGACCAGCCAACCACACCGAGGAGGTGTTGTGGTCCCCATGTCGTGGGACCAGAATGCCTTTTCTCTCTGTAGTAATCACACTGGTACTGGTACTCAGGTCATTTAAAGCTGCATTTACAAATGACACAAAAACACTTAAGTGCAATCGCCTGTTAGAAAATATTGTTTTCCATGACGACTTCCATCAGAGTTTTGTTGGGAGCTGGAGGAGCACAAAATTTGACAGAGGTCAACCTTTTAATTCTCTATACAGGAAAAACCTACTAAAATGACTAAACTGTAACCTATTCCATCTCAAAATTAAGCTTCCCAACACTGATTACAATACAAGTATTAAAGTTTTGCATGACTTTTATCAGCATTTGTTAACTATGCCATATAGAGGGGTAGTGCGTCGCAGTGTATAGACTGTATATAATTAGTAGACGGAGGAACTGTGACTTCAGCCAATGGTTTTTGAACTGTTGTTTTGAAGCCAGTAGTTGGTGATTTTGCCATCGCCATGTTGGCTTTTTGGAGCCAGAAGTGACCATATTTGGACAAAAGGCGTGGAGCTGTGGGAGCGTGAGGGGTCAGAGCCATCTGCAAGGGGTCATGGGTGAGCTAATACTAAATGCTAGCCTACTGACTGTAAAAGGGTAAATTTCAAAAAGCATCATCTGATGTCATCTGACGGTCTTGTTAGTGTATCTTATTAATCACAACTACAGTCGAGCTGTCTTTTGGGAAAAAATATGTTTTGTTCAGTATACAGAAGCTTTGAAAGTCTGATTCTGATTCTGTGAGCTGTCAATCACACCTGTCAATCAAAGCTTGACATGCCAGATGTTAAAGCTTCCATTCACCCTAAAATTTAATTGATAGAGCAGTAATGTAAAGGTGGATCAGAACACTTTTTAGAGCATCCAAATAAAATGAATGAGACCAGAATGGAAGCCGGCATCTAGTGCACTGACTTCATTTTGGTGCCGAGGACTGAGTGAAAGGCTCCATAAATGCTTGAAAACACACACAGTGTATAGTGGACATTACATTGATTACATGCAGTCTCTGGAGACTGAGCCTAACCACAACATGCCTAACTCAAATCCAAACTTTAAAACAACTCTTAACCCTCTGATTTTAATGACTTATATTACAGGGACCTGTATTTTAGCACCATAAAGGAACTGAATCCCACAAGTGACTGTTGAAATAGATTTACGTCCCCATAATATATTAAATACCTGGACAACACACACAGTCCTTTGGTATACCAGGGAACTATACTTGACTAAGAGACAAACAATGTTTTCTAAATGTGTGACACCACATTGCTGTTAACACATACCCTGTGTGTGTCTGTGTGTGTACTGACGCGTGTGCATGAGTACTGCAGCAGACAGACGGCTGATGTTCAAAAAGCTCTAATGTTCTTTTTCCAATCTGACAAAAACATCAATGCAAATTGTCCTCCGAGACACACACACTCGCACAAACATACACACACAGACAGATACTCAGCTCAGGGATTTCAAGTGATTTGTTTTCACTCCACTTCTTAGACACAGACACGCAAACAACCACCTTAACTGAAACATAGAACTGATGCACACACATAGACACCTATTCTGCGAGACAGACAAACGGACCCACGAAACAGACAACTTGAACTTAAATGAAAAACAAAAACAGAAAGGGGATAGAGAGAGAGGGAAAGACAAGGCAGACAAAGAGGTTTGTGTGGTGTTAAACCACAGAGATGGAGGGTTATATTTGTGTGACAGTTCGCAAAGTCGCTGGGGAGATAGAAACACTAAACATATTAGATAAGAGCGTAGGTTGACTGGTTATCTACATTGAGAAGGAACTCTGAGTCAGAGACCGAGTGAGTCTATTCACTCCATCAGACAGCTGAAGGTGCCTGCAGGTTACATCCAATGTGGAAGACAGTTTGTTGTTTAATCCTGGCTCAATGTTTCAGCATGACACTGCACTACAAGGCTAAATTAAGGTCTGAGATATATCTGTTGCTGCTTACACTAGTCCACCTGAAGTGAACCAAACTGACGAGAGTTCTACAGTACAGAGTACTTTGAACATTTCAAGACCTTATTAGATGAGAAAATTTCTCATTGCAAAGAAGACATTGTAATTGAATCCAGAGGCTGGTGAATGTTCACAGCTTTACTTGTAATGCATTGCAAAAGGATTTCTGTTTTGTTTTTGTAATGTCTTGAGGTGGGTTACACAGATTCTGGGATCGTACAGATGCAGCTGTTTATGTCTGAGTTGCCGATTAATTGCCATTCAACTGTGATTAACACTATTATTGTGTATTCTGTCTATTCTCTGATTAATTATGCACATACATTGGGCAGATATGATTTAACTTAAATATACAAAGCCCATTACTGAAATATTGGACCATGGTGGAAAATCAAAATAAACCATTGTTAGTTCTCCATTGAATTCATAACAGCATATATTGTAGACTGTTGGAGTTGTTTTTTGGAAGCACTTTCTCAATAAAAGGGTGTTCAGAATTATCTGGTTGCTTGTATTAATTGGTGACAAAGTAGCCATGTGCAGTAATATAGAAAATTGAGGATGTGATACATGAAACGTTGGGCATTCAAATCACTGACAGGTGAATCAAAATTCAATTAATTCATGAAGCCAGTGAAGATACACGACTCTAGCAAATCTCACAAATAATCTATAATCTCTTGAACATCATTGACATTTTCAGAGTCTTTTTATATCAAAACTGTGCTATTTAATCATTTACATTTTTTACAGAATTCTGTTTTAAACGACATTGAACATAAGCTGTTGAAATGTTTCAAACACTCTGTAAACTCTGTTGGCGGACTCTTCAGATAAAGTGTCACCCAGTTACTTATAAAATGGTAGAATAATGTTTCTGGAGCTTTGTAGATGTCTGATAGGTATTCCTTCATTTTACTTTCAGTGATAATGATAATGATAATGTTTTTTTTTTTTAATTAAGTTTGTAATGCCAGACATAACAATGCTTTTCTTTTTTCTTTTGCTTACAGTTAATGAAGTTAAAAGCAGTGGAAAACACATGATACTGACACATGATTTGGTTTCCCTGGTCAGATCATTAGTGGTCTTCTGCCTAGCATCAACATAAACTGACAAACATGTGACACTGAAATGCAACCACAGCTGATATTTTATCCTCATAAGATCAAGTAAGATGAAACATTATAACTTTTAGAAACTAATCATTTTATTGAAGCTGCAGGAATGTAAAGTGTGTGTTAATTGGCACATACAGACTGTGTGTGGTGTATGGGGGTAATTTGTTTTACATTTATAAACAACTTGATTTAGCTTTTATTTATCATTACTCCTAGGAATAATAAGGAATTATAAAAAGATGGAGGAGTGGAGAGTGTTGATGAGAGAGATACTATTTATTTCAGTAATAATAGTACCACACTTTATTACTTAAACAAAATATGTTGGGTGAAATGTATTTTTTCCTGTTTTCCAAAGGCTGGAAGGAAAACCAAGTCCTTCATGAATGTTATATCTGCTGTTTCTGAAAAGGAACACATGAAGCAAATGTCTCTTTTTTTGTGGATTCCAAAATGAAAGTCAAATTATTATTCTTTTCACTAACACTGTTCTCTTTCTGTTTTGTTTTTTCGGTGGTTGACCTGAAAACAAATTCCAGAATTCAAGCGCTAAATATGACAATATTTCACACAAACGTGTATTAGCATAAAAATATGATCATGATCATGATGACATTTTATATCCAAAAGGTCAAAGGTCAACGTCACCGCAACATCATAATGTTCTTAAAAAAATATATCTTATATATATATATATATATCGTTTCTGTCCATTATTTAACACCATACCAAAGAACTCTGATTTTTCAATAACATCTTTCAGTCCAAAACGGCGGAGGTGTAGCTCTGCTACTGTTACCAGTCAAACAAACAATTAGCTTTCACTTATCAATAGAAGTTGTTTGACAGTAGCAAAGGGTACAGACACAGAGATGAGAGGAAAAAGACCAAAGTGTAGTTGTTTTTGCGAACCGCATTCAGTCCATAATGGAGGAAAAGTAGCTCTGGTTTTAGGCAATTATGTTACAATGGAACCAAATATTGACTGTCAGTTCTTGCTAATCTTAAAAGTTCTTTGACCATACGCCTCTGTAAAAATAGTCTCTAAATGCAGACAGCATGTGTCTCACTAGAAATGATTCACTGAAACTTCAATTTTGCCAAAATATACACTTATACTTTTTATTAGTTATAATACTTTTTATTAAACTCTTTCAAAGTCTTCAATATATATATCATGAGTCAGTGGGCAGATGTAAACTGCAACTTGACTGATTCACAGAGGCTCACAATGCAAGACGATAATTCTGTATTGTTCTGTGTTTTGAATTAGAGTGAAGTTTATGCCATTCTGCTGCCACTCTTCGATGTTGATGGCAAAAATAGCAGACAGGCCAGTATCTTTATTAAAGTGTATTAGTGATAAATAACCCTCAAGCTGGAGTCATACATCAATAATAGTCAAATTTTATGCATGATCTATAATGATGAAGATACAAAAAAATGTACGGGAAAAGTACAGTACAGTTTTCTGAAGCTACATCAACACAAATGTTTTAAAATGAAAACTATCTCCATTTCAGCATTAAGTTTCAGAATTAATCTCTGAACATTCTAACACACCTGAAACTCATATCCCGGAGGGGACCTGATAATGCTGCTGAACACAGGAATTATCGTAAATTGCTCAAACAACAGCTCGTTTGCTGCAAATTTAACTAGTAGTATTGTGATAAAAAACGGAATGTAACTGCACAACAGCTGCTAGAGACAATAATAACAGAATCCCCTTGTAATTCAGTATCATGTTGAATTAACAGCTGGTCTTCAAGGGCACTGTCTTGTTTTCAACCAGAAAGGGTCACGTGAAAGAAGCTCGATGAATCAGGGAAGGATAAGCAGTGACTGATAAGAGTCAATCAGGCAACGAATAAAACAGGGTCAGCAGCGCTTCCAAACATCTCCATTTTCAGGAGGTTAAAACAGCAGAGTAGTATCGATGCAAGGTGTACACACAGCAAAATATATGTTTTTTTAAAATAAAAACATATTCGTGTGGACAGTGCAGTACAGTGATGGGGTTTCAGATACTTTGTGACACAGGTTTGAATGCGTCTCAAGACTTAAATGGCACCTATGACAATGCCACCACTCTGGGATGATAATATAAACTCAAGGGTTTTGTTAGGGACTGCTTCAAACCCAGGACTATTAGACTTTTACACAACAGTTTTCTTAACACTGAGCCACCATGAAAAATACAATTGTATCATTCCTATTATAAATCTAAGGGAGAGAGGGACACTGTCAGTGTTTGACGTTGAGAACAGGTCCATATCACACCCCCTTTTAAATACCGTCACCCTGCTGCTGGCTTTGTTTACATTGTGACTGATTGGATTGTCTTTCAATCGATTGTCTCATCTGACACAAATAACAACAAGAAAACCTTCTGAGAGCGGCTCGCATTGATTCAGAGTCTGTTTAACCTCCGACTTTGTTAACTTTATAACCTCTGGAGTCAGGTGGACCTCTGTTTTGAGGTTTGATTCATTGCAAACTGGTCAAATATCTTTGCTTAATATTTCAAGAACGGGCAGAAATATATCCGAGATTTACACCTTAGAATGCAGATTTTTCTAATTAACCAGAGCCATAAATATACAGTTGATGTTCCTGTTTTTCTCTCTGTCCATCTGTCGACTGGACTTTGAGTTTTAAACTTGACCAAAGTCACTTCAATAACACAAACACACACATACACACACAGACTCCCCAGTTACATCTTATGCCTCCTGCAATACACTGATAAGGCCCTCTCTGTCTCTCTCTCCCCGTCTCTCTCATTTTCTTTGTCTCTCTTGCCTTTTTTCTTTCTTTTTTCTGTTTTATTCAGTTTTATTCCATATATCTCTCTTGTTCTCCATCTCTCCCTCTGTATCTCTATCTTTGTATTTTCCAATCTCTCCTTTCTCCGTTTCCCATCTTCCTTTCTACCTCCTTGTCCCCACTGGATTCTTCTTCCTCATCTCTTAATCTCTTCATGGTCTATTTTTCCCATCAACTATCTCTCCTAATTCACTCTGTATCTCTGTCTTTGTCCATTTTGAGCATATTTTAACTACATCATCTGCTAAATTCTAATACAGTTCCTGTTTTGTCTGAGCTACGGAGACTAGAATCTTACACTGTTTAATTATTTTGGGACTCTGGGCTGTTTTATGACCAGGAACAAGACACATTTTTACATTCTCTTGGCATTGTTCTTTGAAGAGAAGTGACTCCTGTTGCTTTGCAAATCTGCTGAGCACTATAGGTTTAATAGAAGGCCCTGGAGGGTTGTATTTTAATGGTCTGTAAAACCACAAAGAGGAAAGTATATCAGTTCAAGTGCTGATATTTACATTTCAAAATGGTCACAAGGTATTTACAAATGGCCTTCAGACACAGATTAATTCTCTAGAGATGTAATGTCCGCTCTGATCTCATTCCCTTTCTAGAACAAAAGGCATCATTAAAGCAAACAATCATGTCAAGATCAAGCTCACATATCACACACCTAATATTTACAAATGTACAGGTTCGACAGAAGATACCATTTATCTCCAGTGATGTGTGACTCACATCCCAAGAGGACCATGCGATATATCTACTTCTTCTTCTGAAGTGAGTCTTGCTTAGGTCATGTATGATCACATATTGTACTATACTGTTTGTGGTTCATTTGTGACACAAAAAACTGAGGCATTCGTTGAACATGGCATTTTTGTTCTGCATTTCATTCCTGTAACACTGGAAACACTTGTGTTAACAGCCACAATTATTTTCTTACCTTAAAATTGTAGTAGTGTTGTAATGAAGGCCACCAGACCGAATCATGATCATCGAGACAGACATGAGACCAAGAGCTTAAGGAGTTAAGACCAAGTTAAGACTGAGACTGAGACCTGGTGAGAGTCAAGACCAAGATCAGCTACATAGCAAGGACATTATGGTGACCAAGTTTTCCACATAGTTAACCTTTTAAAATCCACTATTTTAATGGAATCAGAAACTAGGA
The DNA here is from genome assembly GCA_037367275.1 of Coranthus polyacanthus. Lineage (NCBI taxonomy): Eukaryota > Metazoa > Chordata > Actinopteri > Kurtiformes > Apogonidae > Coranthus > Coranthus polyacanthus. The sequence goes on along the minus strand of JAPQRN010000003.1, from coordinate 2,418,037 downwards.
TTAGGATTATTCTTCTAACAGTAGACTTCATTTGAAAGGGAACATCTTCTATTTCTGTGTTTAACAAGTAGCTGAAACACAACATAAACTGCATCAGTTTAAACATGGCTCAGATGTAACCCTAACCTAACCCTTAAAATGTGTCACCTGGTGGATGTTTCAACAATATGGTTGATATGGTACGAAATGGATGATGAGTGAAGAGATTTTGGCAGTTTTGGTAAGGAGGCAAATTGCTAATATTGGCTAGCTTTCCAAGTGCCAATGAACGTTTGATGTGGCCCCAGCTGTGTCAGTGAGTGTTGCTTTGCTTTTTTTTTTGTTTGACAACTTTAATTCCAGAAACATTTGGCTGATATCTCCTCCAGACAGTCACAGCTTCTTCTACAAAAAGAAATTGGAAATGAGTCATGTTATTGAAGCAGGAAGTTTTACGTTAAATCACAGTAACGATCAACAGATAAATCACACCTTGCAAAGGAAATTTAGTGATAGCCCCACAGCTGTGGTCTTGACTGGCCTTGGAATCTCAAATTTTCTTTGTCCAAGACCAAGACCTTCAAAAAGCTGTCTTGAGACCGGTCTCTAGACCACAACTGATCTTGAGTACTCCAACACTATATTATAGGTAATTAGTTGTTGCAGATGTTGCAGAACCATAATACCTATAATCACACAACAACATTATCCTGCAAATTGCTGATACTCAGATTTATGTGTTTAACATTTTCATGCCTCTTTCTCAAAGTGTAAAATGCATGATTTGCTGAAGCTCTTCCCTCAAAAATGAATCAAACTGTGTAACTGCTGCAATTATTTTGTCTGTGGGTATAATTGCCTAAATCAAGCCTGGAGCAGGACAAACAGGGACTATAAATGCGATCTTCAGTTCAATCCCAATTCAGACAATTCTTTCCTGATTCTAAAAAGATAACTTATACTTAAGATGGATCAGTGTTGTTCGAGCTTAAAGTGCTCCAATGAGTTATGGGATTTCAGTATTTTGTCATTTGTGGGTAAATGGAAAAGTTACTTAACAGACTAATCCTGGTCTCTTAAGTACAAATGTGGGACTTGGAGGATCTTGTTGTTGGTCATCCATTTGGGTCAGATCACTTTGGACATTTCAAGTCATAACCTGTCTGACAACAAATGCAGCAAGACAGAAAGAAAGCCCCTGTGTTCATGCTGTAGGTGTCTTACACAACCAGACCACTGTGTTGTTGTAAACGCCTTGGCCTATTTTGATTCTATGATCTCAAATAGAATGATTAAATCCAGAGCCAAATAGCTTATACAAGCAGCATATGAGCGTTTTTCAATAAAACCACAGATGCTTTTTCATCAGTAGTAAAATGAAAAAAGGGTATAAGAAGCTTATATTAAAAGAAATGTAATGGGTGAGGAGACTGTGAAAGATCATATATTTACCAAGGTTTGATTAAAAAGCAGAGTTGCTGATGTAGATACTTGCATCACATTCAGATGTTACTGTAAAAATAAGCAGAGCATTACCTATTGGAAAAGTGAAATCAAATAAAGTAATATAAAGGATACAGCTTAATTTTCTGCCTTTTTTCACTAATGGAATCCTCCATCACTCTAATGGAGAAGATGATATCATATCAGATTTTCTTTCTGCTATATAGTAACTGCATCTCTTTTATACATCAATGATACAATATAGATATATTTTGTAATGAACAGCCAGTTACCAAATCTATGATCTAACTAAAGATGGAAGATTGCAATCTCCAGGTCTAAATATGTCATGGCCTTGGGGTCTTTGAGACCAGAAGCTGTACTGTTTGAATGTCCTATGGGAGAAGAGGCTCAGTTCCCTATGTTGTGAAAACAGTTGATTTCATATCAATCAGACTACCACTGTGATGATCTTGAATATCGTATCCCTAGAATAGCAAATTAGGATGCCACCTGATATGAATGTTATGTGACACAAGTAACTGTTTGACGTGTTGCGACAGGCGGGGCCCATTTTCAGCAGCTCTATAATTTGTTATGTGCAAAACCATGGATGTATTACTAGAACTGGATTCCGG
>JAPQRN010000003.1:2386488-2411713 GCA_037367275.1 Coranthus polyacanthus | reverse complement strand
AGGCGGGGCCCATTTTCAGCAGCTCTATAATTTGTTATGTGCAAAACCATGGATGTATTACTAGAACTGGATTCCGGATGCTAAAATGGCACCTGTTCTTGAACCAGAAAGGTGATCATTAGCACCCGAGCCAATTTCTGATTTCTGTTTTACTTCCATGTTATGCAGCCCACATGCGAACTAGGGCCACCGCACATGCGAACTAGTACTTCACCTGCTGCCCCTGCTTTTCTAATGTACAGTGTGGTGATGTCAGATTTGATCTATTTTTTGGCTGTTCAGGAAGTTTAAAGCATAGGTATCCTGTCATCAGTTTTGCAGACATCTCTTTTATCATCATGATCTATGGGGAAAATGCTTTCTGAGCCATGTTTTTTTTTTTTCCTGCTGTAATACCATGGTTGTCCACTGGGGGAATTGGCGACAATTCTCGTTACACATCCATGAAGCTGAACACACAACCTTTTCTGTCTCGTTTCTTCTTTATACAATCTAAACCAAAGTTAAAAATAATCAAACTCACTAAAAATGCCACAAATCTCTACCACCACGCTGGAGAAATGTGCTCTGCTGAACTAGAAGACGATCATAAGCATTAGGAGAACATTGGGTGACATTGGAGAACTGATTCCATTGCTTGACAGTGATCGACCAAAACTGTAATCTTCCCTCTTTAGTTACATCACCTTTGACTGAATGCATTAATTACACCAGTTGTTGGCGTGTGTGTGTGCACTGAGTTCCAGATGCTTGCATGTGCATGTGTGTGTATGGGCATACCAGTGTGTCTTAATGTTCATGCTGATCATTCCAAGGACCCCGTTTAGGTTTAACGCGAGGAGTTCATTCAGCTGTCACATCTCATTGGCTACCTGTGTTCCTCTAAACGGTCCTGCTAGCCAATAAAGTTTACTCAAGGTTACGATGTCACAGCAGCTGTTTCCTGAAGAGATGGAGTAAATGAAATGAGCCAGATGACTCAGCAAAATGGTCTCACACACACACACAGACATGCTGATGTGTTGCAACGGCCACACAAAATCTGCACATACATCAATGGCACGCACATATTGAGTAGTGATAAATAATGTCAATGTGTCACTACAACTATACCCAGCACTCTCTTCCTATTACTCTCTCTCTCTCTCTCTCTCTCTCTCTCACACACACACACACACACACACACACATACTGTATGTGTAAATCCCCTGCACTCAATATGGCTCCCAGCACTGAGAACAATGAATAGTGCAATGAGTGACATGTACAGCTTAACTTGGGCTTTTGGTGTGTGTGTGAGTGTGTATGTGTGCATGTCTTTGTGTGTGAGGGTATTTGATGTCAGCAGGCTTGATTCACACTCACTTACCCCCCGACAACTGGAATCATACCACCCGCCTCTTGACGGGCTCACATCAACACACACACAAAACTAATTAGGAGTCTTCATTATTGTTGGATTATGCTGTTCAGCTCCGCAGCTACAGGCTTTTCTTTATGGGTGGAAAGGAGCTAAGGACTCTTAAGTACATTTAGCAAACTCCTAGTTTGACTTAAATAATGGATTTGTGCACAAGACTAACTAATGAAGCTGAGTAGTGTTACTCTTATCCAATGCCACCGCACACAAGCCTCCACTTCTAATTCTTTATGATTTGTTTGCTGGGATGATAGGTTTAATATGTAATGGATGAGTGTGTGAGGAATGTAGTTGTTTATGCAGTCGATGCTACACATGCTCACTCCAGTGAAAGCCCAGTAATTTGTAATTTCTTCACTTTTTTTTAGCACATCTTGGGTTTCACATAATATTTTATACTGTCTGGAAACCAAGGTTATGATATATATTTTTTTCATTTTTCAATGTTATTTATTTTTGTTTTTGAAGCAGGTTTCTAGTTTTAATTTTGTATTTCCTAATGCAGTGTTTGTCAGGGTCGAGGTTCAAAAAGGTCAGAAAAAGTACTGTGTGAAAACTCTATAAAACATCATGACCTTTTTTAAAAAAAAAATTATTCACTTAAGGCAGAAGAACAACCATCTAGAAAAGATGACTAAAATATATGTGTCAGTCAGTGTGTTTGGGCATTCTCCTCAGACGTGCCAAATTTCCTTTTTTAAATTACTTAACTAATTAATTACTAATCAAATTACTTTTTTACTTCCAGTACAAATATTTTTGTAAGCTAAAAAAATACCCTGGTAAAAGTAGAAGTACCGATTAAACATCTTTACTCAAACTGAATCTCACATCATCCATGTGGATATTAGTTATCCTGGTCTCTGACTCTAATTAAATAGAGGACACCTTTTCTTCATAGTTAAGTCTCGTTGCATCTTTTATGTCGCTACATCTGTCATGTGTGATATGCACTGCTCTATATACCAAGGGGTCATCTTTTCTATGTATTACTGTCCCATCTATGTAGTTTGAAATGTTTGATGTTGGGAAGATGCACTATGATTCAAAATAAAAAGAATAACTGATAACCCCCCTTGAATGCATTACACTACCACCATACCTGTGTATAAAAAAATAGAAAAACTAGAGCAGATAATATAATAAATAAACAACATCCAAGTTTAAAAACAAAACATGGTAAAGACGTCCACTGGGAACTAACTACTAGATCTGGGAACTCATGTACTTACTTGTCTTGGGTGGTGCCCAAAATGGCTTGGGTGCTCAACACACAGCAGTTTCAATGATCATTCTTTGTAAAGCACCATTTTTGTTCCAGTTAATGAAAATGAACAAAGGCTTCTATTCTATTTAGAATAGTAAAAGAAGGGACATTGCAAAAATAAATATTAAACATCTGTCAGGAACCAGTTTTCTTTCTGATGTCCACATTTTTCACCCTGGGGGAAACTAATTGCATCACTTTTTTGTTTGGAAAACCTGACAAAAGTCCTTGAATTATTAATGACCTGAACATTTGTTTCTCGGGATCATAGCCAGAACTATTCCAATAATAACCACATCAATAATAACCACAAATTGTTTAAAACTCACCTGGTGGAAATACATTTAGAAAAAATCATTTTTCTTCAACCAGGTTGGTACATACAGTGCCATGTTAAACTGGTTTTTACAGTAGATGTCATTGCTCAAGGGCAATTAGGCACTGGGATCTGAACCTCTTCATTACATTGGCTCTCATAACCAATCTACCACACTCACCTACTCCTCTCTCTGGCTCTCTTACCCTCTTCAAACTTCCTCCTCCACGCTTCTCTCATAAAAACTCTAATGTCAAACATTTTGCATTTTGTGATGACTGTGTCTCTCCTTGTGTGTGTAAATGTGACAGTGGGTATTAGTGCAGATGTATTTGCCTGTGTGTATTGCTCCCTGGCTGTGTATTTGAGTGGGTGTGTTTATGTGTATATGTACACATTACTCTCGGTCACGACTTTGGTTTGTTGCTACCTCCTTACATCATCACTCTAAAAGATTTTTAAATCTCTTCAGCTGCTTTTAATTAAAACCTGCGCCATGATATTGCTAAGGTTATTTCCAGATATATAGAAATCCACCTGATATTTGTATTTTTCACAGAGAAAAGTTGGCCTAAGGGTAGAGAGACAGGAAGGTGGTTAGTTCAATCAGCTCCAGACTGAAGAGTGTACTACAGCTGTGAACTGGAGGTTGCCTAGTATTACACCTCCAACGCCTACTATCCCTGCCAAAGTGCCCTTGAACAAGATGTTGACACTTTTTAAAGTGGTGCTGCACTGTAGCTAACCCTGCTCTCTCAGATCTTTTTTTGCAAACCTTCCTCCTATGCAAACTATTTTTTAAGAGATGAAATAAAAAGTAAACAGCACCTGCACAGTCCTGCCTTTGTGCAACTGCGTGACTAACAGCGGAAACAGTAAACTCCAGACAGCTATTTTAATTTCGCACTGGCTACGATGACAGTCAAGCTGTGAAAGAATGACAGCCATGCTGTGCCGTGTCCAGCATGACTCTCAAGATGCTAGCAAAATTAGCATTAATGGCAACGGCAACATGTGCTTTGTTATGCTTATGACAATAATGTTGCCAGCGTGATATTTTATGGTAAAATATGCAAGCTGCACTTGCTTTTTTTCCGCAGTCTGCCAAAACAGCTAGATAGCGAGGGGAAGAGCAGCTTGCTGCAGAACCAGATTTAATTTGGAGAAGGTGGCAGCTGAAAGAAAAATGTCTTGATGTCGCTCCAATCAGTGAGCTGATCAGTCATTTTTATGTCAGGTTCTGAACAGTGTTTATAGTGCTAATGCTGTTAAAGCATCCTGTTCTATACTTACACAAAATGTACTGTGTTTAAGATTTAAGTGGAACAAATGTTTCCTAAAACATATATGATTTATCTGTTTTTTCTCGCATTGTGAGTAGGATTGTCAGGCAGTGGTTACATACAGTGTTGTACTGTATGTGATACTGCATTAAGAGAGAGGAAGCCTGTCTGCTGTATGATGTACTGAATGCTGATTCACCCTTTGAGATGGTTACATCCTTTGAAAAACAGCATGAGGGGAGATTGCTTTCCACTGCAGTGGGGTTTTAAATTTTAAAGATATTCCCATTTACTTGAAACTTGGAAAAAAAATGTAAAAGAAATCAACGCTGCATGTAGAAGTCATTTATAATCATATGAGACAGAGAGTGCTGGAGAATGTTCAATTCTACCACTCTACAGCTCTGATGGAGGAGTGAAACATTTTCCTATGTGTGTGTGTGTGTGTGTGTGTGCGCATAAGGGAGTGTGTGTGTCAGTGTTAAACCCTCGGGTATCAGCTAGCCTAGTTTAAGGTGTGATGCACGCACACGCACACACATGCCCAAGCTCACTCTCTCACACACACACACACACACACACACACACACACACACACACACATGCCCAAGCTCACTCTCACACACACACACACACACATTGAGATAGCATCATGCCTAAGGGGCAAACTTGTGCTGACCAGATGAGTTGTTTTCCTTTTCATCTAATGTCGAAGTTTGGCTGTGGTGAGGGTTTGGTTGCGGTTTTGGCTGTGTAAGTCAGATTTCTTTTTTCTTCTGGGTGCATGTAAGTCTGTGTTTCATGGGTCATACAGGGTCATGAAATAGTCAGCACATAATAAGTTTCAGCTAAAGTTTTAGCTACTCTGAAAAGCAGGACAGGGCTAGAAACAGATACAGAAAGATACACCTAGGCTACATTCACACTTAGGCTTAATGCCCAATTCGGATTAACTGTTCAGATCCGATGTTTGTCTTTGACAGTTCACATTATTTTTCAAATGTGGCCTATATCAGATTCCAGTATGAACTGTTGATGTCTCTGAACTGACCCGCATGTGCAAAAGAACAATAACAAAGATGGTTCAGGCTATCCATTTCCCTGAAAAAGCGTGTTGGATGCAGCCTGTATTGGCTGGCAACGGGGACAGATTACCACCACTGTTCACAAATTTTGCAAGACAGTGTGCCATGTCCTGATGCCAGAGTACATTATGTTCCCTCAAGGAGATGACCTACGGGAAGTCATCAGAGGCTTCAGGACCAGGTGGCATTTCGCACAGTGCGCTGGGGCAACTGATGTTACTCACATTCCTGTCATTGCCCCTGACAGCCACAAAGAAATAATTATTAGTGCTAGTGATCAGTGCGGGCACCGATAGGTTCTCAAAATAGTTAAATGCCCTATAAACCCAGTGCAAAAACCATTACCTTCATGACTTGTTGCAATAAACATTTTGAAAAAAGTATTCAAATGTGTGCATTTGAGCACCATAGGAAACTGACAGCGACTACCGAAAACACAATATTAACAGAAATTGGAGATCAAAAGTTACCATTACATACAGCATGTAATACATAAATAATAATCAATTCCACTGAAAATATTGTGCATAAAGAGTCACATTAATAAAAATCATGAGTCAAGTGTACAATCCAACACACCTCATGGTTGGATATAATGTCCTGTCCAAGCAATGTGTAAAACAATCTACACATCTCACAGCTGGAAAGGACAAGTTTAAAATATGTGAATGCAATTAGGTATACATGCTCATATGTATTTTTTAAAATAAGAATTATGAGCATGGAGCTATCCGTGGTGCTGAAAGACAGCAAATCATGTATGAATGTCAACCTAGAGTGACGTAAAAGTCACATGAATTCTGATATGACAGTTCAAACTCATGTCACATTGCACAACATCTGACCTGTATCTTATTTAGGACCACATATGGAAGTGACAAAATCGGATTTGAAAATGTCAGATTCAGTGTAATTTGTGCTGTTCACACTGCCATGAACAAATCAGATATGAGTCACATATCTGCCAAAAAATCAAATTTGGGTTACTTGGGCCTGCAGTGTGAACATGGCCTTACAGTAGATGAAGTGTTCTGCTCTGTTTCATTTCACAGATAGCTAAATGTAAATGTCTCCCCTAAAAGCCTGCGTTCACATTTCTCTCTACATCTATTTAAAACCCTCTGTTTTGATCATACTTTTCACTCATTTTCAGAGATACCATTGTTTATTAATTCAAACTAAACACACCTAAAGTGCAATTTTCTCATTTCATTGTAATTATTACATCCCTGTTAGAAAAGCAGTGATTTAAATTTGATTTTATCAGGCTGATTCCTTAGTTTATTGCAAACCTTTTCCTACAATGAAACGTAATACATTATTTCAGTTTTATGTTGGTTGCTTTTGTTCAAAATTCAATTTATCTATGAAATAATACTTTTCTTGATTATAATGAAATAAAGAGGATGCGAATATTTACTTTTACTTTTTTGTAGATATGAGTTTGTGTGTGTGTGTGTGTGTGTGTGTATAATATTTGTGTTTAAGTCCTGGCGTTTGTGTCCACTTTCCATTCAGAGTCTCAGAAAACTGCGGCTGGGATGGAAGCAGAAAGAGACTGAATAGAAATATTCATCTTCATACAGTCAAGTCTCCTACAGTCCTTCTGTCTGTTTCAGACCCAATGCCACCTCTTTGTCTCTCTCTGTTCTCCCTTCTTTTTGTCTTCAAGGTAAAAAGCTGCTCCCTCTCACATTGTTTGTGTCACTCTATATGTGCATGTAGGTGTGTATGTGAGGAGCAGAGAGAAAGATAGTCTTGCTGACACACATTTATGCAGTTTCTCTCTTTTGAGCAACCCATTTGCAGTTTGACACAACACAAGCACACACACACACACACACACACACACATACACACACACACACACACACACACACACACTAAGTACATTTCCATAAATGTATTTTATGCACATTTTTAAGTTTCACATTTGAAAATGTTTATTGAAATGGCCGAAAAGTTTTTTCCACCTGAAGTATTTTATTTTTTTTGTAATAAGCTCTGGTTTAGTGAACATTTAAAGCTGCAATGCTTGATAGTTTTTGCTGTAATTGGGCAAAAATTCCACACTTACCTTTCAGCATATTGTAATTCAAATGGTCTGACAGGAAACAAGAATTATACCCCCTTGTCTGAATTCTGTTTTCAGGCTGTAGAAAATCTACCCTGTGATGGGAGGTTTTGGCTGCTCATTGACATAGACACTCAGACATTTTCAGACACCTGTTTCATGAACAGGTTTCATGAAATAGTGTCAGGTCAACTATTTATCTATGCTTTTCAGTCTTTCTATTTGGACCAAGAGGACAGAGCTGCAGAAGGAAAGTGTTTCAAATGCTGAAATTTTCTTTCCTGATTTTGGCTCCTGCCGCTTTAACTCACATGACTGATCAGCTGACTGATCCTTGTCTTCTTCCCATAAAGCGATAAAACATATCTAGTAGTACAAACTGGTAGGGTGTATTAATGAGGAGACAGTTATTCCTCAGTCTCCACTTCTTCCACTCTGTTTATTAGAGCCATGTGTAATGTAGCTTACTTTATTAAAAAATAACTTTTTTTTGTTGTTTTTCTTTTTCGGGACTTTCCAAAAGTTTGCTTCAAATTTGCTTGACATTTTATGGAAAAACAGCTATTAACATGGACACAGTATATGCTAAAAATAATTTTTCATTCATTCAATCATTTTTTTCTTGAATTTACTTAATTAGTTGTAAGTTTGCATGCGGAAAAAAGGATTTTACACCTATAAGTAACTAGAGCTGACAGGTAGAGATAGATATGTCCAGATTATACAACAATGTGGAGTCAACTCTGACAGGCAGATATACAGATAGCAGAGCACAGTGCAGTTTACTCCAGAGAAAAGGAGAGGAAGAGATGGAAAAACAAGAGGCAGAAACCGAGACGAAGAAGTGGAGGAAGCAAGATGAAGTGCTTTGATTTACACATTTAAACATTAATAGCGATCTTCAGGGGGAGAGAGATTCACAGCGCAGTTAACATGTTGCATGTTGAGACGGGAAGAGAGAAGCCAGAGCTTGCAACATGCCTCCTGCTAGAGGCCTCCAGCAGCTTAACATTGCTTCCACACAGGAAATCAACCCATAGCTACAGGCTAAAGGCTCGGTAATACCAGCTCTCTCTTCATCAAACGCTACTTTTCACACAATCTGTTTTTGAAACGTGGTTTAAAACATTTAGTGTGTTTTCATGTGAGAGGGGAGGGGAGGGGAGAGGATGTAGTGTGTGGAAAGGGGAACAGGCTTCAGGGAATGGAGAAAATGTAAATGTCAGTGGAGGAGAAGTGAGAAAGCACACTTTATGGGAAAGGATGCTTCTGGGGCCTCAAAACACATAATTAGATCCACATGTATGTTTTCACACAGCAGCTCAAGCTTGAATTCATCCAAGTATACCCTGAATTTCAGTTGTTGGCTCTGATGCTGAAGTGATTGATTTGATTGTAGACAGTATGAATACAACATATTTCATGTTTTGTCTGGTCAACTTCATTTCAGTTCTAAATATACATGCATTCATCACATTCAGGATGAAACACATTGAAGAAAGAAATGGACGCTGTGTGCTCCAGACTAAAGATGAAAAGGACCATCGAGACTGTTACCAACAAATCCAGTGGCCAGGGTCTGTCATGGTCTGGGGTTGTGTCAGTGCAAAGGTCAAAGGTCATTGTCACTTATATGATGCATATACAACTTTTCCTGGGACGTCCATGTATATTTGAAGAAGAGCATCTCGAAATACAAAATGTGACAATGAAGACTCTGTACTGTTGCCCACCTTAAGACTTGTTTGCAGGAAGAATGGGACAAAATTACACCTGGAACACATAAGTTGGTGTCTTCAGTCCCTAAACATCTTGTGAAAAGAAATGGCAACATTACAAAGTGGTAACTGCTTTACTGTCCCACCTTTTGCTTTAATGTGTTGCAGTCGGAATGTGATGAATGGATGTATATTTACAAATGAAATGAAGTTGACCAGACAAAAAACATGAAATATGTTCATATAATTCATTCATACTGTCTACAATGAAACATTTGAATATCACTGATTTCTTTTTGAATTAGCATTTTCCATATAACTTTTTCTAGAAGCATTTAGTCAAGTAAAATAACTGCATCGTGATTTTATTTCCTTCACTGTTTAGCAGGTCTTGAAATCTACTTTCACTGCATCCTGCTTCTTCGTTCTTTTCCTCCTCTACCCATGCTGAGAAATCGTTTCCTACATAGCTCACACCATCAGTGCTTCTTAACTCGCCCTACCTCCTATTGTCTTTACCTCTGTATCTCGCTGCATGACCTCAATTCGCAAGCAGGCTTGCATCTATTGGTCTCCCTGCATCGCTCTCCATGTCTTGCCAGGTGTAGCCGTACTGAGCTGCAGGCTAATGCGTGTGAGGAGCGTGTGCCTGTGTGCGTGTCAGGCTTTATGAAGCATGTTTGTAGCATGTGTGTGTATATTTGTGAGACCTTCTGTTTCTCTCTCTCTTTTCTCTCTCACTGTCCTCGATTCCCAAGCAGCCCATACTCTCCTCTCCTTTTTTCCCCCCACTTTCTCTCTCCTTTTTGGCTCTTTTTACCGCATGTGTGTGTGTGTGTGTGTCTCTCACCAGGTGTATTTTGTTTGGAGCTTGAGGCTAATGTATGTGTGTAAGGGAAAGGGAAAGAGAAAGAAAATAGGCAGAGTGAGAGGGTGGATGTCCTAGTTCTTGCAGTAAAACTAGAGGGGGGAATAAAATAAACTGCAATCAAGGCAATAACAGTAAAATCCTTATGCAGAAAACTGTAAAAAAGAATATGAAAAAAGAAATATTTAGTGGGTGTGTGTGTGTCTGGTTTGTGTGTGTACAGTTGTGATCTTAACTGTGAAGGAAGTGTACACCCCTCCCTCCCAGCTGTCATCCCCACTTCCCCCAGAATCACTCACTGCCAACTAGCACCCGAGTGCAAAAGTAATTGAAAGAACTCAAATTACATGAATCAAATGATGAGCTTTCTCGGTCACATTTGGCCCAGTGTGGGAGCTTCTGGTGCTCAATTTCCCACCGTATCTAAGAAATCCCTTCCAGCGGGCACATCAAACGCAGCAAAGACTTGTTAAAAGGGAACATACTGGAATCTGTTGATGGAAAAGTAAAATTAGGCTTGAAATGCCGCGACGATATCTGTTATCATAACTCGTTTATTCAATGTAATACGTTTGGGGCAAAATCCGCGCATAGGTTGAATGAGACTTGCGAGATGAAAAAAAAAAAAAATCTGCCAATTGGTGAGAGTGTTAATTAAATGTATGGGTCATTGTCCAATCATCAAGGGTGTCATTTGACTGCAGCAGTGGATTATGGATTCAGTGAGTGTGGTTGGCTTGTAATGAGCCCGCAGAGATATCAGCTGAGATTTACTAAGCATATGGCTGATACTTACTTAGGAGAATAGGCAAAGCACTGATGGAAAAAGCCAACAGATGAGTGTTTATGGAGGGAGGGATACATAGAGGGAGGAGAGCTGAAACCTAGAGGCAGGCACTACATGGCTACTATGCAACGGTATTGTGGTGGTAATGCTTGATACCCATTGTTCTCAAACTATGGTATGAGTACCACTGGCTGTATGTTTCATCCTTCTAGTGGTATGTGGCGGAATCTCCTGAGTAGTTTTTTTTTTTTTTTTAAAAGCTAAATAAAATGAATTTAACAACACATAAGTCTAATACTAGCAAAACACTACTGTGAATGAAAATTTACTATATAGACAAAAGTGTTGAACCACACCTCTGAATCATTGAATTTAGGTGTTTCTTTCGGTCCCATTGTCACAGGTGTATAAAATCATGAACCTAGCCCTGCAGTCTGCCTTTACAAACATTTATGAAAGAATGGGTCCTTTTAAAGAGCTCACTGAATTCGAGCATGGTATTGTAATATAGTTATGCCACCTTTACAAATAAGTCAGTTTGTGAAATTTCTTCCCTTCTAGATATTCCACAATCAACTGTAAGTGGTATTATTGCATATAGGAACCACAGCAAGTCATCCAGGAACGTTACCTGCCGTACTACATTGTGCCACTTGTAAAGATTGGAGGAGGAAGGATAAGGCTTTGGGGTTGTTTTTCCAACTCCAACGCCTATGGATTTGGAATGGAATGTCATTAAAGCAACTGTAGATGTAATGTGTAGGTGGGTCCAACACTTTTGTCCATAGTGTACATTTACCAAGAGTAGAGTTGGGTCAATTTCCAATTTTTACGGTCCAATTAAACCACTTTGATCAGGCTAAGTGGTTTACATGGAAGACTTAGTCCCAAAGAAAATTAAAACTGCATCAATATGGCAACATGTCGGATTTGAAGCTGACCAAAGGGGTGAAGCCAAAAACATAGACCAGGCCACATGTTAAAAGGAAAAAAAAAACTGATTACAGTGCTGCTTTAGTCTTGTGTGCCAGTACTGGAGATAGTGCTGCTTCTCTCTTGCTTCCTCCTCTCCTATTCAGTGTTTATTGGTTGTCAAATCAGCTTAGAGGTGCATTACCGCTACCAAGTGGACTGGAGCCACTACATTGTCAACCAGTAGGGCACTGATAGGACAATTAACCCAGCATACATGATTTTTTTTGATGGTGGAGGAAACTGGAGGACCCGCTATCTGCAATATAGATAAGCCATTTTCCGACTGGGAATCAAGCACAGAACCTTCTTCCTGTGAGGCAATAGTGCTAACAGTGCTAATCACTGAGACACTGTGCCACCCTGATTTATCATCTCCTGTAACTGATTACGTTACACCTTTTTTAAAAAGAGATTAAAGCTGGATACTTGATAGTTATCACTTTCTAACTTTAAGTTAGCTTAAGGTAATGTTGGAGTGTGAGATGGTAAAGTATTATGCTCTCTCCTCTTTGCAGTCAAGTTGTGGTCACCACTAAATTGATTTCTTTTGAAGTGTCAAAGCAGACATAGTGGTGTGACTGCTCTTCTTTGTCCAGTTTGTACAGCTCTTATTAAAGTTTAAATCAGACTCCAAATAAATCTGGAATAACTACCCCACATTGGTGTTGAGGCAGATCACAGAAAGGGGTGGATGCAGCAACTGCTGCTTCTTCCTCTTCTTCTTCTTTCTGACAAATTAGACCCAGGTTGATGCATTGCTGCCTCCCACTGGTGTGGCTAGTTCACTTTTACTTAAGCATTTTCAGCATGTTTAGTCCAATTCCATATTGAAAGACAACTTCATATCAGTATACTTTCTATACCGTTTATAACATCCACCCCAAGACAGGGGGGCTTGTGAATGATGTAACTGAGAGAAATATCAGCAATCTGGGAAAGCTGCTGCCTCTTCTTCCTCTCTCTTCTCTATCTTATCAACGTCTTGTTCCTCCTTCCCCTTTGTGCCTTTCATTGCTCTCAGTCCCTCCTCTATCCTCCCATCAGTTTCCCCTTCTCTCACTCCTCATCACATCTGTTTGTCCCTAAACATGCCCTCCCTCTGCCTGCCTTCTCGAATTTCACTTCTTTTTGTCCTATTATATTGTTCACTCATAAAGCTTTTCACTTTCCATCTTCTTACTTCCCTCCCCCTTTCCTCCCTCTTTTCCTCACTCCTTCTCTTGAAAATGCCAGAGAGGGAAGAGATTAGAAGGATGGAAAGAGGACGAAAAACTGGTAAGGATGGATCGAAGGGGGAAAGGGGGACACTGAAAAAGGGAGGGAAGGGGAACCGAGGAGACGATCAAAGAAAAGAAGACTCCAGAGAGAGTTGCTGAATTAAATAGAAGATTAAATTGAATTAATATTGAATTGCAAGAGAGAAAGAGAGACAGAAGGAGGAGCAGTAGGAAGTTAAGAGAAATCCTTATTGTAACATATCTGAAGTGGCTGGTTAATAACAACATCTTCTTATTATGTAAAGAGGTTCTACAATACTCTTTTTCGAGGGGATGATTAACTAACTGTCAATAGTTGCCAAGAGTAATGATTTCTAAATTAAAATATGCATCCTTTTAAAATCCTACTACAAAGCAGACACATTCAATGTTATGGTTCATGAATGAAAATTCTCCAGCTGATAAAGACAACAATACCTGGATCAGACACCACATTTTACAACAAATGTGCAGACTCCAGCGATTCCAAAATTCACCGCCAAGTTGGTGTATTCACCAGCCAAGCTTGAAACATGCTGAGGTAGCTGGCAGGAGTAGGCAAACCAAGTCAAAATTTGCCAGCTTTTATGGTGACTTGTGCTAAACCAGTTACACACCTACTGAGCGAGCCACAGATTCCCTCCAAAACTACTGAGGTGGGTTACACAGATGCTGATACTGAAAAGATGCAGCTGTTCATGTTCATCATATTAAAGACTGTTGTAGTCTTACAAAATATTCCTTTGGTTCGGCAAACATTTAGAAAAGCTTTCAACAAGAAGCGACTGAAGGAAAAACAGTAGCCTGTTAACCAGAGCTGCAATGATTATTCGATTAGTTGTCGACTATTAAATTAATCAACAACTATTTTGATAACGATAATCCGTTTGGGTCATTTTTTAAGAAAAATGTCACAATTCTCAGATACCAGCTTCTTAAATTTGAATTGACAGTAAACTGAATATCTTTGTCATCCTTAATACTTATCCTTGTCATTTTTAAAAAGTTTGAGCAACACTTATTTAGAGGGGATTTAAAAACTTAACATTCAGCTCTTGTGTTTTTGAGCAGCCAGTCACAAGCTGTATAGCACAGCGCCCCTGTCACAACAGTTCAAGATCACCATGCCTTGTATATAGAGTCATCTTTTTTCAGAACGACTTCAAACCTGAACAGTGCCAGTAGACTAGAGTCTGGACAGCTCGATTCATGACCAGAAAGCTTGTCTGACTGGAACAAAGTGAATTCTCTCCTCTCCTCCTTTTGAACTGTGGTGAAAGAAACTTCCAAGCCCAAACTCCCCACTGGCCGACAGAAGAAGACAGTCTTTGCTCCTTGGCATTTCCCAGAGATGGGCGTGTGTAACTTCTACTGAAAACATTTCCTTACCTTTCATTGGCTATTATGGTAGAAATTCCAATAGTGTCTCAGTCGTCGAATTTGGAATAAGTCCTTCCCAATCAATCCTAGAGTAAAGTCCTGATTCATAGCAGATAAACCCTTGAGATGTGTAATGGTCTTTCCTTCATGCTTGCCCTTCCATTCCCTTTCCCCCAGACTCACTTATTTCACTTTTTCCCACCTGACAATCAGTCATGCAATTCCTGACTGCCTTTCCTCAAACCACCCATTCTTTTGTGTCTCTTTTACTTCACCCAATACATACATGAGCAGCTTTCTTTTATTCCCTTTGTCCATTCCCTTTGTCGGTTCATTTGTTTCCATCTTTCTCTCTGCCCTGTCTTTCTTGATGACTTTGGGGAGCAGTGGTCGCTTTGGCCATCAGATAGCAATGTCCTTGATCAATATATTCTGTGTGTGTATTTGAGTGCACACAAGCATGTGTTTGTGTGCAAGTCTTCTGTCTATGTGTGTGTGTGTGTGTGTGCACACCAGTGTGCGCATATAGCCTTTTAAGGAGTATCTCTTTGGGATCAGCATGTGGCTGAGCTCAGAGCTTTTAATACCCTTGCTAAAGCTATAGGGGCCAACATTCCCCACCTATCACCATCCTCCCCTTCCTAATTAAGCTTTTAATGTTGCTTTAAAAAAAGAAACAACAACATAGAAACAACATTACTATTCATGGAAATAAAAAGAGGAAATGAGAGAAATAATGGCAGAAAGAACGGGATTATAGAAAGAGGAGATGCAGTGTATATGAGAGACACTTGGCAGTCATACCGATTTAAAACAACGTATAGTACTTTCCATAATGCTGACAATTTAAAAAAGCTAAATTAGTTGAGAAAATGTCTCAAGGTCTCAAGGGATTCTCTCAGTGCAGACAAGAGATGGAAATTTTGACTACATTTCATTGAGGTTGAGTAACCAACTAACTGACTAGACTGAGAAATGTCAGTAGATCTCTTGGGATAACCTTTAGATATAATACACATGAAGTGTTGCAAATTGGACATATGAATTGCATGTATAACCATGATGAGTTTGAGTCTTAAATGGAAAAGGATATGATTTGGGAGTTTTGTGACTATGGTGCAAGACAAGGCATACCCTAACAGGCACAAAAGAACCCTTCATGGTTTACCTTCTGAGACTCAAGAGTTGAATTTGTTTCAATTTTTCCAGCTATCTGGGATCAGTTGGACCTAATATGTAAACTAAGCATTATCTTTTAACATGAAGTTGTTTTTGATAAAAAAAATGTTTTCATATGGCGATAATGAGTTTATTTTACTGTATAAAACAGTATGTCATCAGTGTATAACAAAGCAAGTTCAATAGGTACACTTCCATGTAGATATTTAATGCGCATTTTGAAGTTTTACCTAAGAAAATGTTTATGGAACTGAAAAAACAACTTTGCTTACTTGAGGTATTTTTTGCCCTTTTTTGAAAAAGAGCACATGCATATGAGAGGAAATGGAAAAGCCTTTTTTGATTAAATTCAGACATAGCGAACATTTAACTCCTGTGATTGATCAGCTGACTGATCAGCTATTTGCAGCGTTTTCCCAGATATTCTGGTGAAGTGTGAAAACATGTCTGGTACAACAGGTAGTGTGGACTGATAAGGAAACCAAGTTCTTCTTCAGTCTCATCTGTTGAAAAAGAACAAAACATTACAGACATTTTTTGGATGGAAAACAGCAACAGAATGCTCTACTTCTTCTACTCTGTTTATTAGAACCATGTGTAACGTAGCCTACAGTGCCACCTTCTGACCACATGACACGGCCTAGTGTATTCACTCCAAACCAGTTTAGTGAAATGCATGTAATTTGCATTTTCTCTTGCGCAACTTTTCAAAAGTTCACTTCAAATTCACTTGACATTTTATGGAAAGATGGTTGATGTCCAAAAAACAAAATGGCAAAAAAGCTAAAAGCCTTGATTTGTTCAACATTTTGTAACTCAATACATGTTCCTTGCTCCAAACTCCACATTATGACAGTCCTTCATGTCTGTAGTATCAGTCTTTTACACTTACTGGCCTGTGTAAAATGATGCTCAACCAGTTACGTTTAGTTTGCAAACACAGGAACACATTATATTTCACACACTGCAGTTTTAATATGATTTCTACACCTTCATAATGATTTAAGTCCCAATGTCCTCAAGTTTGAACTGCAACATTTGAAAACGTTTTGGACCTTGTCCACTTTCATCTCAGACTTGACTGTAGAGTGATTTCACTGAATTTGACACCATCTTGTTTTTACACCGATGAATGCTTTGTGCTTTTGCCGCCACTAGAAGGCAAAAAAAAGTGTCAACTAATGAGGACGACGGGTTTAAGATAAGAAGAACAAAGTATAAGGCGCAGGAAACCCAAAATGCAATGTCCCCATATGCAGACGCATGGTCACTGAAAAACACTTATAAACACATCACTTATAAACACAATAGCACATTGGTATGCACCATAGCAGGTAAATGCAGCTTCTCTGTGTTTGGTTTGAAAATGAAGCTCTGCCTGCTGACAGATTCCTTCTGACTGACCTAAAATGTTTTTTCTTTCTTCTCCAACCTTAATAGGCCTTGTAAAGTAATTTATAAACCAGTAATCAAAAGAAAACCTTCAACTAAGTGAAAACTATTTTAAAATTGTAAAAGACAAGAGTGATATGGTCATTTAACATTCTGCCTCTTGCTCTTGTCACAGTTCTAGCAGCAGGGCTGTGTCTGTGCTGCAGTGAGCTGCCGATGACAAGCTGATCTACAGCACCCGCTGGTTCTAATGATGAACATACCCCACGGGTTTTAAGATGGCTGCCCGCCTCTTTGAGTCAAAGTTTAGGGAAAATGTCAATTTCAAATTGACTAATGGTTTAAGCACACCCTGCCATTTGACATTTCTCTCCTTTTCTTTCCTGGATTAGGTTTGTTTGAAAGTTAAAAGTAAAAGTAGATTTAGTGCCGGGAAGAACCTCCGATAAAAAGAAGCGTAATACAAGAACACACAGAAAGAGAAAGGTCAGACATTTCTTTCCACTGTGGAATTTTGACCTACAAGACGCAAACATCATATGTTACAAGACAGAGATACTGAACAACACACACAAAAGTGATGCACTGTCAAGTTTTTTATTTTATTTTTTGCTTTGTCTCCTTTTTCTCTCATGTGCCTCATGGAAGCAGGAACAAACAAGTGTGTTCGCACATGGTCGTCCATCATTGTGTTTGTATGTGTGCTCTTGAATCTATACAGGTCTGGATAAAAGTGTGTGTGCAGTCTTCAAAGCATTTCTTTTAGGTTATTTTAACATCAACAAAGTTCACCTTTCATCGCAGCTGGATGCTGTTTGATCAACTTACTCATGCGTCTGTCTCACTTCCCTGAGTAACATCAAAGATGGAAGTTTTCTTTCCCGATTGTGTACAGCTACTTCACTCAAACTCCAACTCACTGCATATGACTTCATAGCTTCTCAACAGCCATTAGTTGATGAGTCTCCATTATTTAGTCAAACCAAAGTTTTCATCCTAAATGCAATCCTATTCCTGCTGCCATATCAGGGTTTTCCCTATCATTATAAGGTTCAGGCGCAGCACCCAAACTATTTTGGGCACCACCTACGCCAAATAAATGTAAGTGATATCGAGAGCATCAAAACTAACTAAGGGAACTTTCACACCTACCTCATTTGGTCTAGACTCCAGTTTGGTTTGAAACAAATCGTCAGATGTGAAACCTCCACTGGGCCACGATGCGGCTCAAACAGCCAGTCTGTAGTCCAGCCAAAATAGGTGGTCTCGGCCCGGATCAAACTGAACCTGAATTTGGTTCACATACAGTATGAAAACACTTTTTGGATAGTTAAGACTTTCGGATGACTCACAGGATATTATATAGTGCTATTGTTGGCAAAAATAAAACAATAAAAACAAATAGAATAAGACAACAGACACAACATTCTGATGGCACATGACCATCTATAAAGGAAGACACAGCACACATAGATAATGATGGCAGGACATATTAGTCTGCTTCCAAAGTTGCAATGGGAAAGCAAAATGAACCTGACCAAATATAAAAAAAAATATAAAAATAAAAAGAACCTTGCTTAGAACCTTGGTTCGGATTTTCAGGTGAAAAAGCCTGAATAACTTAACTTAATAACCTAATGTTTGCATTTGTACTTCAGAGGCAAGTTTTTTTTATTTTTTTTATTTTAGCCTTTTAGCTTTTTAGCTTTTCCAAATTTACATACATATATATGATAATAATATTGGTCTAAAATGATGTGAAATTGTGTATTTTTCATTGAAAAATGTAAACATTTCCTCTGGAAGGACATCAAAACCCCAACCTAAGTCTTCCTCAAACTTAGGCAAAATGCTGCATGTTTGTGTGTATTCATGGTATAAAAATAAAAAGACACGGTTGCTTAACAACCTGCATCTCTGGGCACGGTGTATTCGTATTAAACCAAAATTATTCTACAGCACTAGTGCTGCTGGGGCTGCTAATGTTGATGATAATGGTGAGTAAGATTATGAGAGCTGAACAGAGCTGCAAGTAAAATGATCCAAAATTACCCTATTTATTTCAGATACCAATCCATTATGTTATTAAAAAGGCTAAGACCTGGCTGCCATCATTGCCTTCATGTAGCCATTACAGCATATTTGATGCTTATGAATAGGATAATGCAGATACTGACCATTTACAGATATTTACAAGATTAGTTTTTCCTTGATTCCAGTTTGGAGTTTTTGAACATGGTCTGTGATATATCAAACATAAAAAAGCTGAGGCAAATAAACCAAATTGACATGACATTTGGCAAATTGCAAGTGCATTTGATTTGTGTGTTATTTGTGGCCTTGTCTTGAGTAACTAATTCATACAAGCCACTTGATACTTCACAGACATTTAAACAGGATTGTAGACCTTAAGGTTCAACTTCACTTTATCAGCGAGGCCATTATAACAGGGCTGATATTTTGAGTGTCCCTGTGAGGCTTTTGGTTTAAATTATTTGGGGATACACACCACCTCACACAAACAATGCCGAACAGTTCAGAAGCAGGAATTTAATTATTTTTGGATTTGAAATCACCTTCCAGCAATGTTTTGCCAGATTAATTGGTCATTTATTCAGTAAATGTGCATAATAAATTCCCACACTGACACAACACCAAGCCCACCAAGTGAATATAAATTTGAGAGAAAAAAATGTGATAATTTGAATTCATACATTGTGGTTGATTTACATCTCTTTCCATTGTCTTTGAATGGTGACCCAGGATCTAAAATAATTTCTGCACAGAACTGTAAGCTTTGGGCAACTCTTAAGACGTTGACTTTACTCTAACCCCTGACATTTATCTGTAAAAGTGACTCACATTAAAAAAAAAACACACACTTGTCGAAGCGTGCAGTGCACGCACACACACTTGGTCTTTTTAAGGCCTAGTGGTCTAATGCGAGCTGTCAGCTCTGCCACATTGTTTTGACTTGTTACAAGGGATAGCACTGGAGGGTGGAAGCTTTTGTGTGTGTTTTTCCTTTATGTGCAAATGACTGCATGTGTACATCACTCTGTGTGTGTGTGTATGTGTGTGTTTGTGTGTATGCAGTGAGTTTATAAATTATCCGGAAATTCTAAATGACACAAATCTGTTAAAAAAAGATAAGTGTGCTTGTGTGTTTAGCCTGTGTGTGTCCATTTATGTTAAATATGTCACATCTCCTCAGCAGTGTGTGTGTGTGTGTGTATGTGTGATCATCAATTCATCAGTTACCATGCTCGCTCTTCTCATTCACTGTTTTTGTATTTTCCACTAAAGCAGATTTGACATGGTCCTTACACACACACACACACACACACAAAGATAGACACAAACACAATAACTGCACATGTGCGGTACATACACCCACACAAACACACACTCTGCCTTTGAGGCAGATTATATCAGATTGTTGCTCAGTGTTTCATAAGTGTTTCAGTCTATACAATCTGTAAGAGAAATCACATAAATGCAGAGTGAAATAATCGATTCCATCTCTGCTTCCCCTTGTTCTTTCTCCTCCTTCCAGTAACATCCTCAGATTGGTCATCTCATAATCAGATAGAAGCGTGGATTCTTCCTGCGATCACCTCCTTTCCATATGGGTGTCAGTGCTAATTTTGCAGCTTGATAAAGTAACATTGAAGAAAAGAGGCCCTTGGGCAGGATGTATACATTTGTTTCATCGAGCATGTTGGGAGGAAAGAGGAGAAACAGCAGACTGAGCGACATGTGCAGATGCTCATGCTTGGTCAGAGGGTCAGCAGCCTCGCGGTCACAGGCCCTGTAGGTCGCCGCCACCTTTTGACACGGGTCATTTGCTTCTCAATGTGAACATTAATGAGACTCTATATCTGTCACAAGTTATTTCACATCCTTACGTCAAATGAAATTTCAAGTTAAAGGGCAAAACCTCAGCTCCAGTCAATTCTGGGGAGCTGCAAACATGCAATCCTCATCAGACTGATGATGCAATGCATGTAAACCTTGCTTTGACTTAAAGGTGTGTGCGTGTGTGTGTGTGTGTGTGTGTGTGTGTGTGTGTGTGTGTGTGTGGGGGGGGGAATGGAAACAAACTCAACACACAAAATCCCCCAAACTGCAAGACAAGCCACTGAATATGTTTATTAAAATTTCACTGGGGTTTGCTATGTAAGGGCGTGCATGTTGAGCTAACCTCGTGTGGCACAAGTAACGGTGAAATTGAGGTCAGGAGAAGAAAGAAATACCTGACTGTGAAGGAAATGTTGGTAGCTGCGAGTTTGATTTTGCCCTCAGAAAACATACTGACTTTTAAGATACAAGTAGAAGTAGAGTCTTTATCTCTTACTGTCACTCTTTTAGTCTGTCTCTTGCTCTCCCTCTCTCTCCGGTACTCACATCATAGCAGTGGCACCCTTTGCTATCTCAGTAGCTATCTGTAATGGGCACAATGTTCAAAGCAATGCAGTGGTGTTTGTGTCTGGGTGTTAAGTATCTTGGAATGCCTGGCTGTGTGTGTGCATGTGTGTGTATACACTTGTAAAAAGTCTTTTCCACGGCCTCACATGCTCCGGCTCCCTTCTGTCTCTCTCATGTTCTCTCTCTCAGCCCTCTAGAGTAGTCAAAATCTTCCTTCCAGTCAATTGAAGCCGTTTTCATGTCTAGCACCCTGCGCCGCTTCAGGCAATGTGCATGTGTATCTGTGTGTGTGTGTGTGTGTGTGTTTGTATATGTGTGTGTATGTGCGGGAGAGTCTGTGTTTTTGTGTGTGTGTGTGTAGGCTGCAGGCTAGCCATGACTGTGCCTGCAGAGCACAGGAGGAGAAGACCACTATCCTACTGTGGTTACAACAACATATGTACGATCAAAAAATAATTGATGAAAAAATCAATTATCCCGTATGTGTGTGTGTTAGTCTGATTAAAACTGTTCAGGTGAATCCTAATTTCCTATATGATAATTATATTCATTTGTATTCATATATTCAGACACATTCATTGGCTTGTGTGGGTGCATGTTTATGGTTGCGTGTGTTTTTTGTTTTTTTTTGGGGGGGGGGGGTGTATCTAATTCTTCTGAGATTTGTAAGAACTCAAGTGTATAAAAATATGAAAAGAAGTTAAACAGTCAATTTACAGCAATCCTCATTATTTTAAGGGAAATTTTCTCTCAAGTAGGGCTGGGCAATAAAATGCTCCCAAAACTGGATTGTGATAAAATTCATGTCAATAAAGATGATAAGCTTTGGACATGTTTAGTCTCCGTGGATCGATGTAACAGCTATCACACAGCCAGGGTCAGAAGTTAATAGCAGGCATCAAATCCGGGTAGATTTTCGGTTTGTAGATCTCAGAAGGCTTTCCAACATACAGGCAGGTGAATGTTTGAACCAAAATAGCCATGGAATTAAAAACTATACTGGGGGTCTCTACTATATGTTTGTGGCGCACTGCATCTGTCCTTCCTTCCTTCCTTCTTCCTGCTGTTTGTGTCAGAGGGTGACACAGACACAGGAATTTCATGGTGCACCTTATTAACTGAGATCTACATCCATTCGTATGGCAAAGACCACAGGGACAAACACTGTCCTCATGGTGCATGGGCTGGGTAATGTTGGAAGAAATTTTGTCATGATAAAAAAAAATCATATCAGTTGATATTGAATATCATTTAAAGGCTGATGTTTGGTCCTGAGTTGAAGCTGAAGAAACCAGGTGGTTATTTGTGGTAAATTATTCATAAAAGTCAAGACAAGAACAACATAGAAGACACTAGAAGACAAAAATGTCACTATAGACACAACAAGACAAAAACAACATAACTATTATTTATGGTCCAAACATAACAAACACTTGCAAATCTGCAGAACATTTAGGAAATGCAGAGGTAGTACTTTCAAAACTATTATAAGTAGAAAATCTTTTTTCAGCATCAAACATATGCAACAGAAAAAATAAAACAAACAAACTAAACATTTTGTAAGTGTTTTAGAATTAAAAGAAAAATGTATATCATGATAATGATATTTAGATATTTATTGCAATACAAAATTATACTGCAGTAAATATCTTTATTTTCTTATGGCCCTATATTCAAGTGCACATCACAAATTTGGGGCTTGTTTTTTTCATTATTTTACTTTATTTGACTTATTTTAACTGTTTAAATCCAAAGGCCTTGTCCTTCCTTTCTTGTTCTGTCACTACAATTTTATTATAAACTCCTGTTCATTTCTTCATTGGCAAATTTTATGAAAAAATATCAAATGGTTAGAGGTACACTCCACAGCTATTCTTGTACAACAGGTCCCCAGGTACCTCTGTGATGATTTTTGAATGTGTTACTGCAGCGTTTTTTTAATAATTAAATACTAAAATCATACTTAATTTTGGCTGGTAAAAAATATGCATGGATATTCAGTCACCTGAAAGTCTAGAATCCAAATAACCATTCTGGACACACTGAGTGTATGGCCATGTTAATATTCTACAGTTAAACTAATGAAGCCTTTCGTCAGGCTTCAGTCATTATCACAATATCAACATCAAAAAAATAGCTTTAGCTTTATTTTACATATTTTTACATATGACCCAACACTAGCTTCATATACTGTTACATCAGTCTATAGTGATGTATTGCTTTTACTGCATATGCCTTCATAATGCACTTCAGTGTAATTGAAAAGTGCTGTAAAAGTAGTTACCATAGTTCTGGATAGTGATAGATTCATTATCTGTTTGACCTTTATGCCTACCACCTCTTTGAATACCAGACTAGGCAAAATGCTCAATCACAAAGAGAAATATTACACTAAATAGTAGGGAGAGTTTTACTGTGAATTTCATCTGAAAAGCCACATATTTATGAAACCTGTCTTATTTGCTGGATGTTCAATATAAATGCACTGTTGATGTCTATGAAAACAGTGAGCGTATGACTGTGTCAAATGTGTTCATGGATGTGTGCAGTGTAGTACCCTCACTGTAGAAAGTATGTGAATAAACTCAATTATGTATAACCACGCCCCTCTCAGTATTAGGCATCATTTCACCATAATTATGCTCCTCACAGTTCACTTTAGAAGCATTACTGACTTTTGAAATCAGAGTTCCAATATGTTTGGTGTCGTGTAGTTCACCAGCATTGGTTTAAATGAGCAGCTTAAACATCTCATTATTGAAACGCTATTTTGGAGTTATTTAATTAATATTGCGGGCAATGCAAAGTTTTTGTGTTTAATGATCTCAGTGTTATTTCAGAGGATTTCATTAGCATTGCTTTCAATGGAGCCATTTAGCGGCACAGACTCTGGCCTGAATGTCATTTGAAAGAATTTCATTAGTATTTGTTTTAATGGGGAGTTTCAGTGTGTCCCAGTGCAGCTTTTAATTGTGTCATCAGAAGTGATTTCGGAGGAGCATCTCAGTGGCAGATAAACAGCTGAAAATTGCAACCAGCCAAAGGCTAGTCAGTTGTGGATATAGTGTATGAATATGACAAATTTGAATATTTGCTTTATATATTTGACCAGACTCAGTTTCTGAGTCTAAAATGCAGTAATTTACTTCCAGCCTTGTATTTGGATACAAATTTTCAATTTCCATGTGTTTTTCTTCTCAGTATATTTAAAATTAAAATAGTTGGAATCAGGGTTTTCCCTGCCATTACAACATTTATGCATTTCTTCACAGCCGCTAAACCAAATTAAAAAAGAGAAAACTGCAGTTTGGGTTCTCTACCACATTTTCTCATCATTCATGGCTATGTTAAATCTCACTTTATATACCTTCACTGTTGTTTTAAATTGTGAATATTGTTTTTTATGGAACACCAAAGTGTGACATATTATGGCTGGACATTGCACTGAACTCATCAATGACCATCATTTTAAACATTTCTTCTTGTTTCCCCGCTAGATCCTGTTTTGATAGTCCGTGTCTTCTTAGACTTGTCACCAACTCTGCAAAATATCACAACAGATTTCTTTTTCTGTTTGTTTTTGTCATTTCATCAATACCAGAAATGCAGCTGTAGTAAATACTAGTAAAATCTGAACTATCTCTGGTTTCTTTCCTCCTCTGTGACAGTAAACTGATATATTTGGGTTGTGAACCAAATAAGACATTTGAGGATGTCATCTTAGCTTTGTCATCCTAACTTTTCCACCATTTTGTGACATTTTATAGACCAAATAAATTCATAGATTAATCAAGAAA
>JAPQRN010000003.1:2361089-2375378 GCA_037367275.1 Coranthus polyacanthus | reverse complement strand
TCAAGATGGGTAGGATAGAGGTAAGTGTATTCAAAATAATACAAAAAGTTTTAGAGTGGTTGGAAGAGGTTTTATATCTTTCCACAGCTGCAGAAGTCTTTAAAGGCTTACTAAATTATCCCAAGGCTGCACTTCTTGACAAATGTGACAAATGAGAGGATCTTATGCTATCCAGCAATCACAATACTTTGGTGAACATGCTCAATTTTCTCTGATTACCTCCATTGCAACCAGACAAATCTTTGTGCCCTCTGGAATGTGGGGTTCTCTAATGAAATTACATTCTAAAGTTACCAACGTAGGAGGTTGTATCATGTTACTTGAGGTGTTGACAGGAGAAGTGTCTGCTGCTAATATATATATCTGTGCTGAGCTCATCCTTCAGGGTTGAAGCAGGGAAGTGAAACCCAGCTGAGACCCAAGGCGACATGCAAAACCAATATAGTGGATTTCGCTTCTGTCTGAAAATGGAATGCATCATGACTGAAAAAAGAAATGGGCACTACGTACTTAGCTACTCTTATATCAAACCACCTAAAGTCCTTTAGGGTGTTATCAGCTACTAAGAAAGATTCGTAAATAAGTAGCTCAAGCAGAAAATGTCAGTGTGCTGTAATGTAATTCAGTATATTGTGGTAAAATGCCTTAGGGCTGTTACACATGCCTTGAGCTGTTTTTCATATTCGCATAAAACATAGAAAACAAGCGGAAAATTATCTAATCTGTGAATGTTGTTTAATTGAATTACCCACAATAATTGCAGTAATTTGATTACAGTGTGTATCTAAGTCTGTGGGTCAGAGTTGCCAAGTTTGGTATTGAAGTGTTTCAATGATCCAATCTGGCAGAGAGAGAGAAACTGGATTGCTGCTAATCTGGCAACTCCGGAAATGTTGACGGAAAAAATCAGTGTATGCACGCAAGTCGCTAGAAATGTGTTGGTTCAACAGGCCTCCTTCTCTCTGCCTACCTCTGCATCACTACTTACTGTACATTTTATCGCTTTCCTTGTGTTTGTGCTGGTTGTACTGCTGTACTATCCTCGTGTGACCTTTTAACCAGTGATAATTACTTTAGACGGTGACAAAATCAAATGGAGAAGATTCACAGAGTTTGAAATTGGCATGCTATATTTCGGCCTCAGGCTGTACTGGCAGAGTTGATGAGTTTATGAGTAAACTTAGAGCTACAAAGGTCTGCTCAACCAACTTTTCCTGGACAAATAAATGAATAAATAAATAAATAAAAAGTAGTGCAGACGAACTGTCGCTTAGAGCAATGCCACGTTGCCGAGTGTAGGTCCCATGTCACGCCGTTGTTTTTTTTGATTCCTCATAATGAGACTTAAATCCAGAAAGCTCAGTTCAACAGTTTATATCAAAGGATTGCTTTTTTACCCTTTTCCCTGCACTCAGAGGCCCTCAGTTTGACAGGAAGTGTTCACTGAATATTCATGTAAAGAAGCCCTTGCAGTGATTTATGATGCACTCTTGCTACTGAGAGTTGACTGTGTGAATCCAAATGGTGACGCTTGAAGTAACTCTCCCATATAAGATGAGTTGGACCATATATACCAACAAAACCACAGCTTTGTAAATGACTCATCTTACTTATTGTATAGTTAACATAGAATTCTGCTGCATGTGTATTTGTGTGCAGGAAGAAATAGCCTTAAAAAAAAACTAACAATTATTTTAATTGTCAATTAATCTGTCTATTATTTTCTCGATCAATTAATTATTTGATATAAATGTCAGAAATTGGAGCAAAAAGTCATTCCCAATGGCTAAGAAGATGTCATCACTATCACAGAGGAAAGAAACCAGAAAATGTTCACATTTAAGAATCACAAATCAGAGAATTGAGACTTAAAAAGAAAAAAAAAAGGAAAACTGAAAATCATCAGAGGTACTTGGGGACCTGAGTACAACAATAGTGTGGAGTTTGCTGATAACAATTTCATTTTAAACTTTTTTTTTTTTTTAATCTGCCTATGTAGAAATGAATGATATATTGTTATGATTTTAATCTGGATGTTGTAGTGAAAAAAAAGAAAGAATGACAGATGTAGGTCCATGTTTTAAACAACATTTGTGGCCATTTTAGTACAGATGAATGAATTTAAAAGGTGCATTTACATTTACAGTGGTTGGATGCACCCTGCTTTCTTGTACAAAGTAAGGTAGATTGCAGAGTTTACAAGGCACACTGGAATGCACCGTACAGTCTGTGGGTTTCAAACTCTTACAGAGAACAGAGGACAGAAACAGCAGGAGGCAGTTCGGGAAATATTAAACAAATCTGACACTATTATGCAGTGGAAAAAGCTTGCAGCAGCTTGTGTAGACTTCTCATTAATAATAAGCTGACAGATGATGGATCTGTAGCCTTTAGAACCTGCAGGTCGAACACACACATTTGGGGTTGGTAAATGATTCCAAATGATTTCCATTTAATTTGTTTTATAGGAAAAATGCTACATATCCTAAATACCATAACACATTTTTCACATTTTATGAATATTTTGCAGCCCAGATGTGGCCCACAGGCCATCTGTTGATGCTCATTGGTCTACATTTTTAATAAAGAAGATGAAATATTGTAAATTCTCTCTATTTGTTATTGTTGTAATGTTGGAATTGTGAGCTATTTAACAGCCAGACCTTTTTTTAGTAAGAGTGATATGTATAGAGATGATAGCTGTCTGGGGCTTAAAGACAAAAATTAAAGAAGAAACGCCTTATTTTGATGTATTAATGATTACAATTATTTCTGGTAAAGTATAATAGCCTTACTGGTTTCAGTCATAAAAACAGCAGGTCTGTTATATAACTAATGGTTATTCTATTAATTGAGACTCCTTTCTTTTAACTAATGCTTTGTCTCTATATCAGCATAATGAGAGGAAGATGTGTGTGTGTGTGTGTGTGTGTGTGTGTGTGTGTGTGTGTGTGTGTGTGTGTGTGTGTGTGTGTGTGTGTGTGTGTCCAAAAAAAAAGTGTAAGGGAAGAATTGCATTGACCAAAAAATGAGAAATGACCAAAGGTATCAATTCAGGTGTCAATATGTCAATGAAATAACATTTTTGGATTTGGATTCAGTTTACCAGTGTTTTATATCACTGACTAAAATATTTAACACTGCAGGTTGTTGATGCAGTCAGCCTGAAACTGTTCAGTCTGATCTGTTTTTAAACCAGCATCCCTTCTTACTACTGTTACTGTTTATTTTACTGCAGCAGCCAGCCTCGCCGGGGTAAAAAGAAACAAAAATAGTTTAGAGATAATGTAGAAATTAAATAAAAACTGTAATAGGACATCAGCAAATAGGAGGAAAATGTTTGCTCAGCCGCATCTACTCTATCTAGAAAGGAGTGGAAATGAAATTTGAATCTTGAGAGGATTTGTGTAATTGCCCTCTTACTGAGCTCATCCTGTAGTGGTTTGTATGCGTAATTCCAGCTGCTGCAACCAAGGATGATGGAGGGCAGGGAGAAAGAAACTAGATGATAAAAAAAGTGAATTTGTGTGTGTGTGTTTGTGCTTGTGGTTGCCACTTGGATTAAACCAGAGGCAAAAAGGATAACAAAATTACACATACCAAACCATCTCTTTTTCCTCTGAAAATCAGTGGGAGGGAGAGAGTGACGAAGAAAAATGGCATGATAGAGATGCAGAGTGAATGAGAGAAGAAAATGGACAGGGAGAAAAAAAAGACGCAGCAGGGACACTGGTGCTATAGAGGGAGAAAGAGAAAAGTAACGATAAAAGAAAAGTATGTCTGTGTGAGAAAAGAGCAAAGAATGTCAATGAGAAGGACGGCGTTCTGTACGTTAGCTGGGTGGTGTTTAGTGTCCAGGTTTCTAAGGTAATGGACTTGCAGAGGCCTTTACACACTGGGTGACGAATAAATGATGCAAAAAGCAAAATATTCACCCATGAATATGAATATTTCAGTTCTGTGTGAAAGTACTCATGACAAAAACAGCTGTTCGAAAAAAAATATTTACATATGCACGAAAAAAAAAAAATTCATTCGGTGTGTAAAGGAAAAAAAGAAGAGAAGCAGAATGAAAGTTCTGTGTGTGTGTGTGTGTTTGTGTGTGTGTGTGTGTAGGACCTCATTAGTGAGATTGGAGATGATGACACTCAGAAGACACAAATCAATAGTAATCCCCCAAGACAGCATCCGTCTCTGCTTCTCTCTTTGTCTCATTAATCCTATGTAGTAACTGCCAATCACCGAGGATGTATATACAGTATATGTATGTGTTTTCTCTGTATGAATATCTGAGCATGAGAGGGCTCATTAGACAATGACAAGCTGATTGATGCAATCAATAGTTAACACTTAAAATCCTGCAGCAATGCTCCTTCATCTTACATTTCTGTTTCTTTTGCTATTCTCCTCAGAATACTAGCAGAATTCTATACATTCTCACTCCCAACCTTGAGAGCATTATTTTTCATCAGCTAGTTTGAAAGACGTCAACACAATGCCACAGTTACATTTTGATTAGGTTTAGGTATGAAAGCAACTTGCTTAGTGTTAGAAAAAGTGTTGGGGGAAGGGCTAAAATAATTAGAATTATAATTAAAATAAGCCATAATTATGGCTTAAAATAATAGAGAAAAAATTGTCATTTTTTGATGTCCATGGACATACACTGACTTCTATCCAGTACCCTACGTATAGGGGCACCCTGGGTGATGAAAACAGATGCCAAAGAATTGTGACCAAGCGTCAGTATGTGACAACTTGGGAGTGAGAACAGGCTTGAAAATACAGTTAAAAACCTTTCACTGACAAACTCAAAAGCAGTAATGCTCTCACACACATACATAGGCTTGTATTTCCCATAAAAAGCCCTATCCTTAGCATTTTTTTGCTCCTCTCAGTGACCCACTTTCTTGGAAAGCAGATTTTTTGTCTAATTTATTAGAGAAAGTGAGTGTGTGCTTATACCCAAGCGTTTCCTGTCCTCATTGCTTACACCTCCTCTCTCCCCCTGTACACTGCTGTGACTGTACTATGCCAGAGGTGCTTGAAGTTGCCATTAGCTGGCTGCCATTAAAGCCAGCATGCAGCAGTTTGAAACATACCCTATAAATATTATGGCTTATTATTGTAATTTTATTTAAATTTTTGGTTCAACCTGTAATTTACTGCCTATACTGCACATTTTACAAACATAGCATAGAATAGAATAGAATCTCTGTATGTCTATATTTCAGGCAGACCATATGTCACATTTAACTATTTATTACAGAATGACATAAATTTTGAGTGATGCTTTCAATCAATTTGACCAAACATGACATAGATGATAACTTATGGCCCTTTTCCACCACATGGTACCAGCTCAACTCAACTAGAGTGAGCTTTTTTTTGTTTTCCTTCAGGCAATAGTTGTGAATAGTACCCGGTGCTTATTTAAGACCATACATGCATCGCTTGCCCTCACTGCACATGGTAACTCAGTTAATTGTTAATTAATTGGTTGGGGCCAGCTTGGCTTGCAGTAGAGCCAACCAAAATACATTCTCATGATTCTGTTGCGTTTGACGTAGTCGAAAATCATCACTGAAACTCATGACAATTATTTTTGCCCGATGAGAAGAAATAGTCTGCACAAACAAAAGACTGGAACTCTTTTTTGAACAGCCAAATGTGATTTGACTGAAAACATTCTGAGTCTGGTACAGCCCTAGTATTTTCCATAAACATAGAATAACTGAACAACTGTACTTAAGTCCTTAATTGACAAGGAAGGTGTGTTCCCATATTTCATTTGGTGAGCTTAATTTATCAACTAACACCATGTGTCATTGCTTTGATTGGTTGTAGGTCTGTAGGTTGTAGGTCCACATCCAGCAGCATTTTGTTGAGAATGTTGCTTGGAAATCAAAAATGAACTGAAAGGTCAGGCTAACCTAGCTCTATGTATTTACTGTAGCCTATATTATATTTATTTACATTAATTTATTATAATGTACAATTGATTGCCATTGTCAAAGGGGGAAGTGCAGATGTTTCAGTGAATTCTTTAGCTTTTTGTCATATTGAAGATGATAACATGGCAGTGTCATGGTACATTGCTATGACGACCAGCGACACTGAGGGGGTGCTATCTCTAGTGGAAAACAAAGTGCCATCAGATCACAACCTCCCAGCAGACAATGAGATTCACAACATTTGAATGAATGAACATAATAGGAACAAATAACTATTTTGCTAATGCAGGAGGCGGCTGCTGAGGTGGAGGAAATGAGTTGCAGATATTCAGAAGCCAATGTAGCGAGCATGGAGAAGGAATGGATGAATGTAGCCTCAGTTCTAAAGCTCAGTGGAAAGAAAGGGGCTTGTGAGTAGATCTGACTGTGTACCTACCTCAACTACCACCAATCTCCGTAAGGTAGGCCATGCTGTTTGTACAATAAGTTTTTACAACTTAAAATCAAAACATGCACGTTCTCCTGTCACGGCCGTTCAACCGAGCACTAGCTTAGACCTAGGTTCACTAGGATGAGTTAAATCCAAAGAATGAAGGATAACTTAACTTAAAACTTCAACTTGAAATGGCCTATATTTCATCATCATCTATATTTAGTCTTTTGATTTGGCAGAAGCAAGGTTTGTATTTCCAAATTCAGCCTTTCTTTTGTTTGTTTTGGGGTTTTTTGGCTCCTTCAGCTTCAACTTTTTAAAAAAAGTTCAAAAAATCAAATAAAGGCAGATGTCTTTGGGTATGTAACTACACTGACAGATATGGAAGAGGAGCAGGTCATAGAGGACAGATGGACTTCACAGAAAGGCAGACACACTGACAGGAAAAAACTAGAATAAAACTGTGTTTGACTGTAACTGGTAAAACGGGGCCAAAGAAAGGTTGGTATGTATTTGTTCCCTTTAATCAGTTTCTTAAAGAAATGAATGCCTTTACTGAAGGGGCATAGCATATTAAATAAGACCTTGACATGGACAAGAGCCTCCTCAGAAAGATCATTCAAAAAAAAAACAACAGTACCAATGGAATGTACAACGGAGAGACCAATGCCTATGTATACCAAAGCTAGTGAGCTACAAAGTGGGAAACATCTCCACTATTATATATGTGCAAGGAATATGTTCCAACACTGATTTGGAAAAAAGGACTTCAAGTAATAAAACTCAATAACAAAATGGAGTCAGGGCTGGTCAAAGACTGTGTACCATACAGAAACATACTGTCAGCATCATCGCTCAGAATAGTTGGAACGAACACTTTAAGAACAGGTCGACTGAGGATACGCGTTTTGACTTTCAAAGCCTAATCACATTTAAAATGCAAAAGCATTAAGGTGCAAAAGCATTAAGATGAAAGCTACAATGAATCGAGACAGTGTGGTGTAATTTATAGCACTTACAAATAATTTCCTAAGAGAGCATAAAAGCCCTTCAGAATTTTAAATGGCTTTAACAGTAAATCCATGTTTCTACAACTCATCAACAATATGGAATACTAATGGTTTCTATTTAAATTTGAATACATTTGTCAGCTCCAAAAACTTCATAAGTCCAGTTCTCTATTGAAATGCTTCTTTAAATGCTAAAGGTATAGTCGACACAAAATTCTGTATTTTGCACTCTGTTCTTCTTGGTTTTCTCTGCCTTCACTTTACTAGTATGAACAAGATGATGTAACCATCCTTTGTGTGAATAAACTACATTGTTTTGCGCCTACTGTTGCAAGGTAGTTTTGGACAAAGGAGGCAACCGAGGGTATGTTTGCCAGGATACAAACGTCCATAACATTTGTTCTGTTGAAGAATTAGATTTACAGCTCCCACACAAGGTTCAACAGAAAAGGTAGGCATCGAAACACTCGTCTTCCTCCACACGCTGTCTCTCTGCAAAGATCAGGCTCACCTACACTGCACTGCCCTGATCCAGCTCTGCTCACCCCATAATGTCTACCGAACTCTATCAACAAAAGCACAATGGGATGGCAGACCTTGTCAACTTGACATGGGCAAACAGGATTTCAGTGAGCACCCAGAGAATAATGGAACGACGGATGCTACTGCTCAAATCTTACTTCTATCATATCCATTGCCTCAGTCGTTTATTTCCTACAAGTGTTAAATGAGTGTTTTACTGAATTAACACTGATGAACCACTGTTACCTATTTTCAGATTGGAAACAGCTGTGCCACAATGGCCTGGCATCACCAGACCAATTCTACTTCTCAGTTCATTTTTGATTTTCCATGGCCATTGTCATGGCACAGACCAAAATGCCTCTGGACACAACTGAATAGACCTACGACCAATTAGAACAATGAAACACTGAAAGAAAATGAGACAAACAGTGTCTGTTGTTTTTACCCAATCCTCTCGGATGTACTGTACAGTACATCTTTCTTATCAACAAAGTCTTAAAGTGCAGTTGTTTGTTCTATACTGTCCAGTTTGTTTTGTATTGAAGCAATAGAAGGTTTAAAAGACTGCTTCATCAGCATCAGCCATTATGGTTGTTTACAGAAGTGCCTCAACATCACTCCTCTGTTAGTCATCATATCAAACCAATCCCACGTCAAATAAATGGTTGTGACTGCCACGGGTTTGGTCAGGTGGAAATCTGTTTGAATGGGAGGGTGGGCAGACACAATCTGTCAGAACAACAGAAGACTCATCTGGCCTAGTCCCATTGAAATATAAAAAGTTAAAACAGAGAATCATATTTATGTCTTGATAATTCAACCACAATCTCTGCTGGCACCCATGCTGAGACATTGTCTTATTTTTCCTGCTCAGCCTTGCAAATCCTCTGAATCTTTCTTATTTAACAGAAGTGGAGTCTGAAGTTAATTTCTGTTTTAATTTCATGTTGAGCCCTGTTTCTGCTATAGTTTTTGCTCTGGGTAGGCACTGCTTCTTATTTGGACATTTTTATTACATTCCAAATATGTCCCTTTGTGTTTAGAGATGTGTTGAGATAATGAAACTGTCTTCTTTAATATCTCACATTTATAGTCTCTGGAGGCTGTGTTTTCCAATGAATTTAGCAATAAAATCTGATAACAAACCACTGTATTAGATTGGTAAATAGTAAGTTACAGTGTGTTATCCATCCAGTGGGCAATTCTTTAAAAATAGTGTAGTGAATTAAAGCTGAGGATATGTTATTAATATATAAATGAATAGATCAAAGCATGTGTTTTGAGAATCTGAGCAATGGATTTAACATGTTCAGCCAAAATTACCAGACTAATTCAGTGCATCTAGTTTAGCAGTAGTTAGCAGTAGCAGTTCTGCACACTCTTAATGCCAGGTTTGCTTTCCCCTTGGTCTTTAATTAACATAGGTAGATTATTTCTCAACAGTGTTGCATTATGTTAAGAAGCTCTGCCAACTGCAGTGACTTCATTGAATATATATTACTAGAGCTGCGGATACAGCCCTGAGTGGA
The DNA here is from genome assembly GCA_037367275.1 of Coranthus polyacanthus. Lineage (NCBI taxonomy): Eukaryota > Metazoa > Chordata > Actinopteri > Kurtiformes > Apogonidae > Coranthus > Coranthus polyacanthus. Next base: position 2,365,927 of record JAPQRN010000003.1, on the reverse strand, counting down.
AGTTGAATAACATTATTTGTGGTTTTAAAGACAAAAACAACGTACGAAACAAGACATGCTGAGACAAAAACACTCCTGTAGTCCCTGATTTTATGATTTAGTGCTTATTTTGTTCTTTTTGTTGATTATTTTGTTAATTTTCTGCTCTTTTTTTCATTTTGTTGGTTATTTTTGTTGGTGTTCTTGGTGAACTCTTCTTTATGGTCAGAAAATGACACTTACCAGAGGTAAATGTCATGTTCTACTAGAGGTAGAACATTCAAAACTATTATAGTGATAAAATGTTGGTTGTAAAATTAAGTAAAACAGCAAAACTCTGAAACATTTGGAAGTGTTTTAAGTGACAATGTGAACAAAAGCCCTAAAGACAAAAGAAAAACACATGTCACAATAAATATAATTATCACCATCGAAAACTGTATCTCGATATTTCTTGTTTTATCGCCCAGCCCTATATAGTAGTAGCTGAGGAGCATTTGTCTGTCTGTTCTGACTCTGTCTCTCTTTTTTTCCTTCCCTCAGTCTCTGATTCCCTGAACAGAGTAAAGAGTCTCTTCTGTTTTCATCTCCTCCCAATCAGTCCCATTTGTTTATTGTTTCCTCAAACCTCTTGTCTTTTCCTTTTATGTGAGTCCCTCACCTTTTGTCTCTACTTTGCTCTTGTTCTCTTTCTCTTTTTCCTGCTCCTTATCTCTGTTCCATCATCCCCTCCTGCCTCTGACTGACAGTGTTAGAAATTGATTTTCAGCCCGGTGTGTTCCCTGTGTCTCTCTCAAGGCATTTCCCTTATTTAGACTCAACCACTCCAGGGTATAGTCTAGACCGCAGGCTGACTGTCAGTCAGTGGCAACGTGGAGCAGTCTAATTCTTGGCTGACAAGCGTTCCTGACAGCAGGAACCAATGGGACGTTTCAAACATGCTTACTCTCTTGCTCTGTCTCCCTCTATTGCATTTTTTGTTTTTTTTGTTGCTTTTGCTCTCACCCTTATTCCTTTCATTCTGTCCATGTCTATCCCTGCCACACCACTCCTCCTCCATTCATTCTGTCATCCTTTTGCTCTTCTCCTTTTGGTTTGTCTACCTTTCTGTCACTCTTTCTCCTCCCTCCTCCTTCCCCTTTCCTCTTCTGTCTCCCTTCCAAAACGACCTCAAGAAAAAAATAACTGATACAATCATTTTCCAGAGACATGGACAATCATTTAAATTAACTAATGCTGATTTTGTGCACCCACAAGCCTAAGCACATGTGCAAAGACACACTTAATATACACACATCTCGTTTTGCCTGTGGAGCTTGAGTGCTGCTGTGCTTTGAATACCGATTGGGCAGTTTGTCTGTCTACAAAGATTTGATTGGTCAGTTTGCTCCACTGGGAAAGCCATTCTTTAATCATAAATGAGAGTCTGTGAGATTAGACGGAATAGCCCTTTAAGCGAATTTGGTATCACTGAGGTCCCCAGAGAGAACGAAAGACAGAGAGTGGACGGTAGAGAGATGAAAGAACGATGGATAAACAGAAAGAGGGAGAAGTACAGTGGAGAAATGAAAGATTTTTTTTTTTCAGAGTTGGACTGGTATTATATCACAGTACTGCTGAAGATGAGGGATACATTTTTTATATGTGTGCGCACCAACATGGATATGTGACTTTGGAGGACGGAGATATCACTGCCCCCCCAAGTAGGAACTGTGGAGGTCCAGCAGTCCTTGAGCAGGCAGTGGGGGTCCCATTCACATGAGAAATACAAGAGTTTGTCTGTTTCTTCAGAATAATGTGAAAAAAATTTTAAAAAATACCTGTCATAGTCATAGGTTTCTTTGTGGAAGCTTGGTGTTGACGCTCATTACAAGATGTGAAACGTCCATTTACAGCTCTGTTTGATGATGGCAGGCTTTTTAAAACGTATTTATTTATCAGGTTTTGTTCAAGTTTATGTAGATTTCATTTGCTCCTTGGTGATGTTTTCACACATTTTAAAGGCCCGGTAAGCTTAGGGTTTGGATGGATCTTTTTTTTTTCCTGTTTGTTTGTTTGTTTGTTTTTGTACTCATACTGTACCAGCCCCCCTGCTGCACCAACACAGTGGTAACATGGAAACCGATGTGCTTCCTGCAATGTTTGACACAGATAAGGAAAAAAAAAAACAGCCTTATTTAGACAATATAAGTCACAGGAACAACACCACAGACAAGTCTCTACATTCACTCAAACTAGTATTGGCAATGCTTGTTCTAGACAACGTTCATCGAACTTTAAATAATCATAATAGTTTTACTTCAATCTAAGGCAAACACATGTTAAACACTTTAAAATAAGACCAAATAAGTGCATTTAGGTATAGGTAACATTCTGTTTTTTTTCCTCTCATCACTTAAACAAACAGAATGTATTCTAACCTTTCATACTAGATTCAACGCCAGTATCAAAAACATGCTTCTTAAGTTTTTTGAAATACTTGAAATTCTAATTCATTTAAAGTTTTCTGTGACCCAACCTCGGGTCACAACCACTCACGATACGACACTAACCGCAATTATTTCTCACAACTGTGATAATTGTCTCTTTTTACCTGTATAAACACAACTGGATGAAACTAACTAATGGCATATTTCATTACTATTTACACATCATTTTCTACCATTTGAGATTTGATGTGACGCTCATTGAATGCGATTTTCACTTCGATTGTTACCCATCATCATCAGTCATTTCTTTGTATATTTCACTTATTTATGGTGGGTTATGTTATGTCTGCTCTCTGCAATTTTTCCAAAGCCTAAAAACAGAAATATTTTTTATCTCTCTGTTCCAGTATCTAATGTCAGTAAATGTCTCCTCTTCATACTGTGAGTCTATACATAGGTGTAGAATTTGGGGGATGGGGGGGTGATTTGCCCCTGCCCTATTTAGAGGACGTCTATTTGTTCCACCCAGTGAAACATTAAAGAAGCAGAGGACATTTATTTAAATTGCTGTAACATTATTCATATATAATAATGGGTCCTTTTTATTTAGTTCCAAAATATGAATAATGAGCTCATCCAAAGACTGGATCTTTTCAGGCAAATTTTAACAAAGTCTTATTCTGTGGTAGATTTGATCAATGTATTCATCAGTTCTAGGCAAAATGTGTTTTAGGGCTATGTAGTTTTCATGCATCTTCCTAAAAATGAATCACAAAACATGTGTGTGATATGTTTTGAGTCCAGAGCTTATACGATAATCAAAATGAATTGAATGTGTGTACAAATAAACTGTTATTAGGTTTGTACAGTGACATAACATGACCAGAAAAACAAAATTACATCATTAATTGTGATTATTCGCATAATGACTATTCATCTACTAAAATTGTATTTTCTTGCCCTAATCACAGTATGTTGCCCACGTTAATGATTATGACGATGACGATTCTGTGACACTTGTACTTTGCATCTACCATACATCCTCATGTCTGTGTCACTGAAGAAGAAAACATCCTTAAAAGATGAATCGTATTTATTCACTTTTTTGTTCCATAGAATTTGACAACTTAGATGAAATGATGTGTCTTAGCTTAGTCCCTCTTTAACCTTTTCAACACACTCACTGACTGCAACTTCATGTCCACCTCGTGTGCCATGGGTTTTAGTACTAATACTGACAGTTGGTGCTAGTGTATAGTATATGTAACATATACACATCTGTACATGCATCAATTTGCATTTTTTCTGTTACAGTTTATAGCGGTAATGTCTTTGTTTTTTATATACATCATTTAGTTTCAATTTTAGTGGTAAAAATCACAGCAAACCTTGAATTTGAAATTTATATGAAATGTATTTCATCACAAAAGTACATCACAGTAGTAAACAATTTGCTGAGTGTAATGGCGTGTTTCTCACCTCCTCATAAATAACATGCATGGAAAAATGAGGCTCAGTGTCAGAAATGAACTGACTCACTGATGAAAACGTCCACCCATTGAGCATATATTTGACTTTTAAAATAAAAATCCTCTGCTTCTGTCATGTAACACATCTAACACATTTTAGATGAGATATTGCTTTGAGGAAAGAGATCAATCCTATATTGCAGACCAGGGTTCATTAAATCCACTCAGTTCAAGAAGCAGATTTTCTTCTTTGTCTTTAAGCTTCTTTTATCCAGGGAGGTTTTTGCTGAGCACGCATGCTCTTTTCCAGCTAAACCCTATTCCTCATTAGTACCATTGCATATATTCACACCTGGGAGAGACCCAGTCCAGCCACAAATCTCTTACCCTTTGCCAATTAGCATCCCTGTTTAAGTGTTCAGGGGAAAATACCTCGCTTAAAGTGATACTCCACCTTGTCTCTTATTTGTACTGAACACAAACCCTGTACTCTGTACACTCCAAAGGTTGCATGTAGTGAGCTCATTCAGTGGATGCAGAGGGTGTCAAGAATACTTACAATGGATTCCAGTGTTGGCCTAGTTTTCGTTTCTAATTTAGCAGTCCCTCCCTCTCTCCTGTCCATTTTTGTCACACATGCGATGGCAAGAAAAAGCAGCAAAAAATTCTGGTCATACTTTTCGGGAGGGGCCTTTCAAACCAGTACAAAAACTCAAACTAACCCTTTCAGAGTTTCCTTTGTTGATCTTGGTGGAGTCAGACTGTATTTTCTTCTGGAGGTTGTAATAAACAGCTGTTTCTGAGTCTCTCAGCAGTGACTCGTCTTCATGAAGAACCTAAATCTAAGTCTTCTCCTCATCACACATTTCTCTTCTCATATTGGATTCATAAATTACTTTGGATTGTCTTAACCTTATGTAGCTGATGCACATAATAATAATGTCATCTGGTGTAATTTTTT
>JAPQRN010000003.1:2336002-2356914 GCA_037367275.1 Coranthus polyacanthus | reverse complement strand
CCCCCATTTCTTTTTCTTTCTGTATTTCTCTCCGTCTCTGTCTCTCGGTTTCTCTCCACAGTCTCACCTCTCTCTCCCTCTAAGTGATGAGTTTTAAATCATCCTTTCATTCTCAGTGCAATGATGAACGAGGGGAGATCTGTCCTTTTCTCTCTGTTTATTCTGCTTTCCATCTCTGTCCCCCTTCATGCACTCTGTTCACCCCACCCCGGATCGTATTTGATTTAATGAAGCAGATTCATTTAGAGTAAGACTTCTTCAAATATGTTAAGCTGAGATAAAATTCTGATGGATATTTTACTATTCTGTACATTTTTGTGAAAATAAAAAAAAGAATCATTCATATTAAACACAGATTAGCAAATAGTCAGAGTGGTTTACGAGAGAATTTTTATTCTGAGGAAATAAAAATCACCCCCAAATTTTAAGAAACATAACATAACATAGAAATTGAGAACATCTGATGTTGAACAACAATCTAGAAATTATTAATATTCTAAAAACAGAATATAAAAAGGTCATTTGATCTATTATATTGAATTTCTACCAAAGGTCACTAAACAGAACACTAAATGTTCCATTGTTTTGTTGTTTTACTTAATTTTTTTGTCTTTTTTCTGATTGTAATTTGACATGATGTCAAAGATGTTTTATCATCATCAAATATGTATTATCAAAATATTATCTAAAAGATTTTTAATAGTTCTGAATGTTGTACCTCGAGATTTCTGAAATATGAAATATGAAAAGTGTTTGTCATGTTCTGACCATAAAGAATAGTTTAAAGCCAACATAAGATGTCTATCTGGTTTCTTCTACTTTCACTCAAGACCAACACTCAGCCTTGAAACTCGAGAGAAATAAGGATTTGAATGAGATAATTGTCGATATCAACGGATATGAATATTTTTATCATACTGTGACTGTTTCCATAGGAAAAGAAACATCAAGTGATGTTTAGAGTGTGAAGAAAAACTGAATACAACAGCAAAACAGAAGATAAAAACTTGATACACTGTGCTTCACCCGAGGGGTTCAGTAAACACTTCACAAAGAACATCTTCACTCTGAAACAAAAGTAGTAATAACACAGTGTAAAAATACTCCAGTATTCAAGTTCACTGAGTAAAAGAACAAAAGTCATCGTCAAAACCCAAGACAATATGTATTAAAAAAGTTAGAGTTAGGGTTAGAGTTAGAGTATTTCGCAAGCTTATGAGAAAAACTCCCGTATAAAACAATTAACTGTCATATAAAAAATTACAGAACTAAGCATCGAAATAAAGGCTGTTAGAGCTTACAGGATATTCTGTTTAAAAGTAAGTTGCAGTGCTATACAATGGAAATGGGAGACTATATATTTTCACTAATTCAAGTCCTTTTCAGATGTTCTTTGAATGAGGATATAGTAGATGTTGTTTGAACGGACAGATTGTTCACAGAGATGGTCCTCTATATTTCAGTGAATATTGATTAAGAGAAGTCTAGAAATACAGAAAATGAAAGTCCTTAGAGTATCCTGCGGAACAGTTGTGCATATCTGAAGAAAACTTGGAGAAATTCTGTAAAGCACAAGGAAAGTCATGAGTGAGGTGAACATATTTATATAAATAGTAAATGTTAAAAAAAAAAACTGATAGAAGTTTGTATTTTCTAAGAAGAGGAGCCGATGAGTCACATCTTTTAGCAAAATTGACCATGAGGGAAATCTTATTGAGAGCAAGGACAACTGTAATGAAAACTCAAAAATACCAGTTGATCATAAATAAAATGTTGTTTTTCTTCATTTTTAAACTACAAAAATTGGATAGATGTTTTGTTTATTTCCAGTATCACTGATTGTTATCTTCGTGATAGTGTCTAATATTGTTGCCTTTTTCTTCTTATCAATGAATGGCTGCAGTCCTCAGATGAACCACTGCACCCCCGAGCATAAATTCCCTTTAACTTTGATCATAACATTTAATTCCTCTCCTCTAGGAACCACATGTATCTTCTCCTTCTGGACTCAGCCAAAATGGCAGCTCAATAGGTTGTTTTCTTGCTGTGCTGTGCACAATGTTTATCTGCAGTGTCTTGTAGGAGAAGGCAGGCAAGGCGGGCTGCTTTTCAGCCTTTTGTTCGCTTTTAGTTAAATTGAAATAAGAAAAAAGCGATATGGATGTGTATGTTGTGAGTATGTCAGCTGTAGTAGAGTTTTTTTCATTGTGAATTTGTGCCTGCATATGTGTGTGCCAACTAGACTATCATATGGCTGGACCCTTCTCCCTTTGGGTCCCTCAGCATCTCAGCTCTGATTGGTTGTGAAAGGACAGAAATACTGACCCTTAATCGCAGCTCAGACTGCCATTGGTCATTATATCCATCGCTGTGATGGCTTTGGAATCATCTGGGTAAATGAAGGCTGGACAAACACACACTCAGACACGCACACACAAATGCACAGCTTTTTGGTTGGGGCACTGTCTTGGATAATTGGTTGGAAAAGCATTCCAGCAGGATCTCCCTGCTGTCCCTGTGGCCTTGGCTGCCATGGTAAATAACAAGGCTCATAAACATGAAAGGCTACAGGATGATCACCCTGATTTGAGCTCTGCACTCAGAGGAGATCAATTAGGACCTAGAAGCTCAATGGCTTTGAACATAACAGTGAGAGCAATTTTCAATTAAATACTTTCATTTAAACTTGAAATAATACACCAAAGGCATACCACTGTGACATGAAAAGCTATTGTGTGATTCTTTTTCATATTCTCTGGTTTTCTTTGCGGTCAGTGATTTCCAACTGACATAGCTACACTGGAAAAAAGAATGTCAACTGCAAAAAGATTGGGCAAAAAGGTAAAGCGATTTGTAAAACCATCCCTCAGCAAGAAAGCGAAAGCGAGGCCATATGACTGCACAGTTCTTCTGTGCTGTAGTGTCCTTGATCAGGATGATGCTAAATCCCTACAAGCTCCAAGGGCTTCTGCTCTGTAAGCTGACTCTGCAGCCTGACTCTCCTGTGGAATGGAAGTGAAGAGCATCTACATTGGAGATCGATAGAGCTTCGCAAAAAAAAAAAGCCTTGGCCCAACTTCACTGGTGGACACTCTAAGGTTTTCATCTAACACCTGTGGTGTGTTTGATATAAAAGGATCATTAAGATCAAAGGGAGAAGATAATGATCCTGATGTGAACCGTAAAGTCCAAGGAGATCAATTACATTTACATTTTACAATTTAGGCATTTAGCAGGCTCTGTATCCCAGAGAGGTTTCGAATAAGTACAGCAGCGGAATTAGCTTCACCTCTAATTTATCACTACAAGAAGCCTGTAATACGAAGTTCAAAGGATAAAGGCAAATTCTTCATACTTTTTCCACAATAAGTCAATTGTAAAATAAAACTAGGTTACAAGATGCCTACAGAGAATGCTCATTTAATATAGCATATAAATAGGTTACTTTTACGTTGCTTCTTTTCTCCTCCTTGTTTCTGTCTCGTCCTCCTGTCACCCTGAACACAAAGCATTATAAAGGCATCTGTAAGATCTACTTGTACTCTCACATCCTGTCCACACTATTATGGATATTTTCTTAAACAGATATTTTCTTCCTCCATTTTTAAAATAATTCTGTCCACATGATATCTCAAACACTCAGAGAAACCATTGTTTCGGTTGTTCTTTAAAGTGTCCAGACACATAAGCTTTATTCTATCATGAATTTAAGTTGCAATGACAAGTTAAGTTATAAACTTAAGTTAACTTAAAAGTGTTGCTTTGTGTTTTTGAAGTGTATTTTTTATATTACATAGTAGAACGTGTCCGTGCTGACCGCAATCTACTGCAGGTCATACACTGACTTCAAAAACATAGAAAGTGTAACTACAATAGACATGTACAGGTGCATGTTCATGACAAAGCAACAATATATTAATTGTGTATTGTATTGGTTGTAACAACATTATTTCCTAAACTTAATTTTCCACTTGGATGCACACAAACCATACAACCACAAATTAAAAAAAAAAATCTTCACTTTGGAAGGCGTTTAAAAATATCTCTGTTTTGGTGACCTAAAACACTGCTTATGTGTGAGTGACGGGCCCAAACGTAGAGAAAAAGTACAAAGTATCTGTACTAGTGTGGACCAGGGGGATCAGTCCCTAAAGGAGTGATTCCATGTCTTTGATTCTTCATATTTACATCTATGTCATTCATAGACACATACAAAATGAGTCTGGATGTATACATGCATCGATGTAAAAGTCCTACATAAATTAATAAATACAGAAGTCATGTTTGAATAAATAAATCTGACACATCTACTGTCATCATATGTTTTGATACATCAGCTATTGATAAAAAATATATAAATAGGCAGTTTTTAATGTTATAGCGGCTCACATTGTGAATTCTGGGGAATTGCTCTAGTCGCTTATTGATTTCACCTATGAAGTCAGGTGGAAGGGGAACTCAGTGGTAGTTCAGTTTTCCTTCAGTTAGGGGACCTGGGTTCAAACCCCATGCTGAACGAGAATACTGTCTCCTGGGGTGCTGTTCTGAAACAGAGCGTGGACTTTGCCCTCGCTATGGAAGAAGGCCAATGGAAAGACTGAGTTTAAACATATGTGGTGCTTTAAGATGCTCTATCTCATACGTAATTCAACACAGTTACTGTATATACAGTATATTCTATTAATAAGTAATCCTATATCAGCATCAAAGAGCCAGGATATACTGTATAAGACCAAAACCGACCTACCTCTCACTCACACTGTGGCTTTGTGGCTTTTCCCAGCATTCATATAAAGCAATAATTTGTTCCAGAGACACTAAATTTTACAGCTGTTACTTAGAAATAATAATTAGTGTACTATTAATATGACAGGTCAGCACTATTCACACCATTCACAATTAAAAGTCCAGTCAGTCATACTTGTTATACATGTAACACTGTTGGGTTCTTTTATGCTTTTGTGCAAATCATAGCTCCAGTGTGTGTGTGTTCTACATTTCTTATAGAAACAATTACTTTAACAATAAGCCTGCTCTCTGACACACATGCGCAACAAACATTAATATATTCTCAGAGAAACATATAGATACAGAAAAGCACACTTATATAAAAGTGATCAAATTATGATACACAAACATACACTATATGACCAAGAGGACGGACCTGATCATGCACTTTTTTGTAGCATTGGTGTGCAGCTCTTTTTTAGGTTTAATATATTTAACTCTAGGGACGTCTGAGCTGCAGCATGTAATGATAACGGTGTGTCCCCAACAGCTTGGTTAAATAACAAAAAGTTCCTGAGAAAGATCCTGTTTGAACATGACAGTGCCTCTGTGCATGAAACCCAATCAATAAAGAACTGATCCCAGTGTGTTGAAAAACTGAAGTGTCCTGCACAGCTCCCTGACCTCAGCCCCATCCGACACCTTTGGGATGAACATGAATGCAGACTGAGGCCCAGGACGCATCACTTGGATTTTGTGGCTGAATGGGAGCAAATACTTGTAGCCAGGTTCCAAAATCTTCTTAAAAGCAATAACCAGAAATGATGCAACTTAAACAGCAATTCAGCAGTTTAGCAATTACATATGGGATGTTTCTGAAATTGTCCTCAAACTTTTGAAAATGTAGTGTACATTCACACATACAGATATGCATGTTTTGTACAACCCCAGAGAAGAAAAAGTTGGGACAGTGTGGAAAATGTACATTACAAAAGAAAGCAGTGATATTATAATGTCCTTTGACTTGTATTTGATTGCAGACAGTATGAACGCAACATATTTCACATTTTGTCTGGTCGACTTCATTTCATTTGTAAATATACATCCATTCATCACAATCAGGCTGCAACACATTCAAGAAAAAAGTTTGAACATGAAATATATTGTGTTTATACAAAGTACATATTAATATCATTGCTGTCATCTTTAATTTTTCATACCATTCCAGCTTTTTCTTATTTGAGGTTGTGCATCTCCAACAGAACACATCTTTTCTCAACTGCTATTTAATTCTCTCAGTGAAGAAAAAACTGTTTAACTAAAGAAAGAATTGTCTTTCTTTTTTTTTCTCCTTAGGTTTTATCTACACATGTGGTGGTACACTGAAAGGCCGAAATGGCAGTATAGAATCACCAGGCTTTCCCTACGGCTATCCCAACGGGGCAAACTGTACCTGGGTCATTGTCGGAGAGGAAGGAAGCAGAATCCAGCTCATCTTCTTGTCGTTTGCTATAGAAGAAGAGTACGATTTCTTGTCCTTGTATGATGGACACCCGCATCCTGCTAACTTCAGAACCAGGTAGGACTGGGGAGTTTGTCAGTTATCTCCTTTAAAAAAAGTAGGACGGCCAAGCATCTGTTATGGTATATAGACTTATTTATTAGATTCCCATTAATGTGTAGCCAGTTTTTTTATTTCTTAAAGCTGAAGCTATGAAAAGATACTTGTCTGTGTTTTTGCCAATTAGTAATGAAGTGTAAGAATGTGTTATTCCAACCTGCTTAAAGTCATGAATCATGAGTTCAAAAGATGAAGGAACGAAAAGAAATTAAATCAGACACATGTACTATTTCTATAAGACAAGAAATAAGGGGATAGAAGCATATATTATAGGATTTTAGTGTAACATTTTTTTGGAAAGCACATACTGGATAATAACTACACATTGAGAAGCTAATATTGGTATTTGATTTGGATTCTTTCAAACTATTTACAACACAACACATGACCTTGACTATCAGAAGGCTGTGGTTCTGATGTAGTACACAAATTGCCAAGGCTCAATCAGTGCAGTACTTTGGTTTCCCCTCCGTTATTGAACTATTTTATTGAGCACAAGGAGCACAATACCAAGAAAGAAACTCATTTCAGATAAGCTATTAAACTCTCCTTGCCTTATGATTTCATCAGGCAATCAATAGTGTCTAATAGCATCTGTCTGTGACTCAATTCACATTCAACATGTCCCTTTAACCCTGTAATTAAATTATTATTTTCTTATTCAATTTGCTGTGGAATGTGGGAGTGCTGTCTATTGAAATATTTGATTTCCTCATGGCCCCATATAGTGTGGATACTGTTATTTTGAACACGTTCACTGTGGTGTAAGCTGAGTATCTCCTCATCTCTTCAGTTTCAACAAAGTGAAGTAGTTTTTGAAAGGATTTTTGTTTATTCAGACAAATTAATCCACTCCAGAAATGATGATGAAGTTATTTTAATAACTTCTGATAAATTAAATCTGCTCACTAAAATACCGTATTTAAAATATCTGTATCTATATCCATATCTATGGCTATATCTACACTAAAAAACTGTTGTAAAAAATGAAAATGATCTCCCTCCTCAGTTGCATTTTAGCAAAGTTTCAGAAATAATCTCTGAACATTCTAACATGCCTGAAGGACATATCACATGACCAGGAGGTCGTAATGCTGTTGGACACAGGAATGATCACAAACTGCTTGAATAATATGTTGCCTGCAGTGAATGTAGTCAGTAGTATCATGATGGAAATCTGCACAAAAGCTGCTAACAGAGACAACAAGGAAAGAATTGGCTGCAATTCAGGATCCATGTTGAATTAACGGCTGGTCGTCAAGGATGACGTCCTGTTTTCTTCCAGAAAGAGTCACAGCAAAGGGTCTCGACGAATCAGTGAATTTGTGACTGATATGAGCCAATGAGGCAGCAGGTGCCTGTGTCATGTTTTTAAAGTCTCTTTTTAAAAGTTTTTGCTCATCCACATTAGAACAAAAGCGGAGATTTACAAATTAAAACAGAGTTTGCTGCATTTCCAAAAGATTTTGGGAGATTAAAACTAACTGTGGGCGTTAGGTGTGAACACAGCAAAAGTTATGCATTTTAAAACAAAAAGGTGGGCAGGGCCTATGCCTATTCACAAAACAAGAACAGGACAGAGACAGACTACTTCTTACTGAAGCTGTTTTGAATAAAAACATGAAAGTCTTTTATTTGGGTGCAGTGACATGTTCAAAAGTTTAAGAATTTGTATTTTCAATAAAATTAGACAATATTCATATTATTCATTCAGAATTAATTACACAAGTTAGATAAGATATACCCTGACTCAATACTAAAACAATCCACTCATATTTGACCCTTTTTAAATCTGTGTAGCCCAACCCACACTAAGGCCTTGTCCACATGTCTTTGTTTTAAACTTATTCTACATTTACACCTAGCGTACTCTGGTATTTTTAAAAAAGGGGACTTTAGGAAACATGCAATTATTCTTGTATCCAGCTGCGTTTTCAGCCCCCCTGGTTATGTGATATCCATTTCAGACATGTTAAAATGTTTATAGACTAATTCTAAAACTTTGCTAAAATGCTAGCGTGGACGGTGACTGTTGGTATTTTACAACTCACAACATTTTAAAATGAAAATGGATTAGTGTGGATGCAGCCTAAATATGGGTAGGAAAACACAGCAGGAACTAAGCGATAAAAGAAGAACTTGACATCATTCAACTTCTTATGGATGTAAACATCATTCTTGAAGTAAAGACATCAGTTTGGGACTCACAATATCCAACCAGTTCGACACAAAAGGCTTCGAGGCGTCAGCACTTTCCATACAGACCAGCCTTTGCCAGTTGGGTTGGGGATGCACAAACCCAGGGAGAAAGCTCTGCGTCTGGAACAGCTATACCCGACAAAAGAAAAAAACAAGCGAATAAGATGCCAGCTGTGCCCCAAGACATGTGGATACCAGCATTGTGTGCCACTAATGCATTGTGCTAAATTCATTTTGAGGCCACAAGCCAACAAACACGTACAGTACTGTAACTAAGCTGCACACTGCTGTCTATTTAACATCCATGAACAGTTTTGCTCAGGAACATAAACATGAGGAAAGGTGTCACACGATAGACACACAACAACATAGAATGATGCGTGTTGTGAATATCCTTTCTGCATCTTGTTGACCAAATTTCAGCTTGACTATTACTATCACCTCAAAATATTTGGTATCTCGAATTGCGTTTTCAGAAGCTTTCACTGTTGATGGGCCTCTGACTAAAGTCAGAAGCGGATTTTTTAAAATTACATTACCGTTGACGTGGGGCTATAAGGCAGGGAAATCTGGTTTCATTCAGTTAAGGAAAAAAGGGATTTGGGTCATGGAGAGATGAAATGAGTCTGCTTGATACTTGGTCGCTCGCTGAAAAGCAATTCTCTCACTGTGGAGAATGAACCATGTTCGTTTGGTTCAACGGGCATGATTTCTAATCAGCCAACTGCGAGGATCGACCTTTCTCGGACAGTCCACTGCCTTTTACTGCTCAAATTTCCAGACGGAGTTAATTAAACAAAGTAAAAAATGAATACAATAGAATAGAATAACCATGTGATTTTGCAACTTTTATATTTTCTGTTTCCACAGGGAGAAATAGAGGACAGTAAGCCAGACAGAAGGATTTCTTCCATGCTCTTATTGGTTGATTAGGAATTCCTGCTTATCTGAGATAGCATAAAATGATGTTCAGCATGTGTCTGAGTGTGTGCGCTCACACACGTGTACATTTACATGCATGGATTTATGTATGTGTGTGAAAATGTATGACCTAGAGTTACAATCACCCGCTATAAGCCAAATTACCTCTTTCTTTCTCTCCTTCTGTTCCCCTTTTCTTCAGTCTTTGACACACAAACACACACACACAGGCTCACATGGACACAGGGCAAAATGGTGATTAAAAGGTCAGATCCATTTACAAGAAAATGGTAATTATGAGGAACATGATTAATATGGATCACACACACATATTCACAGACATACACACTCACACATACTGTATAATACAAACAAAAAGACACATGTAGTTGCTTTCTCTTTATATTTTGTGTGTGCCATAAACATATCAGTAAGTCTTGAGTGATTTGGATTAGCTTATCTATAGCCTAATGTTTAACACTCAACTCTACCACAAAGTTAAGGATTTCTATCTATGAGGTGCACATTCCAGGTTATTGGGTCAATTACTGTAAGTTACTTGGAGAAAAATGAAGATATTTTTATTAAATCCTAGCAGTGAAAAAGAGATGTATGTTTGAAAATTGATGAAGAGTACCTGAAACTCTGTTCTACTTGACTTGGTTCAAATGACTCACCACAGTGTCAGTGTGTGAATTATAAAGTAATGTTAGTTTAAGATGGATTGGAAGACAGAAAGATTTCCTCCAAGCAAGTTGAGTTAACCTGTAAACCTCCCACATTTCCAAAAACATATAGACAAGGTGAAATAGGAGTGGTGAAGGAGTATAACAAGGTGAATCTGAAATCAATTGAGGGCTCATATTTTGCATTGCAGTGTCAGGAAAGGCCCAGCACATTTGATAGACAGGTAGTCAGCTTACAGCAACAATCAATATTTTGTATGATAAAACCTAGCAAATGTAACAAAATGTGAAAATCTTCAGTTATAGTGATGAAGCTCAATCTGCAGCTTCTCTCAGCTCTACAAAGAATGATCGGAACTTTCAGCTCACTGTTTGACCTACACCCATTCAAAGACTGTGAAATAACAGTTTCACCAAGTATTATTGACTGCAACCAAAGAACTGCTGGCAGTGCAACAAACAGATATCAGAAGTGAAGCTAGAAACAACTAAAATACAATAATATTTGGTCAATATTGAGTCACAGTTATAGTGCCACCTACTGGGAACAGGAACCACTCTACCAACCAGAAAGACTAACCAGAAAAATCCCAAATTTGGTTCACAAAGCCCCTAACCCCAAAACCCTAACCCTTGTTGATACAATATAGTGAAGTTTTCATTGAATAGTGTGGAGACACATGACTTGCCATGAAACACAAAGCCAGTTTTGAGGGGTTAGGGATCCTTGAAATCTCTCAAAACTACAGAATAACTCCCAGTGGCTTCAAATTTTGTCTATTTCATCTCAAGATATTTGCAATAAAACGTTCTCAAAATGGTGACTTTCATTGAACAGTGTTGCCATGGCAATGCAGCAATTTCTGTTCTTTCATATCTGAGTAGTGCCCCCAACTAATTTTCAACGGTTAAGCCCCTGCACGAGGTAGGCACGTAGATCAGGCCCAGCCACAGTAAAAGCTTCTTGAACCCATATGCTACTCTTAACAGGAAGTCTACCAATTTGGTTTGAAAATGCAATTTTTGCCTTGTTGTCGGCATTTCCAGTGACATCTACATGGCTGTAATAAAACCTCGATTGCAGCCCACCCCGACCTGCACCGAGTTGCGAGGGCCCAGCTCTCAGCTTTATTATTATAATATTTCTTGTCTAATTATGCTTTTTGCTGAGTCATATCTAGGTCAAAGCAAGCCTCATACTGTTTATTTTCTAAACCTATTTTTTCCTAACGATATATAGACTTATTGCTGTTCTTAGATTGTTAATATCATTTTACATGTGTTTCCAAAAACAATGGACCCAATGTGGCATCCCAACTAAAAACATGGTAATACACTGAAGAAATATGAGCTAATAAATTTATAATTGTAGAGGCAATTTCCACTTAAGCTCTCCCAGGGAGAGGGAAGATAAAATGTTTTAATTAGGTGGATTAAATTATTGAATGAAACAAAGGTCCTCATTAAAATGCATAAATAATCTAATTGATTTTGTCTTTTGATGATCTTATTATCACAGTTGTTCATTAGGTATCAATGGATAAATAAAACAAGAGGCAGAGGAAAAAGAGCCAAGACCGAAACACAGACTGTAGTAGAGTGTTGTATGTATGTTGGATTGTATGTGTTGTGAATAGAAATCGATATGTATTCTATTAACAGTTCTACTTTAATCATACTTACATCACAGTATCATACCATTGTCTTTATGTTATTTTATTAAAAATAGTTCTTAATTTTCTTCTTTGTGGTTTAATTCTGCCTTTATGATTAACAGTTGACCATTATAGTGTCTGCTCTGATCATTTCTATCACATATTCATAGTATTTACAGTCCATGAAATTATCCCATTAGTGAATATTTTGCTCACAAACTTCCTAACATCCTTCCTGTCAGTGGTATATGGGTCAATTATGTATCACTCATTTAAATTTAATAGGGTTAAAAGATAAACATACAAATGCCTTGTATACATATATCATCTTTGAGAATCTAGTCAAAAATGGAATATTTTAGATGTCAATGTGGTGTAACCATAAAAAACTTACCTAAGAATTAAACTACTGGTACTGGTTAGGTTTAGGCATTAAAACAACTTGGTTATTAAGAATATTTACTTTAAATGCTATATTTAGAATATTCACACCAAGGCCATTTACAGTGGAAACCACTTCCAGTGATCATGTCTGTCCGACTTTTTGCATGACCGCACATTATCATTCCACTTAAAGAGGGCGCATTCAATTGCAGGTGCATATTTCTTTTCCGTTGTTTTTCACGAAGAGACAATGACTTCAGAGTGCACATGACACCAGCCTGAGGTATGAAAAGACCCACAATTTAAACAGCATTTGTATAGGACTGATTCTGTCCTAGATGTTTTGATCCATATAAGTGGTTGATAACTATTACTGTTATATATAAGTGCTTTTCCCTGTACTTAAATAGGTTTCCATATTGCCTGTCAAGTTTGATATTGAATTGAAATGCTGCAAGTATACATAGTTAAAGATGATGATTAAGAGTCCAAGAGTGTACCTATGATTCTCAAAGTTGTATGTATACCACTTTGAGGTTTCTGGCTACCTGGCCATTATGATTATCCAAAAAATAAAAAAGAACTCAAAAAACCACAGTGATACTAATGTGCATCATAACATTCTAATTAACAGTGACAACAGAGAAACAAAACAGGTAAATGAGTGACAGAGAGGCAGCGTAAAGGTGCTTGTAATCATTTTACATTTTATTGGTACCTCCTGAGGTGTGGTTGATTTATCCTAAGAGGCCCTTAAATGGACAGTGTGACATTTCAAAATTAAATCGGCTAATTGTCTTCATTGGTCATTTGTCAAATCATCATGTTGGCTCTTCAGTCTGTGGTTTCCTTCTGGTTTGAATCTACTAGTTTTTCATTTAAGGTAAATGCCAGTTCATTTTTGCTCCCTCTGATAAGATGGTGAGTGCTTTACAAACTATACACTTAAGAATGTCAA
Source organism: Coranthus polyacanthus (assembly GCA_037367275.1). Classification (NCBI taxonomy): domain Eukaryota; kingdom Metazoa; phylum Chordata; class Actinopteri; order Kurtiformes; family Apogonidae; genus Coranthus; species Coranthus polyacanthus. The sequence goes on along the minus strand of JAPQRN010000003.1, from coordinate 2,343,762 downwards.
GGTAATTTATTAGAAGAGCCTGAAAAAATCCTTATATAACCTTACGTGTATGTACAACACATAAAGAGCAGAAGTAAGTGGTGTTTTTCAGCTGGATTCATGTATTTATGTTTGTAAATTGTTTATTATTTCTGAATGGTTTTCATATCTGTGCATCATAGGACATTTTGCATAAAGTTTCTCAGTTTTTCTTGTTGCTTCACTTGTTTTCATTCTGTCCATGCACATATGCTTTTATATGTCACAAGTACAATTTGAAATGACCGACTTGCTGTCACTCACTGATCTTTTGCGATAGTAAATGTGAAAGTCTGATAAGTTAGTGACACATAAATTGTTATTAGAAGACGTGAGCGGAACAACAAGTAGACTTTAGAGAATATACCAGCTGTCTGAGAATGAATAATGTGTGAGCGCCAAGAGAGCATCTGAGAGTTTTTGGGGATGGATCGATGGATTAATTGAATGCACTGAATGATGGGAAACACAGAACTTGTCTTTCTTCACCAGACTTCAAGGATTAAAATACCAAATAACAAGATTGAGAATTTGATCGCCACGCCTGGGATAACATGTTGCCCGTAGTTGAAAAAGATGTGAAAAATACTCATATGCAAAGACGCCAATTCCTGTCGACATGCAAAACGACATCAAAAGGCAATCATTTCAGTAATTGAAAGAGAAAGTGGGTCAGAGAATTCTAAAATAAAATCATTATGGGGTTTTGGAAAATGATAAATCAAATCACAGGAAACAGGGGTGGAGTGTTGCAGGAGAATAATTGAGAGCAATTCAAAGACTGTGAATGCACCATTTATTGAAACACTACATTTAGACTCATTGTGAAATAAAACCCTCCCAACCCAGACCTGAAAATCTGGACTTACTTAAAAAATGTATAACCTGTGGGACACGCTTTAGTGAGGCAGCCAGACGCACTTCTGTAAAAATAAACTCAAGACAGCTTGAGGAAATTAAATCATTAATAATAAAAGTTATATTGTAGCATGGCTGTCACCGGCGCAGCAGGGCATTAAAGTTCCACACAGACTCAAATGTATGTTATGAAAGTTATCGTAAATAGAAGATGTATTACATGATTTTACGCAAGTGATTTACTAAGGAGATATACACCATATATGTCAGCAATGTGTTTTGACATGTGTCAGATTAATATTCAATTAACTCTATTAGTGTGTTTCCTCTGGAACCTGTTCTTTGTTTGTGTGTGTGAGCCTCTATTTTCACATTTTATATTTAAACTGTTAATACGGGAACAATCTGTGCAAGCATTCCTACAGGAGACTTTGTTTTCATGCTGTGCATTTGGACTTTTCTGCCGAGTTTTCAGGATAAACTACTGTCTTAGCACGAGATGCAGTTTTCAGCTTCATAACAAAGAAACTGCAATGTCATGCTCACAAAAACAGCAAGTAGGTTTTGTGTCGGCCACTGTATGAATATTTGATCATCGCAATCTGTCAATCTGTCTGTTTCATCTTGTGGCTGTATTTGTTTTGTGCAAGAAAAACAATTTATTTAAGAAAACTAGATTTATGTGGATGCATGTCAACAGTCCAACTGGGTTCCATGTGGATAATTTCAGACTTCAATCATTAGAAATGCTGTTAGAATGTCTGGCTTAAATTTACAAAGCAATAGAACACACAGGGGGACAGGGGCTAGATTTACTGTAGATAGTCTATTTCAGTCAGATTCAGTGGGAGATTATCCAATAGTCATGTACATAGCTGATGTCAAATTACACCAGTACAGTACTTCCAGTACTAATATCATTGCTCTTACTATCTTCAAACCATCAACCTTCATGTAACGGCCAAAGGACACACTTCAAGTTGGTGCTAATAAAAAACTAGAGAAACTAAAGAACTAATAAAAAAAACAAAAAAAACACCACACAGCAGTGGTCTCTGTGCCCACCCCAAAGTACTTACTGTACATACTGTACATGAAAACTGTAAATCAAAAATACAGTACAAAAGTATATGATAATACTTGATAAAAATTAAATTCTGATTTGATTTGTCCATAATTAAGACATAAGATGCAAAAACACAGATTGTAAACTGTCAAAATGAATGGGTTAAATGTATGATTAATTAAAAAACGATGTGGTCAGTGTTGGACAGGACACTATCAGGTTATGTGAAGGTGTAGGTGTGCTTGTGTTTTATTTTTCCTTTTTTATCGCTAATGCTGCTGGCGCTCCTTCTACCTCACTCCACTCGCACTCTGCTCGAGCACGGTGGAGTTTGAGCTACTGTCTGTACAGTGTATGATCTTGAATAAATCCAGTTATGAGTAACTTCAATGATTCCATCGCGATATTCGGACATATAAGCAGCTGATAGTAGCATATTCTGTATGATGGTTGGTACCTGATAGTCTGTCTCAGTAACTGACTGAATGTAAACGACTGACCCCAATGGTTTCTATAGAGTGAAAACGATTCATCTTTCTGAACTCTCAGCACAGTAATTCCTTATTCTTGTCATATTTGCTGGACTATTGTGGAAATTCAGTTGACACTTGAACCTGATTTTTAATAATTTCTTATATTACTTCATATAAGAAATTCTAGTCTTCTGAGCTGATATTAATTTGAAGGGCCTTGATGATTTTTAAATTCAAATGGCTCTTTAACATATAGGCCACTTTTATTTCTGTTACTGCAGATAAGAAATATGTCTTCGAAGCTGACAGTCAGTTTTGAAGGCCTTGATGGTTTTATTGCAAATCTTTCATTCACAGGAGAGAATCTTCATTCATAGGTAAAAAGACAACAATAGAATTTGAATTTAAATATACTTCCTCTGTACTGATTCTACCCAAATTCTGTGATTTTTATATTTATCAATTAATCATCGGTTATTACAAGCTTCAGTCTTAATTTATTATTATTATTATTATTATTATTATTATTTGATTAATTGTGATTAATTACATCAAATTGTGCGATTAATTCGTTAATTGTTTTTAATTGTTTGACAGCGCTAGAGAACTCTTAGAAGGAAGAAGAAATCTATTTTACTGGGAATTTATTTCATTGTTATTTTTTAGTAATAACAGTTATTGATGCTGTTTTGCTGTGACTTTCTTTTAGAAGAAACTTTCAGATTTTCAATTGTCCCACAATATGCCATATGTATCTCTGCTTATTGAACCACAGAACTCTGCAAATTCATTTGTGACAGACATCACATCATTGTGGTGTAAATGCCTCATTGTTTTTTTATTTGATCAAGGTCAAGACAAATATAGTAAAACATATGTACTGTGCTGCAGTTGTAGAAGCTAAAATACAGATGGGTTTGGCGTAAAACACCATGCCTGGAAGGGGGTTTTTTTATGTTCGATGTCGTAGCCTCAGCTCTGTGGGAGCTGTGAGAATAAGTTGGGAGTCGTTTGGCTGCTGGAGGAGCTGGAACAGGGGCGTCTGTCTTTCGACAGGTCAGTGAGTAAGTGACTGAGGTTACAGGGTAAGAAAGCAGGACTATAAAAGAGGTTATGGTGCAAAAGGACAAGCCTAGACTTTGGCTGCCAGCTCTCAGTATTTTATTCCAGACAAAGAGGCGTAGTGTGTTGTTAGCCGAACAGAAGCGTGTCATACTCCACCTGTCACTAGTTCTTCCTGTAAGGTGGTGGTGATTTCTTTACCAGTTATGCCTTCCTTTTCTTTGTGCGCTCCATAGTCTCAATGCTGTCGCTCCCTGGGAGATTTGCACAACTGGTCTAAATCTGTCATTGTGTATTATATGGTTATTCTGATAACAGCATCATTTTATTTATTTATTGTTGATAACTATGGGCATCAATCAGCCTAAATAAACACATCACAATATGGTGACACTGAATCAACTGATGTTTAAAACAATGTCTCCATATATTTAATGTGGCTTATTTGAATGCTTTACTTCACGCTGTCAAGTTCACTGAACAAATGATACCACATAATGTTAATGGCAACTGAAGGGACAGCCTTAGCATACAGATCATCTATCTAAATATTTATCATATATCCTCTAGATACAAAGGAAATTCTGAGTCTCACAAGAATTCACATAGCTTATTTTATTATTAAAAAATTGAGAATTATTTGTTGCTAATTCACTGTGATCTGAGATGTCTTTGCTGAATAACGTAAAGCGAGTGGAGAAAGGAAGAGTAGCAGATGAGAACTAGAGAACAGGCGTCAAAGTGTGGAGTGGTGCTCAGATGAAAAGGAAGAAAAGAAAGAAAATCGATGAGCAAAGGGAGGAAGCTGCGAAAGAAAGCAACATTCTGATAACAAGTCCAGGAGTGGAAAGAAGCTTTCCTTGCCATCCATATATAGTGCTGATGTATGTGAAACAATGTACACAGAGTAAATAATTTATCAAATGTGGGCATTTTAACGCCAAGGAGCTTAGTCACAATATTTAAATTACAGTCTGTTGGAGGTATGCCACAGACAATAAAGACAGGGGGAAGTGTCCATACTTTGCAGCTGTTTCTGAAGTTTTAGGATTAAAATATCCACTCTGTAAATGCATAAAAATGAGCCTGCATACTGTTTACAGCTTATGACTAGAAAAACCTGCTAAATGATATGAGTTTGCAACCTCATTGGAGCAATTAAGACCATCAGGGATGTCACAGCTGTTTGTTGGAGTGTGCAGGCAGTTATCGTTTGTTGTTTAATGCTGTATCTTCGATCAACCACTGATGCACCAAAATTACTTTTTCAGGTTCGGATCAAAATCCGATTCCCAGGCTTTGGTTATCAGCACTGATCCAAAACCAGTGTTCAATAAGTTGTCTGTCTCACTATGTGGAAGAGACTGCAATCAAACAACATCAAGCAATTCAAATGTGGCTTTCTAACCTGTAATCCTATATATACATATATAGGATGTATGTATATATATATGTATATAAATATTATTACGTAACTATTTTATATACTATATAAAATAGTAAAGAATCAAGAACCAGCAACTTGGTAAAAACTAGCAGTGTCCCTTTTTAAAAATTTTGCTGTACTGTACTGTCGTTTGTTGAAGCCCTCAGGTGTGGATGAGAGTTATTGCTAAAACATATTATAGCGTAAATAACTTACGTGGCCAGGGACTTTAAGATTTTTCTTAAAATCCACGTAACATACTGTTACTTACTGTTATTTCCATTTATCCTATGTGTCTATTGTATCTTTCTTATTTAACTCATGGTTTGACTGATGGATTAAAATAGCTCTGGACCATTTAGTAATGCAAAGTTTGAATTAGGTGAGGTTAATTTAGGATTTTGTTTAATTTTAAATGCCCTGGGTTGAAAATGCTATTACTATTCTTCGAACCTACTGTAGATTTGTTTAATAATTGTATATTTGAATGATATTTACTTGGTGTCTGGGCCCTTCAAACTCTCGATAATCTTTCAGGGTGTCCCATTTCAGAAATCTCCTCTACATCTTCATCATTGTATTTGTATTGTGTTTGTGAATAATGTAACCTGACATTGATACCAGATACAGGTGTTTGGGTCATTATCTGACCAATTTTCCCATATCAGTATCAGATCATTGCATTACAACAATATACTACTTCTTTAGGGTTCCCATATCCTGGTTAGTTTGTTCCCCATTTCCTGTTCTCGCGATGACCCAGTTTGTATCTGCAATCCTCTATTTAACAGGTTGACAAATTCACATGCCCCATGGTTTAAAATCTAGCAGTGTTTCTGAATCACAGTGAAGTTCCAGCATTTTTTATTCAGTAATGTGAAATATCGGTGGGAAAGAATATCAGTGCAACTGGCTCTCACCTGGTCTTCCCACATATATAGAAGATTTGCATAAAGTTAAGCCCCTGTCAACCGCCCCCTTTATCCAGACTTTGCTGGACCACAACACCAGGTAAATGAAACCCATCCTTTGAATGCACTTTATATGAGCCAGCTGCTTGTCCCAAAACAGATTTGATTAGATTGTTAGACTGTTCACGCCTCCAAGGTAAAATTTTTTTTTTTTTTTTCGAAAGTATTTGCTTTGATTTCATCTAAAATCCATACAGTTGTCCACTCCATGTTAACAGGAATTTAAATGAATTGCTGGCAGCCAAGGTTTATATACCATAGAAAAAAAACATGAATTGTCACAAAAGGTATGATCTGTTAAATCCACTATATACTTCTTTAGGGTTCCCATATCCTGGTTAGTTTATTCCCCATTTCCTGTTCTTGCCCTGACTCAGTTTGTATCTGCAATCCTCTACAGCACCAATTTTACACCTGGCTAAGTCACAGCCACATCCCCCTACACATCAAGGTACACATCGAGGACATGCACAGAGACAGTGCAAACACATACACACACACAGTCACAGAAAACCCACAAAAACATACACACAAACATAGTGTAAGACATGCACATACTGCACACAAACACAGAAAGAGAAGATACACAAGGGCCATGGGAAACAGGAGTGTGTGATTGGTGTGAAAATAAGCAAATGCGGTCTTTGATGTTGGGACAATATTCCTGAGTGGAATTGAGCACACGTTTTCTGTAAGAAAGCGAGAGGTGTATATGTAGATATGTATATGTATGCGTGTGTGTATGAGTGTGTGAGTGAGCAGTTTGTGAGAGTGTGAACCGAGGTGTGTTTACCCCTGAGGTAGTGGTATTTCATCTCTTCCTGCATCAGTTCTGCCCTGTAGGGGGTACGAGGTGTGTGTGTCTATGTGTGTGTGTGAAGATCCAAAAAGCTTTGCTCAAGTTAAAAAGACAGGAAGGAAGAGAAATACGAACTCTTTTTGTGGCTCTTTTCAAGACTTTTCCCCTGCATCGTCTCTGGATGAGGCTCAGACCAGCCTTTTTAAGCCTTATATTTGCAAGGGCACAGAATCTGTTTTTGTGACTTAACTGAGAAATGAAACATGTGGAGGCTAAATATAATAAAGAAGAGCACAGCATGACTTTGAGTACCGAGATAGTGATGCAGCAGTTTCTTAGATATCCTTGTAAATCACCACACACTAGTTAATAATCAGGTTAGGAAACTGTGATGCTGTGCATCGACACTTGTGCTGGATAAGAATGAACTTGCAAAAACTAAATAAAGTATGTCTGGACAACTTTCTCACTGCACCAACTTTTATAGCTGTAAACAACATTTTTGGCACAGCGGGTGTCCATCAGGTGTCCAATTTGGTATAAACGATCACTGCAACAGACTTGGAGGAGCTAAAACGTTGTGTGGACTTACTTTGATTTGTGTATAATTGCAAAGCCTTGCACAGTGTTGTGGAAAACACTGCAGGTGTGAGCGTATTTGTGCTTCATCGAGGAACGCTTTGACTGGAAGTTCAAAAACTGTTTTCAGCCATTTAAGAAATTGGTAATGTTTCTATTTAATGTGAATGCAATGCAGTAAAGGGCACATTGCATTAAGTTTGTGTCTCTACAGGGATAGTGTTTAAACACCCAAGACTACAAACAGTTTATCTAATAAAAAAAGTTAGTTTTTTTCCCCCACTCTCATACTTTTCCAGATGCATTTCCTTGTTGTGGAATTTGTCAGCTATTTTGTGTAAAGTTTGGATCCCATTTACATCTCCCTGACCCATAGATTGTACATAAAAATGGATGCCATGGTGCCGTTTCCTTCTTCTATGTAAAAATTAAGTCACCAGAAGCTGTCATAATGTTTGTGTGATGCAACATGAAGCAAAAGTCACTCATCATAAAGCTAAAGATAATA
>JAPQRN010000003.1:2310124-2322333 GCA_037367275.1 Coranthus polyacanthus | reverse complement strand
AAACATTATATAACAGCTATGAGCTAAAATGAAGAGGGCTGTTTTACTATTCCCTTCAATTCACTCTGTGCTGGTTTGCTCAGAGTGGAAATACAGGTAGAAAAGAAGTCGGGTTTGGTAAGAAGAGAGTAGTGATGGGAAATGGCCAGGAAATGGACATAGCCTCTCCCAAAGGAAACAATGAGAAAGGAAGAGAGAATTGGTTGGGAGGTGTATCAAGAGAGTGTGAGGGAAGAGAAGCTTCAGAGCAATTTGGTCTGGGAGGTCAGGCCTTGGGTCAGTTTCAACTCAATAAAACACACACAAACAAACTAAAGAACACATATACACACTCATACACAACTATATCTGTGCACATTTTCTCTGGCTTACAGACAAACACGCCCAAGGGTCTCCTGGTGCTACTACTTTGGTGGTTAGGGACTGGTAGCTACACATACTGACACTAGCTAAGGGAAAACAAACAGCCTTTAATGTACACACTTTAGGTCCTATCACTACTACTTCTGGTAAGAAACAAAATCTATTTAAACTGGCACTTGAAGTGCATATACGAATGCACAAAGTCAAGTAATTGAAGATCCCCTTACACCCCTCTAATGACTATCTATCCCAAGCATATGTAAATCTGTCTGTATCAGATGACTTATTGATGTGATTAATGATGCAGTTCATGTCAGAATTAATTTATAAGAAATAATTTTTCATTAGAACAGAAAACCTAAACCACACACTACTTGTCTCATTTGGTCCATCCTTCTCCCTGTGTTTTATTTTTACAGTTTATCTTTTCAACCTTGTTTCCCTGTCTTTCACAACAGTAATAATAATGACAAATCACTTTTCCCTGTTGGCAATAAAGAGAGCATCAGATACAAAGGAAAGGGAGAGAAAGAAAAAAAAAGGAGAAAAGAGGAAGAGAGGGTCTGACAATCGCATTAGCCAGCCACCCCTTTTTTAGAGGAAATAAAGAGACGAGCATGCGTCTCTATCTGGTTCTGTGAGTGTGTTAGCCCTCATGTTTGTGTGTGTGTGTGAAAGCAGAGAAAGCACTCTGCAGATATTAGCTAGTTCTTTATTCTTTACTAATGTGATTTTACTATACACCACAAACGCACACATACAAATTCCTGCAGGAGCAGACTTTGAATGGCAGAGCCTCTATTCCATCTCTCTTTCAGTTCCTGTTAAAGATTTTTTTTTGTTTTTACCTCATAAATCGTCCAATACATGAATCCAGACATAAATTGATACACAGGAAATAGCCAATGTGTATGTGCATATGTGTTGAAAGTTAGAAGGCATAGAAGGGATAGACGGGAAGCATTACAAATAAAATATTGGAATGGATGTGGAAGAAGCAGACGGTTGAAGGTTTATTTACATAACGTGATATTTGCTTTTTGAATGTCGGCTGTGTTTTTATAAAGAATCTAATCACAATACCCTGAATGCAGACACAGTTTCAAAATGTTTTTTCATTGGAGAATATTTTTTATAACAATACATCTTCTTACATTTGACAAATGCATGTTTGATATGTCAAATATGCAACAAAGAATATTTGCATTGTTTTTTGTTTTTTTTTCCAATAATAAGCACAACCTGAAATGCAAGCTCAACATGTCTGGAGAAGTGTTAAACTTATTTTCTTTTGATGCCCTGACACATGTGGACAACCACATAATGGAAAGAATGCTTATCCACGGTACAGGCTACGTTTCCAAAAAGAAATTGCTACTCAAAGAGAAATTATTACTTTTGCACATTAAATCAGCAAATATGCTATGAATATATGAAAGGCACATTGTTGTGTTGAATCATTCCTCTGATCCCTGATTGTATGTTTTATTCGAAGAGCAATTTTCTCATGTAACGCTATTTTTCCCTCATACATGTCATCCATTTGGTTCCATTAGTTGGCAGATACTTGCTAGCTGGCTATCGAAAGAGTAAATTGCAAAATTGTATGGGTTTATTCTTGACCCGACCATCATGATTATTTAATAATCACCACACACCATTATATGAGACAGAAATAACAAATTGTATCATTATTTCCACATTGTTTTCAATCGTTTGAGTGCCTCTCTTTTAATGACATCATCTCATTGCGTCTCATTCTTCTTCTGCTGTGAGTTTAGTTGCAGTGGTTTATTTTGACTTTGTACCTTGGTTGAATGTTTCAGTAATGGGCATTTTATATTTAAGTCATGTCATATCTGCCATGTTCAATTTTTATTAACAAAAGTGTGTGAAGGTTTATAAACTCACCACTAGATGCCACTAAATCCCTTACACACGGTGAAATAATGAAATGTATGACACATTCATCATGTGTGCATCCCTGTATGTTGGCTGTAACACAGGGAAATTGTACAGAGAGGAAGAAAATGGAAAAAGGAATATGGAATGGGAAATTGAGGAATGTGAAGTAATATTAAGAGAAATGAGGAACAGCAAGTGGAAGATACAAATTAGAGGAAAAAACAAAGTATGGCCAAAACTGGTAAAGTCGAGATATGATTCAAAATGGAGAGATGAAGATTAAAAACATAGTGAGGGCTTTTAGCAAAGTTACCAAATGAAAGTTAGAAAGATTAAAGAAAGGGTGAGTACATTTTTATCAGCCTGAAAAGAAAGGTGGACGGTCTAATGTTAGAGGATGTTATATGTTGTGCAGTTTGTGAAGTCTCTTGTTATTTAAGATATTTGGTTATTTTGGTGGTTAAAAATAAAAACTGAATAATTACATAGAAATGTGTGCACATAAGGGAACAATTCTATGCAAACCAAAAAAGCAAATAGCAGGCAGCGTGGGAGGTAAAGAACAAGAGGGAAAAGATAGAGAGAGAGAGATGAGAAGAGAGGTCGGAAGAAGGCAGAGATTGAGGGTGTGAGAGGGTGAAACAAAGAGGAGGACAGAGACAAGGAGATGAAAAGAATTGATAAAACAAGTCCGTAATGGAAGATAAAAAAGGTAGGAGGAGGAAGAAGAGGATGAAAAAGGGTTGAGCAGGAGAACAGATAGAGGGTAGGTTCCTCGAGGAGCTGTGGCTGGTTCTGCTGATAGAAAGCTTAATAAATTAGAACATGGAGATGGGGCATGAGAATGCAAAATGAAGTCACTGCACTATGTCACTGCATATGCTTGAAACACTTGATTATAACTGAAGATGCACACAGTGCTAAAATCTTTATTCCAGTGATTTATTTTGTTTTTGACAGGTGGTGGTGACAGAAATATTGCAAGCTTCATATTAGACATATCAGACAATTAAAGGTCACTTAAACAACTGGACTTCTGTTGATATAGAAATTAACCCCCCATGTCTGTGTTTCATGTGATGCACTCTCACGGGATGTATGTCATCCATCTGATCCCCTTTCGAGATTTTGCTCTTCTGAAGCTCTTCTCTTTTGTTGTGATATGAGCCTCCTAAATTTGGACCCAAAACTGTTTTAAAACTTTCATTTATAATCGCCATCACAGCCTCCATAATTCTAAAATAGAGATGTTGATTTGCACAGGACCTCTGTGTTTGATGAAGTGGGGCAGGTCATTTGCAGTGGAATTTTTACTTTAGAATTACAAACGGGACAGATTCACACAGCATTAAGAACACAGATGACATCAGCAATTATTACAGATGTATTCCTGTGTGAATAGGGCTTTAGTTATTTATATTATCATATCTTGTATTGTCATATATTTATCATATCTTATCATATCATATTATTAGACATTTGTTGAAAGGTGCACAAAGTAGATAGTTAAAGAGATGAAAAGTCACCAGAAGGGGAGGATTGGGTAAGGAGAAATGTGAGACAGAAAAGGAGAGTACACATTAGGGTTCAGAGGTGAAAATAGAAAAGATGTGAGAAAGAACAGAGGGTGATAGGAAGTTTAGTGGGGCAGCTTCATGAATGACATGGACAAGGAGAGAGGAAGCGTTTAGAAAGCAACCTGAATGATAAGGGAAAAATGGGTTGATGGTATGATGAGTGGATGAGTGGATTCGAGAGGAAGAAATGGAGGCCGAGAGATGAAAGAGGAAGGGAAGGAAGCAAGGAAGGAAGACGGGAGAAGGGAGAAGGCGGAAGGGTTAAGTAAAAGGAAGAATGGTAACTGCAGGACAAGAAAAAATGTGTCGCAGTGGAAGCCAAGAAGGGTTGGCTTTATTCCATACCTGGTCTAAAAAATAAACCCTCCTCTCCTTGTTTTATTCAAGGGATCTAAAAGCTGAAGGCACACCTGAGCAGCTGCAAAAAAATGGAGAGTAAAGGCAGCCTTGCAGTTCTTCACCTGTCTTTATGTAATGCTATGCCAGTGTTCACCTTTCTGTGCTGGTACACTTTAACTTGTAACTTGGATCATTTGAAATTCTTTATGCAATATAAGAAAGTATAAGTGTAAAGAGTTCGAGGGATCTTTCAAAATGATGCAGATGATGAGTTGCAACAGGAGAGAACATGCAGTTCTAAATGAAATTGGACCAGACTTTACTTGGAAAAACATATTATTTTGATGTTTTTCGTCCACAAAAAGATATGTCAATATTTGATATGTGTTGTATGTAGGACTGTGAGATATGGTCTCAGATGTTATTATGATTAACAATCTTATCAATGATTTTATCATTGATTATCACAATATATGTCAGATCAAAGGCAATCTGAGCTCTCATTCAACAATAAACTTCTTTATAGTCAGAGCATGACAAACACTTACCAAACAGCAGAACATTTCACAAATCTAGAGGATGAACATTTAGAACTATTATGATGATGAAATGTTTGTTCAACATCATAATATGCAGGAGTAAAATTAAGTGAAATAACATTTGGTAATGTAAACAAGATAAACCCTAAAGATGAAAACATGTTATATTGTGATAACAAGAATTATCACAATTACAAAATTACATTGTGATACCTGCTGATTTTCAAGGAAAATTATCACAATATAATATGAAAATTATATTGCAATATGATATGATCATAGTAATTATCATGACTGTTTTATAGCCCAGCTCCAATAGTAGTAGTAATCTATAAAGTAGACAGACTTTATTTTTAGGAATGATAAGGTGGTGAGTTTCTTGTTAAATGATCCATGTTTTATAACCATGTCTGTCTTTTGTGTATAAGCTGTGTCTGTATTTAAACATGTTTAGTTATCTATCGCTGATCATTTTAAGATCCTTTGTCCAGTCAACAGTTACATGTTTCGTGGTTCTTGAAATCTCATGGTAACGTTAACGTGTGTACCTTTGTGTTTCCACAGGCTAACCGGCTTCCAGGTTCCTCCCCCAGTCACCAGTACAGGAAACGTCTTCTCTTTGAGGTTGACCAGTGACTTCGCTGTTTCTGCACATGGGTTCAAACTCAACTATGAAGGTCAGGAAGTACATTTATGTGTTTGTATTTGTGTGTTTGTGGATATATGTCGATTATACACTGTTCGTATGGCAACAAAACCTTTGCCATGGTACATTGTACTTTCAAACACAGAAATGATGGAGTAGATTGTGTCGTGTACCTTATCCTTTTAACAGCCATCCTTTTCAATGACATCTAACCCTAACGCTAGCTTTCAGTTAGCGTTAGGGTTAGGCTTATTACAGAATAAGTGTAAGGCCAGTATGCATGTATTAAACTTGGCTGAAACACAACCTGAACAACATCCCTTTAAAAATGACCCAAATGTAACCCTAACTCACTGTTTTAAAAGCACTCACTGCTGATATTTGTAGTACTAGACACATAACAAAATTCCACATATAACCTTTAAAACATATGGTTACTGTGTCATGCTTGTGGGTCATATGGTGTATGATTTCTATTTGCTTCAATTCCTTTGAGGAACCATTTACACTCTGAAGGTTTTCAAGGAGAAATGCCATGTTCTGAACTCCAACCACATTTTTGTGAGTCCTTTCACCTCAGTGCAGTGAAGGACCTGTCGAAAGGTGAAGAGTTCATTCCTTTTCAACACCGGATCCTGTCAAACATTCTGAACCAGAGAGAGAACAACTCTGAATGAGAGCATAGCGCATTACACATTCATAGTTTCATACTGATCAATTTTAACAATTGATCCCCCCTAAGCTAATCAATCACAACACAACACAATATGAAGAATAGTGGTCAAATAATATTCAGCTGAGTTTGTTCAGATTAACCACCTGCCAAAAGCCACACCCAAAGTTTTAGGCACTTGTAGCATCAGCAATTTCAAACCTTTTTATTTCAAATGTGCAGCTCCATGTTTCTGTTGGTAGTATATTGGTGCTCTACAACTCGGTCCAGTTTTTTTTGGTTTCTGGAACCTTGAGGCAGATATGCAGTAACAGCCCCTAGATTTACTACATACAGCCTCTTTGAAGATATATGGACCAAAAACTGAATGCAATAAGGTTCCACAAAGATGTCTTGTGCTAGTAAGTCTTTAATTTGTACACATGCCATATTGGCAACAAAAATTTTGGAACCTCAGTGCAGATCTGAGCTAAGAAGTTAACCTTAACTTTGGGGCCACTCCCAAAAAAAATTGCATCCAAGTACAGACTGTCCAAGAGTGTGGAAAGATGTTGGCTCCAGGTTGCCTCCAATTTACAAGCAAGATAATCATGGAACCTCCTAAATCTAACACTTGTGGTTAACCCTTACTTAGTAGAGCTGCTAATTATCAACACTGTATGATCATGGCAATCATGACACTCATTATTTCATTTCCAGATCACAGATGTAGATGAAAATTATAGTTTTTGTTGAGTTTCATGAATGCCCCTTTTCCCCCTGGAGACTGTGTAAACAACATTTCCACAGATAAAGAAGAGATACGAATGGTTAAAGAGTTGGTTAAAATTAGAACTCACAATGTATCAGCACTGTGTCCTGTGTGCATTGAAGATTACAGATTAGATTTAGATTAGAAAAACTTTGATGTCCTCAATGAGGCAGTTAGTTCCGCAGCATAAAAAAAACAGAGCATAAAACTGTCTACCGGGTGCACACGCATGATACTGAGAAAACCGAACCAAACAAATAAGAAAACAATTATGTCGTTGGCCGCTATTGACTGACGAGATAATGTGGGCAGACGACAAGGTGACAATGCTATATCCGGCCTTCATTATTCAAGTAAGTACGCATATAACCCCCAGTGCATGTGAAGGACACAGTTTAGGTTTTTAATATAGACAACAGATGATGCTCATATAGAGTCATGCATGACTACATATCATGTTAATTTAGCACATCCAGTAGTGACGTGTGTAAAGATTGCAGAGGTACACTTATCACACCGTATAAACTGTATTGATTATCACACTGCATAAATAGTAATTGTGTGTCCTGCTGAGATATTAATAAGAATGAATATGGCTTGTCACACAATGTAGCACTGCCAATGAGTTTTTCAATAAGTACAGTCACAACCAGTGGCATGGAAAAAAGAATTTTAATGAAAGGCACATGTAGTTAAAGCAGATTTTTGAAATGCAAGCTCCGTCCTCCAGGACAGTGTCCTGTAAAACCTATTCAGGGTTTCATGCCAACTACCCTATACACCAACTTTTTTCAATGGGTTTATGTAGCTTGTGGTAAGATGTACTAAATGAATGTTATTATGTTATAAAAAAATAAGCTGGTTGGTAGTTTTGAGGATGTTTTGTATTTAATGTGTTCACTGAAAGGTGCTAACAGGCTTTTCTCGTGGAAGGAAGACATTTTGCCATGTCACAGTAAACAAAGCACAGGACTGAATAATAAAATCAATGATGGCTGGATTCCATTAAGCTGCTTTGCTCACAGGGTCATGGTATTGCACTTGCTGGCTCACTGTCATGCTGTCACGCTGTCATCACTTGGACTTTTGAATAGGCAGCATAATAGAGCCACAGCCTATTTAGAGAAACTATTGTTTAATGTAAGGTGAATATACTTTTTAACTTTGTTAAGGAACTTCAAAGTTACCAGTGCAACTACATTCACTAGGCCCTTTTCAGGCCTTGCATCTGTCCTGAGATATCCACCCTCAAGTGTTCAGCTCTAAGTGTGTCTATTCTCACCTGGCATTAAAATGCATCTCCCATTATGTCTCAGATGATCACTTCTGATCAGATCTGACCTCCCCGCTTAATATGCAAATAAAGAAGCTCATCTATAGCCTGAAAGAACTTGAAGTTTTCATTTCAAGTTGAACAGGCTGGATTTAAAATGTTTCTTTGCAACTTGCTACTCAAAGATGACCAGTGGCAACTCTTAAAGTGGAGTGTTTTCTAATCTGTTACTCACTACATGAGGTGATGCTATGAATCAATACACCTTAAATATACATTTGACAACTCTGACCATTCTTTTTGTTTGATTGATTTTCTTCATGACATACACTTTGGTGATGATTGAATCTTCAAGCACATAAACATGTTTATGAATTTCAACCGCATTAAGCAAACTGTGGATATTGTATTTGAGAGGAAAAAAGATGGCGGGGTGTTATTCCATTATTCTCAGGCAGAACTAAACATATGAAGCACTCATAATATATCTTTGTGGGCTTTTTGACGTATTATTTTCAGACACCTTTAAAACACTTTATTATGACACGTTGGCACACTGAGTTTCACTTACACAGACAATGTCAGCAGAATATTAATTGCTTCATTCCTGTTCAGACTGATAAGAGAAGGTGGACACATGCGTTCCAGACCACCTCCAAATATGGTTGGAGAGATCAGATTTCAATGTATCCTCGATGCATCCTGAATGTGTTCACACCTGGCATTAGAGCTGAGCACATGTCTTCAGATCTCTCAGAATGGATGTTAATGCCAGGTTTGAATGGTGCCTTAGGCGACTGTTTATGCACACACACAGTCTACAGTCAGTTTAGGTCACAGCTGGTTGCTGTTGACAGATAACTGTCTGGCTGTGATCCTTTTGCATCCTTGTCTGAATCTATGTTAGTGTGTGGTAAATCTGTTGATATGTGTGTCTGATGTGCTGCACAGTGACAATATCACTGATTGCAGAGTGTCTAGTTTAAGTCTGCACACATGGTGTCTCAGTGGTTTTCTGTGTGTTTGTGCTACTTGTATGTCCAAGCAGTTGTCCCAGATTTATTCATTGGCAAGTTTCATCTTGCTCCTTGGCTCGTGTTCATTACGTGGGATTGTGTGCCTCTATTGCTGTTTGAGTGTGACATGGAAAGAGTTTTCTCAGTGAGAGCATCCAGGGACTTATCTGAAGAGCCCCTGCTGCTAATACATTCAGCTGTTTGACTGTGTGTGTCTTGGGTGGAGGGTGGGAGGGGGTGTCAGCGACACAGAGAGGCAGAACACACTTGGCATTTACAAAAATGCAACATTATGTTGATGATCTTTCTGTCGTTCCATATTCAGCAACACATAGTGTTCACAAAACACAGCTAGGCTGAAAATTTATACAGCAAGGAGGACATTCTGAGAAGCAATGATCCGCCCTGGCTTGGACAATTTTTGGCAAGTCATCCTTAGTCCATGTAATCCTTCTGCCTAATCTGTTACTGGAGCAATTTCAGATTCCAGATTTTCTCAGGTATTGCCTATATTGTCAACAATACATTTTTAGAATAGAAACGAGGAAAAAATAATCCCAATTTTGCATGCTTAAAGTCTTAATTTTCTGTGAAATCACAAAAAAAAAAACTACTGCAGAGATAAGCACTTCAGAAATGACTGACCAGATTTCTCACTCTCTTTTTGTCTCATTCTTGCAATTTTTACAATTTGCTGAGTAGCAGACACGGCAAAAAGTTTTTTACTCCAGTAGAAGCACTGATTCAACTTAGATGATTTTACCATGTTCACTGCTAGTTTTAGTTTTAGTTAACTATAGTAAAAGTGGCCCGACCTGGCCTTCTTGGAGTCCGCACATGAGCCAGATTTCTCTGCCCTCTTCTTCTTTTTCAAATGAATTTCCTTCTTACTGACACTTCCCCTCTTTCCCTCATTTATCTTTGGAGGCTTTTCAGACATGTCAAACTGGGAGCAGACCCTGGGGCAGACCCAGGAGGTGCTGGAGGGTTTTTACATTCCACCTGTCCAGGGAATGCCTTGGGACTCTTGCCTCAGGAGACCAGGTTAAGCTAGGAAAGTGCATGGAAGAGATAGTCTGGACTGCATTGTACCAGGATATGTGCTAAAACATGAATGATGAATGAAGGACAGATGAATCAAAAACAGGGCTACAAAAGTATGCATATTACAAAAAGGAAATCCTTGTAAAACATGTAAAAAATGCCTGCTCAATGATCGCACTATAAGTAGAAATGTGACAATTGACAGGACAAAGGTACACTAGTGTGGCTTGGTTCTTCTTCTCCAGTCTGCTTGGTAGGATCCCCTTTGATGTGATTGTTGGACTCCTTAAGCATTTCTTCCTCTGCCTCTGAAGACAGAGGCAGAGTCAGGTCATAACTAATTCAAACGGCAGCACATACCATACAGTGTGTATATGTGCATGTGTGTGTGAAACAGAGAAAGAGAGTGATGTATTATTTAACACGATGTCGGAGGCAGTTTGATATTGTGCTGATGAGACAGAATCACAGATTATTGCAGCACTTGGACACACATACACACACTCACACACACTATATTTATTATCTCATTTTGTTTAGTTTCTCCTCCTCTTTCCTCTCTACTGTCTTCTTCTGCTCCACCTTATTCTTGTCAATCTTTACCTTCTTCCATTTGTATTTTTTATCATATACTTTGCCTTTACTGTTGTGTGACCATTATCTTAACAGAATTATGAAAGTCAAGGTAAAAAATTAAGCAAAATGGGGAAAAAAGCAAAGGTAAAAACTTAAAATAAAAGAATCACAAAATTGAAGACAGTGAGTTTCATCTCCTGTAGCTATCCTGCTGCTTGTTTAAAGACAAATATGAAACTGCTGTTATTGGTTTGACTAATATATGAGACCTGAATAGGCAGTAGCTGAATTATCTTTTATTCATTTGTTCACAGCATGTTGTGTGTATTGTTGAAGCATATTCTCGGCAATTTACAGAGATGAAACAAAAATATTTCTTTATGCGATCCAGGAGAAGACCCCCTTTGAAGTATAGACTATTCAAAACACTTGTTTGTGCTTCACACAGACATGCAATACAAAACAACATTGAAATGTAGCCTGAAATACAAATCTACATTACCCACACTCATCCAGTATCGTCGATACCCCCCGAGTGTTCATAGACACAGGCATGGGACACACATATGGCTCCCTATGTAACCATTTCCATCAGAACATGCATCAGAGAACATGTGCTTCATCCAAGAACATGCTACCAATGTGACTAACAAGTCTGGAGAGATTTTACTTCCCTCCACTCGTCCCCAGTCTCTGCTCTCAGCTCCTGCTTTTCTCCTCTCCTCTGTGCCTACAACATCTGCACTGTTTGTTTTTCACCTCTATGTGGTATCACTGAAATACACTTCCTTTACATTTTTTTACCCTTACAAAAATAGCTTTAGTTCTCAAGAGAAGGCATACACAAACACCAATATAGAAAAGGGAGATTAAAATGGAAAAATGGCTTAAGGTGAAAAAAAAACATTGTAATAAATAAAAGTCAGCAACAACAGAGAAAAACAAAACAATCAGACAATCAGAGATTGCAAACCCACACCCCCTTAGACCATATCCATCACACTGGATAATTCCACCTTTTGAATACATCTGTATGTGTTAAAAATAAATTCCCAGGATTTGGATTCATGCTTACATCATCAGTTGTTTCAAAGTTACTTGGGTTGGAGTGGATACGATGTCAGGTTTGTTTCTATAAAATGTGTTGCAATTATTTTTCGGAAAAAGATAATGCAAAATTTCTTCCACTAGTGTTATGCGAATATTAAGAGCTGGTTCTTCATCGTCATCATCAAATTTGCGGTTTATAAGTTTGCCAGTTAGATGTAATATTTCACACAATAACATACGACCTGAGGTACCGATTGAGGAGCTGACAGATGTAAGAGGAATTCTGACAAAAACCTGGAGCTGGTTGACAGCTTTCCCACCCTGAACCCAACTGAACCTCTGGTCTGGATCAAATAATGTTTCAAATTCTTCCATAGTTTGTCAAAGCCTCTAACACTTGTTTCTACTGTTCTTACAAGGTGACTTTTCATCACTAATGTGTCATTTAGGTTTGTTT
>JAPQRN010000003.1:2268070-2280882 GCA_037367275.1 Coranthus polyacanthus | reverse complement strand
TAGAAGGCTTTCTGCCATGTCTTTGATCGACATGAGTGATCGGCAGCTCAGTCGCCTTAGACTTTCAGAGCTTCTGTAAAACATATTTTTATCCTGACAGACATCTCCTAATGTAGTCATGGTTTTAATAAGTTACACTAACAAGATTGTAAAATGATTTTGTTCAGCAATGTTTGATGATGTTTTCCGAGGTTGGTAAGCTAGCATTTAGTATTAGCTCACTCATTGCCCCTCACGTTCCCCAGGTTCCACCCATTTTGTCCAAATATGGTCACTTCTGGCTCCAAAAAGCCAAGATGGTGGCAGCCCAAATGCAAACTCCTGGCTTCAAAATGGCAGTTCAAAAATCAATGGGTGGTGTGACGATAGCTCCATCCACTTCCTAGTCTATAGGTATGCTTCCATTCAGCTGTTTTCATTTGCATTTTAAATTTGCACATAAAAAATCCAGAGTGTAAACAGCGGAAAATTTGAAAAAAAACCCAGAAGTATTGCAAAAAAGATTTTATGCTTGAAAGAAGAAGAAAAGTTGGTGTATAGATGAAAGATAAATGCAATGGAAACAGAGCTGATAAATAAATGTCGTAAATATCATATTAGATGTGAAACAACAATGAAAAATCTACAGAAATGAAGAAACTGTGGAGTTTTTATGTCTGTCAGCTCCTCAATCAGCAGGTCAGGTAGTAGGTTACTGAGTGAAAACGTAACTGCTAAAGTTTTAAATCACAATGATGATGATGATGGAGATTGCATAACAGTCAAGCATAAATTAATTTCCTTTTTAAATTCATTGCTGCCTGTTGATTTAAACTGCATCATCACATTGCTATTTTTTAAAAATCTTTTGCAGATCATTATACTGTGTTGTTAATTGCAGATATAAAGTTAGGACCAGGACTTAAAGTGCTCCAGAGCTGTCTCTGGTTTGGATGCATCACTGAGCAAGAGCTGGGTGCATTATTTGGTCAAGTGACAGCAGAGAGGAAATGCTTAATTAAACATTTTAGTACAGTATTTTAAGGGAGCAATTTCAAAACCATGTCTTCATCCTTTTGTCTTTTCTCTGTTTTGTTTTCTTCTGCAGAACTCCACAGTACTTCTTGTGGAAACCCTGGTGTCCCACCTAAAGCAGTCTTAAGTGGCGGCGGCCGCTTCGCTGTGGGAGACCGTGTGCGGTACAGCTGTGTTCCTGGTTATGTATTAGACGGCCACGCCACGCTCACCTGCATCACTAATGCCGGAAACACTGCCGTCTGGGACTTCCCAGCTCCAATTTGTCGAGGTACAGATGACTAAACCTGTGTGTATTTGCATGACTGTATGTGAAGAGTTTAATTCTAAAGGAAATATTCAATGAAAAAGTGTGGCCTGTGAGAAACACAGCAGATAAAAGACAAAACAATTCCTTGGTTTAATGTCGCGATTCATATGGTGAATTAGAATAAAACTCTTCATATGCATTTTCATGTCTGGGAGAGAGACAGAAAGACTGACAGACTGCGCATGTGTGTGTGAGGCAGGCAGTCAAAGAGTGCTTGTGTGTATAGTATTTGTATGTTGTTTACCATTTTATATTGAACTGTAAAATCAAAGGTGTGTGTGGTAGAGAGACAAATATGCAAAGTGTATCATGCTGTTTATTTTTGGATTCTGTGGTAGGTGTTGATGGTCCGTGGACATGGTTTAGTATGCACTGGTAATAGTATGCATTGCTGAGGAAGAGCTCTGTTTCACATGCATTTGTACCCATAGGCATCCCTCATACCGTGTAGGTGGATACCAATTGAGCTGTGTGTGTGTGTACACTGTACTGTATATTTGCACAGATCATTATCAAATTCAGATTATTAATTCATATTTCAATGAGAAAACCAGGAGAAGGATCCAACATAAACACCAGACACTAAACATCTTGTGTATTCCCTTGTATTGGACTTCATATGAACATTTCAGATATAACTTCATTCGGCAATATTGATATTTGAATCAGAAATGTTCAATACTGTACTGTTTTGGAAAGGTCACTGGTGCAGTCACTTCTGCTGAGAATGCTTGTTCTTACTAGACCATATTGTATGGTTTGAACAGAATGTTCCCCCTTTTAATGTCCCCCTTAAATATATATATATACAAACCCCATACATTTCCCAGAAAAGTTGGGACGTTTTCAAAATATAATAAAAACTGTGATTTGTTAATCCATTTCAACCTTTGTTTAACTGACAAAAGTAAAGAAAAGATTTCCAATATTTTCACTGACCAACTTCATTGTATTTTGTAAATATACATTAAAATCTTAGATTTTGATATCTGCAACACACTTAAAAAGGTTGGGACAGAGGCATGTTTACCACATGTGTTACATCCCTCAATTGTTACACTTTTGCAAGTGGAATTTTTGTCCATTCTTGCTGTTTAGAAGATTTCAGCCATGCCATGGACACTGATGCAGCCCCAAACCATCACAGATGCTGCTTTTGCACCTTTCACTGATAACAGTCGGGATGGTCTTTTTCATCTTTGGCACGTAGAACCTAACATCAACACAACCAAATGACACGTGGACTCGTCTGGCCACAGTACACGTTTCCACTTTCAGACCAGCTGAGATTATTTCAGGTCCATAGATTTCGGTGCTGTTTCTGCACAGAATTGATACAGGATTTCCTCCTTGTGTAATATAGTCTCAGGTTGTATTTCTGGATGCAGTGGTGGCCTGTGTTAAGTGACAATGGTCCTGAGTCCACGTACATTCATCACAGTAGCTCGACAGTTTGTCATGCAATGCCACCTGAGGGTCGAAGGTCATACATGTTCAGCAGTGGTTTCTATCAACACAGTGTTGACCTCTGCGATCACAGCTTCCTCCACTGCCATTTCAGAAGTTTTTTGTCCCTCCTCTTCTGCTACGCAGCCAAGATATCGATCACTGAGGGTGAGAAGTGTCCATCTGGGTGTGCACACTGCATTTTGTTGTACCTGACACTGTGAATGCACTTACACTCAAAATAGTAAGTGGAAGTATGGAACTAGGTGATTTGAGACAGGCTGTAAGTCTTTGGTGGATGTTCCTTTTATATCCAATCATGTTCCCCTCACCTTTAACCTGATAATTGTGGAATCTGACTGAACAGTATTACTTGTATATTCTATAATATCTAATATCTATTTTTGGGTGTGCTGCAGGCAATAAACTCCAAAAAATTGTGACAGAGACAAAATAAGATTGAAAAGTTTATAGAATATGCATATACAATTCCTTTGTGGCTATCCTGATCAACTGTCTGGCTCAGGGAATGTTGAAAAATCTTCTGAACATACTGAACATTATGTGTCAGCAGTATAGATATTAATGACCTGTTGGTAAGAGCATGGGCACACTAGAGTCTGCAAGGCACTGTGCTGGAAAAGGATGGATCTTATGGCATTTAATTAGTCTCAAATTCTGTGCACATAAAAACTAGGCGTGTGCACATGACACAAGCACAAAGATCAGTATGCATGCGCAGAAAAGCATCTTCGCCAGAGAGTATTTCTGGTGCACATACACAAACATGGTCCTGCGAGCATAGGGCTAATGTCGAGCACTGCTCAACACTCACCTGCTTGTCAAGTTGACTTTTCAGACTTCAGAGGCAGGGACAGTGGCTTGAGTGATTGTTTTTAATGCCTACGGTTTCTGGCCTGTCTTGTACTCTCTGACCCCTGTTTTGGCAGTAGATCAGAGATAGAGATAATAGATTTGTTGGAGACAAAAGATGTCACATGAGGAACAGTTATGTCTAAAATAACTTAAAAGCAAGAAACGTGTACATAACCAAAATCTATTTGTGGACAGCATTGGTATATATGATCCATGTAGTTTACAACTGCTTTGAAAAAATGCAGACCCCACACATAAATTAAAGTCAGTGTTTGGTTTGATCCCTGGCTACCACAGGGTGAGCTGTAAGCCATTAACAGGAGTGTTGACCAAAAGATTATGTATGTCAGGGATCAACCCAAACAGCCAGGTCATTGTCAGTATTCAAAGTGACCATTCAAAGGAGAGGAGACATCTGCCACTGTCCCCACCTCCAAAGTCTAAACATCAACTTGATGAGCGAACTAGTGTTAAACAGTGTGTGCATTTATGCACATTCAGCAGAAATGCTACCTTACAAAGATTGTTTTCGGGCTTGCAGATCCCGTTCTGTGGTCTCTTACCACGTGCATGGACCTGGTTTTTATATGTGTGGGTTTTGAGGCTAATTAGTGGTCAAAAAAAAGTTTTATTTTAGCATAAAAAAAGTGGCAAAGACAATTTTGTGCTGGACTTGAATTGAAGATGTTTTGCTGATGCACTGCTGTAGCCTGAGCAGTGAGTGACCCGATCACAAGTGTGAATGCACTCAGGACCTGAACAACACTCGGCCACAGTTGTTTTAGTCACTTAGTGTCTCTTTGCACCTCCTGTCGTGTAATTCCAATTACTCTTATGTGAATGCTATGTAACATCAATGACAAACTTGATACTGTCATTTAGATTGAAATTTGGTACACTACATGGATGCATTGTGTTGTGTAGCTGATAAGCAACACAGAGTCAGCGAACCAGAAGAAGAGCATCTTTTAACACACAAGAGAAGGCACTTACACTTCTCAGAAGAGTCCCAAACAACAGCATCCTGTGAGAGAGAGAGTGGATTCAGAGTATTAACTCATTAGACTATCAGTTCATGATGAGTGATCTTTTTAGTGATTCAAGCATGTGATAAACAGGATAGATACCACCAACCACTCCACAAAAAAGGCAACTAATTAAATAGAACCAGTGGAAACACAGAAGGTGTAACTGGACATACTATTCACACCAACATTCATGTGTTATTAATTGAGTCAAGGTATTCTTCATATTGGATATTTCAGTGATGGTTGGATTTTCACAGACTAATTCTTTGGAAATGACTAACAATTTAATTAGGGAGCTAATTTGAAACAACAGACTGACACAAGTTGGGAATCATCTGAATCAAATACATTCAAAGACAGAAAACAACAGAAAGAAAACCCAAGCAAAGATAAAGACAAAGCTAGAATGTCATCTTAACATTTACATATTTCTTTAATATTTTAATCCACATAGCTGTAGCAAAAACAGATCACATTTGATTAATCACATGTACTGCATACACAAATAAAACCTGCATAATCACAGCGCCTGTCCTCTTACTAAAGCAAACAGCTTAAGTTTGGATTTAATGACTTATTTTGAACAAACACACACACACAGCTTTGAGCGGAGGCTGGTAATTGCTCATCTATGCATTATGTCTGCCTTACTGCTGTTCTCAAACATGGTGTCATATCGGAGAAAGGTTATTATTGTGAGGATAAGACTGGCTTTCAATGGCTTGACCTTGTTTCACCTATTCACATCTTAACTCATTGGGCATTATTGAATTACAAAGCTTCAGTGGAGTCATATGATAATCCTCAGTTAAGTGAGCTGACTAGAACTGATAATGCATCATTGATGGATGTCGATGATAACTCATGGCATAACTAAATATGCCTACACATTCTCACTCCCAACTCACATACAGACACTTAGCCAGGGCACCACATTCTGACACATAGGTTACTCCTAGAAAGTTCTTTTTTATCAGACGTAAAATCAATGTCATGATTACAGTTTGTATTTCCAGGATATAACAGGATAAAGTAAAGCAAAATATCGCTTCACTAAACAAAGGATATTCAATTTGGATGGTATCCTACAAGTGAGTACAATGTTCAGAATTTCCAAATCAGCCCTGTCTTTTGATGCACAACAAATCAGTCTACATGCAACAATATGCTGAGCTGTTGCACAACAAGCCTCACTGTGCAGTGAACTGTAATTTAGGTCTGTGGAAGGAGGAAGGGGAGGAGAGGAGAGGAGGGGAGAGGGGGAAGCAGGGGAAATGGCAACTTGTCAGTGCTGGATTAGCAATGTCTCTGTCACTCTGTCAGTAAGGCTAAGAGGAGCTGAGCTACTAATGCGTTCACTGCAACTCAGAGCCATAGACGTACACAACTTCTTCACACCTCCTTCCACACACACACACACACTTACACAAACACAAACATCACGCAAGCAAAAAAAAACATGCCCATGTACAAACGCACAGTTGTCTTGAGTGTTTCTGTTTGTGTGTGTGTGTGTGCGCGCATGCGGTGACACCTAGAGGCATTCATACCAGCCATAATAGCTTTCTATCAATTATTCAGCCATGCAATCAAATGACTTGAAATGTATTGCTTTTAGCAATATCAGTAGTTCTCTGTCTCTCTCTTTCTCTCCACCTCCATTGTTACTTCCGCTTAAACATAAATGTAAACATGATCACAGCACACTGTTTTTAAATAGCCATATATTTATCATTAGTAAGTTTTCATGTATGAGTCGGTAAATTAGCAAAATGGGAATATTTCCGTGTAAACAATTAAAACAGAATTGTGAAGACAGAAATTTGATCGTTTAACCTTAGTGCTTGTTGTAATTATGTCTTTATT
Source organism: Coranthus polyacanthus (assembly GCA_037367275.1). Taxonomy (NCBI): domain Eukaryota; kingdom Metazoa; phylum Chordata; class Actinopteri; order Kurtiformes; family Apogonidae; genus Coranthus; species Coranthus polyacanthus. The sequence continues at coordinate 2,274,342 of JAPQRN010000003.1, read as the reverse complement.
ACTGAGTAAGTCATTCATTTCCAAAATTTAGGGGAGAATGGACCTGGACCGTCAAGGTTTGGGCTAAAACCTGAATGTTTACAACGTCCGGCTCCGCCTCTGGTGGCATGTATCACATGAGATGAGAGATGCAGTTCACTGAGCTGTTTCACACTAAACTCAATTAAATGGTAGTTTACTATTTTGAGGACAAACTATGACTTTTGCAAAATTATGTTTTTTTAACAAACATCAGATGTGTAATTGATGGCATAATTCAAACTGGATCAAAAAATGATTTGTGTCTCACAGACGTTGTCTCTCTATTTCAAGCTGTGGTTGTTGCTCCTTATTCTTCACCACCAAAGCATTTTGCAGGTGACATCAATGACCAAATTTCTCTCCCATGTACAGTACAAGGTGTAATGGTCGGTTCCTAGAATAACAAGAGTAACTATCCCTATTTCTGTCCACACACCCTCACTCTTTGGATAAATTGAATGCTTCACTGTAATAGGATGCTGTCAAATATAAACTGCCACAGATGTCTGAATGAAATAGATGCTGCCAAATTGATAAAAAGTTGTTGTCTAGCAACAGAAACTCGGGGCAGGTATGGCTTTAGGATTGGTCATTTAGTAATCTAGAGAACTTGGAATGTGTTGAGAGTCACAGTTCATGTGAGCCCACAAATCCAATTTATGTTTACCTATACAAAATTCACTTGACTTGACATGTGTACCTGTATGTAACCTACTGCAGAACCAATCTTACAAACACCCTCTTGGAATGCCCTTTAGTATCGGTAGGGTGCTGTTTCAGCACACTTTTATTGTGTTATGTAGTACCATGAGCAAAATGTATTGCAGAAACATACTGCAGGGCTACAGTATGCCACAGTAAAGTAGTAGAATGGAAAATATAAGTAATATTGTATGTGTGATGGAAATAATCCCTATGTGAACCTCTGAATGTTGCTGTGTATATGTGCTTTTTATGTATGTTTTTCTGCTATGTTGGTGCAGAATTATTTACAGGACAGACATATTCTTCAGCATTCAAGACATTCATATTCATACGAAAACACACACATACACATTTGGAGTGTTGGCCTTGAGAAAATTTCATCATGATCTCACAGATACAGAATATGCTTATGAATATTCATGGCCTGGGTGATTGTGTAAGTGTGTGTGAGTGTGTGGGGTGGAGGTGGTCTGAGGGAGACAGAGCAAGACAGAGATAAACAGAGACATAGTGTGCACAGTGTATCTCCATGTGCTGTTGCAACGCGAAAGTTAGAGTTAAAATCAGTGAATTTAACAGTAACCTCAATTGACCACGATACATGTTTGTGTGTGTGTACATGTGCATTTATTCACTGTGAATAACTATGAGTAAGCGGTTAACACAAATTGATTTCTGTACAATATCTTTTTGTCACAATAAGACCATTTGGCAGAAATAGAAAGAAGGAAAGAGGGAGAGGGAGGTGACACAAATGGAAACAAGAATATGGGGGAGAGAGAGGGGGAAGACCTAGAAGCAGAGGAAGAAGGGGGTTATTGTTGGAATTGAAAAAGCAATAATGTGCACTGACAACGCACAAAATTAGACTGGCTGAGGAGCGGAAATGAAATGAGTGTGTGGCTGTTTGTGTGCGTAGCCGCCGTAATAAGATTGAGGCCGCTGCAGCTGCTCGGGTGCATGTTTTTGTGTGTTCACAGGAGTACGCACATTATTGGTTGAGCTCATAGCGCTAATACTGCAGTCCGATCAGGCACCACTTTCCCAGTTTTGAGATTTTCCCTATTGTGATAAAGAACACTGCAGTCGCACTGTGACACAAACAACAGCCAAACTGTGGCAACGGCTGTTTGCTTCAGTCGTTGCCCTTATGTAACCCTTATGAGGCAAAGCTAATTTTAGAGGTTGCGTGGAATCAATCAGTCGAGACTGGTGCAAACAACAAAAACAGATGATTGTAAAGAGAAGTTGAAAATGTCAATGCCTTGAGTGAAAAAATGTACATAGAAAATAATAATAATCTACTGAAGTTAAGTTTTGAGATCAGTCCGACACACTGTAGGTTTCAGCTAGTGATAAATTAATGTAGTTTTGCTGCACTAGCTTCTGTCTGCTGACTCCTGAGTTTGCCTGAAAGAAGTGAGGATTAAATTTCACTCTCAGAGTCAAAACACCAATAATTATGGCTCAGTGAGTTTATTACTAAAGGCAGTATCAAACGGGTCAAACAAGAACAAGAACAGATATGACCACTGTCCTTGCATCATGAACTGTTTATGCAACCTACAATTACTGACAAACTTTAGAATTTAGGAACCTTTATTTTATTTAATTATTGACCCTGACCATTGGCCACCAAAATCTTTTCAGTTCATCCTCACCTCTTTTCCACTGATGGTATCATTTCAACTTGCCTCAATTTTACTCGACTTGGCTCGGTTTTGGTATCAGCACATTGCATTTCTACTGCAGGGATAGTACCCCCTCAGCATGGCTGGTTGTCATTGGAACGTAATGTAAACATACTGTGACGTCAGCTTCAGTGTGACTGCAGCTACGTGCCCCACAGCAATGGTGGAGGAAGACATTTATAACCTATAAGTTAGAATTTTCTAAATACTGCTATAGTTTGGGTCATGAAACATAGTTTTAAGATTTTTTTCTACAAGAATACAGTTGTTTAGACTTCCCACTAGCTTGGCTTGGCTATTTAAAAATGTCCCGCATCACGACACATCTGCATATTTTCCCGTCACGTTTTAGTAGCGCATCAACTTACTTGGAACGTCAGCAAAGGTGGTACCAAATATAGTACCTGATAGTACCTGCTGTCACATAATAAAGGAAGTAATTGGAGTTGAGGTGAGTTGAGCTGATGCCGTCAGTGGAAAAGCAGCATACATGAATATTTGTGCCTAAATTTGCAACATTCTGAGAAGCCGTCCCTAATATTGTGTTTTAAATGTAATGGGGACCAGCGGACTAACTTCATAGAGATACGATGTGGACGCATCTGAAACAAACCATGATCCATTTGATTATAGATGTATGTTTTAAAAAATCTGCATTCACCATTCATCATTCATGAGCTACTTAACACTAACAACAAATATCAATATGTTTTACCTTATTGCAGAAGGGTCAGATATTAATATTTTAGCCTTTAGTTTACAGACAAATCTAAAACACAACCGAAAGGAAATCTTAATTTAATACTATGTGTTCCTTGGAGCTTACGAAGAATAAAGGAAAGAAAAAAAAGAGGAATGAAAAAATGGTTGAGAAGCTTGTAACAATAGCTCCTCCAGTCTGTATGCTAATTGGGGAGTACTAGATGACTTTGTTCCAGTAGAGTGGTTGCGTTGTCAAAACTCTGCTTGTACTTACACAGGAAGATGCTTACACTGTGTATATGTGTATGCATGCATGTGTGTGAAGATCATCATAAATTATGAAGTAGAAAGAGTAAACAAATTTATCAGAGGGTGTGCTGTATATCTGTAAACTGAGTAACAGGCCTACATGGGGCTTAAAAGTTTGTGTTTATGAAGTACATCGGGACACAGGAGGTAAAGCCATGATGTCTAAGAAAGGATTTCAAAAATGTGTAAAATTGAGGTTCATCATAATTCCCTCCTTTAGAAACTGCTCTGCAGCTCTGTGCACTGTGCTTTGTACTTGTCTGCCCAGTACAGACGCACAATTCACTATTAAGATTTAATATTTAAACAGTATCATGCCATATTCATAGTTGTATACAATATTTAAAAGTTGAGGTATGATAATATACAGTAGTAATGTTTTATTGTATTCTGTTGAGGGGTATTTCCCCATAAGAAAGAAAGAGTGAAAAGAGAAGTGTTGAAAATAATATATCTCTCCACAATAATAGCAGTATTTGAATAAGTAATGAACTTTCCTCTTCAAGCAGCATTACAATTAGTTTTGGTTATAGCACAGGAGCATTAGGACCCAGTGACGTGTTGTAAGTTAACTCTCTGCTTATATAAGGATGTTATTGACAGTATGGCCTTGAAAAGGAGTTTGCTTTGAATGAGAGTTTGCAGCAAATTTTCTGCCGCGGCACTGGAGATCCAGAGCATTTTGGAAATCTACTGTAGAGGGTGTTTGGATCTTAAATATTAAGTCATGAGCTGTTCAAAATGCTGCCTCTTTGAGTTGAAAACACATAGAAAAGCTAAACCAGGTGTTAAGCAGTTGATATTAGATTATACTATTTCCAGTATTTCCTCAGCATATGCTTATTGAGGATATTTACTCTTTTTTTCAATAACATTCTGCCCGAGTCAGTACTTTAAACTCTGCTGAAGTTGGTTGTTTGCCTTCCACACAAACTTTCCATGGTATTCACAATTCGCTCTACGTTTGCATGTGCAGATGTGAGTGTGTGTGTATGTGCATGTGCATGTGAGAGAGACTGTGTGAGTGACAGCTCCTCACAGTGTGTACGACTGTTTGTGACTCGTGTGTTTTGCCTAGGGCTCACTAGAGTCGGCGCTAGGTGAAATGCTAGTCTTGTCAGAGTATTAATTGTCGTGTGACTCCTTGTGAATGCATGTCATTTGAACTCAAACAGGAGTATGTGCACACAGTTGTTTTCTTTTTGTAAATCAGTCATTTGAAGTGTTATGCAGCTTGAGTTTTGTCCTGTGCATTGCTAACATTTCTGTGTTGTGGCATATAATGTATTAAAAAAGTAACTTACCTTCAAGCTAATTGTCAAGTGATCGAATGCAGAATGTGCCCCATGTGAATGTATGCTGCGCTGTCTGTGTACTGCACTGTGGCCTCATAGCCAAGTTCCTCCTTGTGTTTCATATTTAATAACATACTGTCATCACTGATTCAGAATTCAGTTTTTTGCCATGAGTTAATCCCTTTAGTGACTAAAACCCACATTGGATCCATTTTTTTTCACCCACCCCACAACACCGTAGGTGGGTTTCCATCCAAATGTATCACAAATTTTAGAAGAACGGCAAAACAAATTGCAATTTTTCCATCCACTACTGTTATGCTAATATTAAGAGCTGCTTCCACATCATCATCACCATTGTTGACAGACAAACCAGACAAACCTTTAGTTTGTCTGTCAGATGCTGTATTTCATACAATAACATATTACTTGAGCTGTTGATTGAGGAGTTGATAGATGTAACAGGTAAAAAAAACTCAAGCAGGTTTCAGCTTTTGCCTCCTTCCCGAACCTCTGATCTGGGTCATATAACATTGCAATCCCTTCTGCTTTTGGCAAAGCTTTTGTCTATCATTTCTTTCTGCAGCTCTTCATACATGGTTGTGTTTCATTGCTAATTTGCATCTAATAAGGTATTTCTGTTCCAGTTCATTCCAGTTGGCAGAGGAAAATATATAGCAGTAATGTGATATGTGAATTCATTGTTCTCTGGAAGAGTCTATAAATGTTGACCCCACCAAAGCCATGTGAAATGAACATTAGAAACCTCAGTTGTAAAAACCATACCAAAATGAAAATGACGTAAAAGATACAAGATGAAAATGATGTTACAAGACGTAACAAGACAAAAACAATGTAACATAAAAACATAAAAATGATGTTAAAGCCGCATCAAGACAAGAATGATGTAACAAGAAGAAATGACGCAAAAGAGGTAACGCAACAAAAAACATTGTAAAAGAACGAAAGGACGAAAATGTAACATGACATAATAGACGAAACAAGACAAAAACAACATAAATAACATAAAAAGATTAAAATTACATAAAATACCCAAGACACAGTTTGACAGAATGTTTCCAAAATTTGGCACAAAAGTTGACTTGGACTCAAGGATGAACTGAAAAGATTTTTGGTGGCCTAGGTGGAAAATAAATAAACTAGAACCTAAGACAAAACTAAATGTCACTAAACTAAAAAAGTCTGTCACTAACTATAAGTTGCTTGTAATTGAGAATTGCATGAACAGTTTATAATGTAAGGACAGTGGACACACGTGATTGAACTTCAGCTTCTTCTTGGGATATTTCATTGGGATATGTTGCTGTTTACATTCAGGTTTTTTAATGTGCAAATTGAAAATGGGAGCTGGATGGAAACCCATCTTGTAAGTTGCTTTGATTAGGAGCAAGGTTAATAGGTTCTAAAAAAACACTTAAAAGTGAAAAAATTGCCAATTTGACATATGATACTGTATGTTTGTGTGTGTGTGTGTGTGTGTGTGTGTGTGTGTGTGTGTGTGTGTGTGTGTGTGTGTGTGTGTGTGTGT
>JAPQRN010000003.1:2252223-2264051 GCA_037367275.1 Coranthus polyacanthus | reverse complement strand
CCCCTCCTCTCCTCTCCTCCTCTCCTCTCCTCTCCTCGTCTCTCCTCTCTCCTCCTCTCCTCTCCTCTCCTCTCCTCTCCTCTCTCCTCCTCTCCTCTCCTCTCCTCTCCTCTCCTCTCCTCCACTTCTCTCCCCTCTCTTCCGTTCTTGTCCTTTCTTCTTACTTGCTCTGCACATACTGCTCCTCTCCTCGTTTCTCCTTTCCTCATTTCTCCTCTCCTTGTATCGATGCTGATGATGGGAACTGTCTAAACTTTGGTTAACAATGACATATGAGCTTTCTGTTGCTACACCTCATCCACAAGTCAGCATTACTCATTACATTTTTTTTACAAACCAGACTGTACTCTTTACTCTCATTGTGTCTGTCCTCGTCCTTTTGTTAAAGATCTTCTTCCCCTTGTTCTCAATAATTTTCTGTTCAGCTCCTCTCTCTTCAGCCACTGCCATTTTCCACTTTTTTATTCGTAGTAAAAATGTAATATAATTCTTACCATTCATGACCCCAGGGTCGGGCCTATAATTGTCTAAAATGCATCTCCATGGGGTAACAGAGTGTCAGTGAAGCTTATGGTGTCATTGCCATTTAAATGGAAATTTAGAGTCTGCCCAAAGATGCTTATCCTTTGTGTATATTCAGTCAGAGTGTACGGCATGACAGGAAAACATCCTGAAGTGAGTGGAGAGAGAACCTCAATCTATTCAGATTTTTTCCATGTCCCATACATATAATATAACATATATCAAACATGTTAGTCTTAATTGCAATGTGAATAGCTATTTTATAAACTTATCTTTAGACATCACAGCAAAAGGTGATGTATGTGCTTGTGAAGCCATGACATCATTCATTGTTTTTGGGTCCTTTGTTGTAACTACTTCAGTCTATATTTGTTACTCTCTTTCCAATATGCTACAGTGCTGATCTAATCTGATCTACTGATCTAACAGATCTGAATCCAAAAAACACAGCTCCTACTGCTTCTTAAACAAATGAAGAAAAACAAAGTTTAGCACTAGATAACGTCAGTGCCCACAGCATATTCCAAATGGGGTCTTTGTGGATACCACTGATATAGAATATGGCAGGCCTTTTTCTATGCTGTCAAGCTCAGGGGAAGAGGAATTAACTAATTATTTAGGACAGTACATCCCTGTTTAGGAGACGCACACAGGAGAGCCAGGACTAAGCAAAGAGATGCACTGCTGTAGACAAACCAAAACTGTATTTTAGCCACTTAAAAAGGATCAACAAAACAAAATCAATGTCAATTTAAAGTCGCAGTGCTTGATAGTTTTTTAGCATCACTGGGCAAAAACTCCATTATTACCTTTCAGCATATTGTAATTCAAGTGGTCTGACAGGAAACCAGGATCCCACCCCCTTCTCTGGGGTTCTGTTTAAATATGTGATTGACAGCTGTAGTTACCAATCACTGTTCAGATTCCATCAGATGCGACTCTATTGATCTATTCTGTGGCTCCACACAGAAGCTTGGAAAAGTGACTTCTCTTTATCACAGCCATGTGAAACAGTGTCAAGTTCATCTATCTTTATATTTAGTCTTTTGATTTGGACTGAGAGGTGAGAGCTTCAGAGGGAAGCTGCATATTTTCAAATTCTGGCATTTTTTGCCCTGATTTCTGCTCCCATGCTGTTTGCATCAACCACAGGTAATACACTGATTATGGACATTCACATTAATCACTCTATTTGAGTTAAATGAATGAATATAGCCCTTCCTGAACCATAACTGGTATCCTACTGAAGAAAGTGTTTATTGTAAAGAAGTTTACAGGTTGCACCTTTGTTGACCATTTAGCCACGGAAATGATTTTTACAGCACGCATGACGTCAGACTTAACAAGCAGAGAGTCTCACCAATATGTTTAAAACAATCTTGTCCCATTGTAGCTCCTCTATATACTGACTAATGCAGACATTGGAGTGCCAAGATGACAAATATCATAAAGATTTGCAGCTTCAACACAGCCTGTAGTACTAAAACGATTCCCCCAAGACTACTAACTTATTCATACAACCTATTCATTTATTTATCAAGAAGCCAGTACCAGCTCATGTAATCTTCAGTACAGCAAACCTCCGCCTCAGTGTGTGATCAGCAGATTTATGGTCATTTATTTAACTATTGGAAAACTCCACCTGAAGCTCCTACAGTAGTAGCACACCTGTGTTTGCACTTGTAGAAGGGACACGGAAATCATGTTTGAATGGTGATGATCTATGTATAGAAATTAGGTGTCAGTGGTGTCATACTGCATGCACTTCATGATTTAATACCCTCTGGTCATAATTTAATTTATGGGTCTAACTAACATGGGCAGAAATAACAGAAATATCAGTTGTGTCAACTATTGCTTAATGAAAACCTCCCTGATATATCTGATGTATGTTTGAGAATTAGTGCTACACTGAAAAATCAAGAATATATTGATTTAAAAACCTTAAACCCAAACCAACGTCAGTGTAAAAACTATTCTAAATGGATAAAGCTGTCAAAAAGAGGTTTCAGTCAGCTTCCTGAAAGCGGGTCACAGTGTTCCTGTACTCCACTGTTTGTGTGTGACACCACTTTCTCTTTCTAAGTTCCTGGTGACAGTAATTATTTCGAGCTATCCACCTACTGAATAAAACTCTGCACACAAGAAAATGTCAGACTTGACTGTGTTAAAATGCTGGTAAAAAACAATTACAGTGCACAAGACGTGAAAAATATCATGAAATTATAACCATGTCACTGTCACTCTTTCTTACTGAATGTTAGTCTTATCTGTAAGACCAGTCAACCTAAGGCGAGTCACATCAACACTGCAGTGTCCCTAATGCCTCTCAGATGAACATGATAAATGAAGCATGAGGGCCTTTGACCTGAAGTGTTGTTAAATTAGATGATATGAACCCTGTACTTTACTAAAACTAAAGAAAACACATGTGTTTCGGTGTGTTCCTGGTATTCCTGAGATATCACACTCATAAGAATGGACAGACATGAGGTCACAGCAACCTTGACCTTTGACCTTTGGCCACTAAAACTTTTTCAGTTCATCCTTGTTTACAAATGAACATTGGTTTGCAACACCCTCTTATAGAGATGTTCTGTGGATGCATCTAAAAAAAGAAATAACAGCTAACTTTGTGTATTTAAAAAAGCTAACTAAAACAAACAACATCTTCATCTTTATTTCATACATAATCCTAGTGTTTTGTGTGGATATGAAATCTGCCTTCCAAGTTTTTAGATGTGCCAGTTTTACTCAACTGAATGACAAACACATCAAGCGTTTTGTGTTGACCAGTCAGTCGACACCTAGCCTTGGCCAAAGTCAGGAGAAAGCACCAGAGTCCCATTTGAGATGACTTTGAATATCACTATCTTCGATAAGAGCGAGTACCTTATGGAAGGTGATAAAAATATAATATTTCTTAGGGGAAAATTCATATGAATTGAAAAGTCTGATTGAAAAGTTTGCACCATAGAGCTTGAAGCTAAACCTTGTTTGCCTTGACAAACTAATGAAGAATGTTCAGCAAGTGGTGACTTGTGGCACCATAAAGAGGGCACTTTAAGGTGCCGCCCCACTTAAACACTATGTTAAACATATTAACTATAGCAAAAATGTCTCTATTTGACTTGTCCTGTGTCCTGTAGTTATGTCAACATGTATTTACGTTGTTTTTGAATATTGTGTGCGTGTAGGGCCTTAGACTATTGATTAAAGGTGACCTGAAGCTGTGTTCTCATTCGAGGTTTCAAAATTTCATCCTGTTAAGCCCGTTACCGTCGGAGGACTTTCACCTCAGAAACCAAGGTTTGATTCTTTTCCTGGTCATTTATTACAGAGAACACTAAAATGTATAGTCAAACATTAAAATCAGAAGCTTATGATATGTCAACGATGCAGCCTGATTTAACCGTATCCCCACAATGAATGCTTGACCACTTGCCTTGGTATGACAATTTCACCCCTGACAAATCAAAACAAAAGACTAAAACTGACTCTGAAACTAATGAAAACTTAACTAAAACTAAGTATGTTCAAAGAACAAAAATGAAACTAGCAATCCCACTTTAAAACTAATTTAATCTAAAATTAAATTAAAAATGCAAAATTATTATATCCTTGTCTCCAAAGTGTCTGAATCAGTGAGTTCAGCAGCACACTATTAAAATGTAAGTTTTATCTGTATATTTAGGGAAATTCTATTTAGTTGATTACCATGGTTGATTTAATTCCAATCCCTCCTTTATTTGCAGCGCGCAAGTTTTTGGAGACGCAGACTGAGTTTCTGTCAGCAGGCAGAAGGTTTGTGTCAGGTGTACTTTAGTTAACTGCAGTGTGATTGGTTTAAAAATGTGTTTACTATGATGGCTTATTTCCTTTGTTAGTCTGCTGACACTGCATCACACACACATACACACAATGCAGTGCTCACCATAAGCACCCAGACACTCAGATATGCATGCATACACAGCCAGAATTCAAGACCAGACACCCACACACACACATGCAAACACACATACTTGGTATAGTGGCAGTGCTGTAGTCAGCAGGGGCTCATTTAACCACTAAACGATTCAGGATGTTCACGGTGTGTGTGATGTGTGTGTGTGTGTGTGTGTGTGTGTGTGTGTGTGTGTGTGTGTGGGTAAAGGCTTGTGGCCAACAGTGCCATGGATTTTCAGGACAGCAGGTTTCTCCTCCTCCTCTCTTCTGCCTCTTTTGTGTTCTTCGTGCTGTTACTTAAAACTTACTTGCTTTTAATTCTAATTTGATATTTCTGTCCAATATTGATATTGACACCCAACCAACAAAATATTTAATGCCTCATGTAGAATGTTGTCGGGGGCATTTAGCCCCCGGTAGAGTCTTCCAAGGCAAATTGATCCTAGGTGAGGAGCCAGACAAAGAGCAATTCAGAACAACCCATATGAAGAATACATCAAGGACACTGGCCGGATCAGGGACACCAGGGCCTCACCCTGGAGCCAGGCCTGGGGAAGGGCTCGTAGGCGAGCACCTGGTGACCGGGCCCCATTGTTATGGCTGGCCAGGCCCAGTCTGAACAAGCCACATGGTTCCACCCTCCTGTGGACCCACCACCCGCAGGAGGGGTAGTAAGGGTCCGGTGCTGTGTTGATCTAGCAGCGGCCTTGGCGGGGGCCTTGGCGGCCCGATCCCCAGTTGCCAAAACTGGCTCTTGGGACATGGAATGTCACCTCTCTGGTGGGGAAGGGGCCTGCACTGGTGTAGGAAGTTGAGAGGTACCGGCTAGAAATAGTCATCTCCATGGCTCACCTCCACGCACAATTTGGACTCTGGAACCAATTTCCTCAAGAGGGTTGCCCAAGGTGAGAGGCGTCGGGCAAGTATGGGTCTACCAGGTTGGAGTTTTCCCTGGTGGATGAGAGGGTTGCTTCCCTGCGCCTTCGGGTCAGGGACTGGGCTTTGACTGTTGTCTCACCTCACCTCTGGTAGAACATGCCGAGGGAGGTTGGGGAAACTGAGTTTGAATGGACCATGTTCAGCACCTCTATTGCTGAGGCGACTGTGTGAAGCTGTGGATGCAAGCTGGACACCATTGGTAAAGGTTGCCATCAGGCTGAAGAAAGAGTCCTATCAAGCTTGACTGGCTTGTGGGACTCCAGAAGCAGCTAACGGGTACCAGTGGACCAAGCGGACTGCAGCTTTGGAAATTGCAGAGCTGAAAATTCGGGCATGGGAGGAGTTTGGTGAGACCATGGAACTTGACTTTCGGACAGCCTCGAAGAGATTCTGATAAATCATCAGGCATCTCCCAGAGGGTGTGCTCCAATCATAGGGGTATCACACTTCTCAGCCTCCATGGGAAGGTCTATGCCAGGGTACTGGAGAGGAGAGTCCAGCCAATAGAAGAACCTCAGATTCAGGAGGAACAATGTGGATTAGTTGCATTGCCGGCAGTAAGTCAGACTCATTCCCGGTACAGGTTGGACTCTGCCAGGGCTGCTCTTTGCCACTGATTCTGCTCATAATTTTTATGGACAGAATTTCTAGGCGCTGCCAGGTTCGCATCTCTGCTTTTTGCAGATGATGTGATCCTGTTCGCTTCATCAAGCTGTGACCTCCAGCTCACACTGGGATGGTTTGCAGCTGAGTGTGAAGTGGCTGGAATGAGGATCAGTACCTCCAAATCTGAGGCCATGGTTCTCAGTTGGAAAAGGGTGAAGTACCCCCTTCGGGTTGGGAATGAGTCACTGCCCCAAGAGTTTAAGTATCTTGGGATCTTGTTCACAAGTGAGGGGAGGATGGAGCAGGAGATTGACAGACGGACGTTGTATCAGTCCATTGTGGTGAAGAGGGAGCTGAGCTGAAAGGCGAAGCTCTCAATTTACCGGTCGATCTATGTTCCTACCCTCACCTATGGTCACAAGCTTTGGGTAGTGACCGAAAGGACAAGATCATGGATACAAGCAGCGGAAATGAGTTTCCTCTGCCGAGTGGCTGAGCTCTCCCTTCGAGATAGGGTGAGGAGCTCGGCCATCAGAGTAGAACTGCTGCTGTAGAGCTAGTTGAGGTTGTTCGGGCACCTAGTTAGGATGCCTCCTGTTGTGAGGTGTGCCCGGAACCTGAGGTGTTCCAACTGGGAGGACCCAGGACAAGTTGGAGGGATTATATCTCTCGGCTGGCCTGGGAACGTCTCAATGTCCCCCCAGAGGAGCTGGAGGAGGTGGCTGGAGAGAGGGAAGTCTGGGCTTCACTGCTCAGGCTGCTGCCCCCGCAACCTGGAGCCGGATAAGCATAAGAAGATGGATGGATGGATGGATGGATGGAGCATATCTCTAAGACTATATGGAGCATATCTCTAAGACATATATCTAAGACCCCCATCCCCTTTAGTCAGATTCCATCTGAGCTGTCACAACACTCATTATCTCAGCAGGATGAAAGACAACAAGAACCATGAGTTCAATCAGATACTGTACGTCCACTATCCTTGCATCATGATCCATTCATGCAGTTCTCTCAATTACTAGCAGTAAAGATTCTGTTTGCAAACATGGTTCTCTGTACGCTACACCAATGGTATGAAACGGTACACTTCGTGTCTCCTAAGTGAGTGTAGTCGATTCAAAATAAAAGTAAGTAAGTAAGTAAGAATACACATGACATATAATTCTATTTTATTAGAATTATCACTCACCTCATTTTCCTGTTTGTTTTAATCTCCTTTCCATGAGATCTTACACGAACCGCAGTTCCCTCAGTGAGCAATGTACAATTATTGACAGACTTTTTAGTTTAGCAATCAGTTCACCCTTGAATCCAAGTGAACATTTGTGCCAAATTTGAAAAAAATCCTTCAAGACATTCCTAAGATGTCGTATTCATAAAAATGAACAAATATGAGGTCACTGCAACTTTGACGTTTGGGCACCAAAATCTTCTAATTTCTTCTCAGAGTTTCACCTCTTTGCTTCAATACCCTTTGGTTCATCCTTGAGTCGGAGTTGAAGATGATTCTGTCAAGCTGAGATATCGTGTTTTTAAACCTAATGGTGACAGGACAACAGATGGACAAACCTTCTTATAGAGATGTGTGGACACATTTTCTTCTAACCAGGACACACTGACAAACAAAAAACTGCCCCTGTGAGACAGAACTGGTCCATTAAGGCGATGCTTACACACACAATATAACACAGTGTCCACCCCTTTACATCATCCATTAGAGTGGTCGTTAGTTGGCTCTGCTATGACACCACTGCTTGCTCTGTTACTATGTGAGTTATTTCACACAGCTGTGTGCTGCCACAGTGTCTGAACTCTCCTATAGTTCATTTTATACTGTATATCTCATTTTATACAATAAGCCTCTAGTGTTACACTTCACCACTGGAGTGTTGGTCATATCCCTTAATTTGCTCTTCTGCTGCAGCTGCACTGTTGTTATAATGGTCAAACAAACAGCTTTTGTTATTTAAATGCTACATACATGCATAATCTGCATGTTCCATGCCTATCTTGTTTTGTATATCTGTATTTTAATCTTGCATGTTTTTAGGAATCTTGCAGCTCGAGCATGTATGTTTATGTATAACGTGTATCTGGCCGTCATTGTTAGTAGGAGGGAATTACAGATTGAAGATTAGCCATGGCTGCTTAGTCACATCCATAAGATACACATGACTACTGTGACAACCGAAAACAGTCTTTTACATGGACAATAGGACAATAATCATGGCTGCCACATTAACACAAAGAAACCGTCACATACATAGACAGATTCTGTAATTACATTGTCACAGAGGAAATGATTTGTTAAGGGTTCAGTTGCTAAAAGATTTAAAGATGAGTCAGGTCATTTAAAAAAATACATTTCTAAAATTATTAGGAAACTGCTATTTATTGTAAAACTATAGGTCTCTGTTAGCTGGAAATGTACTGTAATTAACACCAGATACAAAAAATGTGGGAAGGTATGGAAAAAGCAAATTAAAAAGACAGCAATGATATTAAAATGTACTTTGACTTGTATTTAATTTTATGTAGACAGTATGAACACAGCATATTTCATGTTTTGTCTGGTCAACTTAATTTCATTTGTAAATATACATCATTCCTCACATTCAGGCTGAAACACATTAAAACAGGTGATTGTAATCATGATTTGCTCCAAAAGCAGCATCTAGGGAAGGTCTAGTCCTTTAGGAGCAAAGATGGGTCGAGGATCAACAGTTTGTCAACAAATGTCTGAGAAAATGATTGAAAACAATGTTGCTCAAAGACAGATATGAAGGGATTTGGATATTTCAGCCTCTATGGTGTAGAACAGAATGAAAACATTCAATCAATCTGAAGGTATTTCAGTGTAAAGGACAAGGCTTCAAGTCTAAGATGAACACCGTGATCTCTGATCCTTCAGACGACACCGCATCAAGAACCATTCATCTAGAGCTGATAGAACCACATGGATCAGGATTACTGTGACAAACCTTTGTCAGGCTCTACAATACAGAGTTACACCCAGAAATACCAGTTCCAACTGACTAGACCAAAGACTAAAAGGACCATCCAGACTGTTACCAGCCACAAGTCCAGAAGCCAGGGTCTGTCATGGTCTGGGGCCAAATGTCATTGTCACTTCTGTGATACTCCATTAATGTTGAAAAGTACATTGAGATTTTGGATCAACACATGCTGCTTCAAGACGACAACTTTTCCAGGGACGTAGAGTGGGAAAAATGAGACAAAATGAACCTGAAACACTTCATAACTTGGTGTCTTCAGTCCATGAACATCTTTTAAGAAAAGAAGTGGCAACATTATAAAGTGGTAGAAGCTTTACTGTACAAACTTTTTCTTGAATGTGTTGCAGCCTGAATGTCAGGAATGGATGTATATTTACAAATGAAATGGAGTTGACATTATTGCTTCAGACATGTATGCAAATTGTGAAAAGACAGCAAACATACACTTGTGCCCATGTTTCATGAACATACAAAGACATACATGTCTGTGTATGCTCAATTTGCAAACTTACTTTAATATTTATGTGTTTATGTGTGCCCATGTGTGTGCATTACAGACAGTATGTGTGTTATAGATCCAGTAGAGAGAATGTTACCATGGGAACAGAACCACCTCCACTACCTAGCAACATGTGTTGTTCCGGATCTGCCGGCCCAGCTCTCTCTCTCTGTCACTACCCCCTCCATCTTTTTCTCTCCTTTACCCTCTTTTTTTTCCCTCTGTCTCTGAATGCTTTGACAGGTTAATGCTCAGCTAGCGTGTCTATCTCATACACACACACATGCACGCACACAGCCTGAGGTGGTGTGTAACAAGGGATTTCAAGGGGGACAGCAGGATAGACAGTTTAATCTGAGAGAGGAGGAGGAAGAGGAAACGTAAGACAGCGTGGCGAAGAGAGAGAGAGATGCAGAGAGATAGGGTGAGCGGAAGAGAGACAGGGGGTAAAGGTTACAGCCAGGACATCTATGAGCAGAGAAAGGGGAAAACTTTATTACTCTTTGACTCCAGAGAGAAAGGATGAATAGGAGGAAGTGAGTTGTGGAGATTCAGGGTAAACTTTTGCTTCTGTAGGCATTTTATTTAAAGTGCATCCTCAAACAAGAGTACAGCAGGGCTCAGAGCAGAGTAAAGTCATCCTACTATCAGTTGGAATTTTGTTCAAAGTAGATGCCCCTGACAGGTGACAAATTAAAGGAAATAGCTGATGGGAGTGATCTGTTCCAGGATGACAATACCCCCATCGATAAGGCACGAGGCCCGACTGAATGGCTTGAAGAGAATGAAAATGGTGTCAATCATATAATTTGGCCTTCACATGCAGTCACCAGAACTCAACCCGGAGAGATTTTGGACTGATGTGATCAAAAGCCAAGTAATGGAATATCTTTTGGAAGAGTTGTGTTTATCCCTCCAGTCAAGTTTTCAAACTTATAGAACCAAAGTTAACTCCTTACTGAAAGTGGGTTTCTGTCCAAATGGATTGCAAATATGCCAGAGAATCAGCAAGAGAAAATGCAAATTTATGCACGTTAAGAGCGGGTTCTTCATCATCATCACCATGGTTTAAACGTTTGCCAGTTCAATTCAATTCAATTCAATTTTATTTATATAGCCCAATATCACAAATCAGGATTTGCCTCAAAGGGCTTTACAGTCCGTATAAGGTACAACACCCTCTGTCCTTAGACCCTCGGTTCGAGTGAGGAAAAAGCAGTATTTCATTCAGAAACATACTACCTGAGCTGTTGTTTGAGGAGCTGATAGATATATGAGGTATTCTGACAAAAACTTTAAGCTGGATTTAGCTTTTACCTCCCTGAAGTGAACCAAAGTGCTGGTCTGGATCATATAACTCTTATAGGGTTTGTCAAAGCCATTATCTAACATTTGCTTCTGCAGCTCTTCATACATGGTGGAATTTCATTAGAGTAGGCTGTTTCTAGTTGTAATTCAGTGAACATTTCAGTCTCCACATTGGTTCACACATGCACACACACACACACAATTTGCTAAATCTGTTTCCAGTGCACTTATTCACATTTAGCTTTTATCGATATGCTGACTTTTCCACCTCTCCCAAGTGTAAATGTTTTTGTGATATGTCATGTTTTTTTTTTCAAATTTTCAACATTTCCCCATTTCAGTTTTTTTAGTGGGCTAATTGAATATGTGAATACAAACAGCAAGATGGAAGCACACCTTAACACACTTATGTTGATACTATGTGGGTTTTTCCCTTTAATTTGTCATTAATAAACAATATACTGTATATATATATATATACTATAAGTAACTGTTAGATCAGCTGTGATTTTTATGTATACAATTTAATATAACATATCTGCTCTGCTGGCTTCCATAGTTTGAAAACAAAATATGATTAAATTGAAGAAAACCCCTGATTTAAAATGATGTTTTTGTTGTTTAGGTCGGGGTTTGGTCCCTTTAGGCAGCAGTGGGAAGTTGGATGGTTATTTTTTAGCCATCTGCTCCAAGGCCCCCTGGTGGTGAAGGCCCTTGTGCACCAACCTGCTGTATGTCACTTTATGATGGATCTGGCAATGCCCAATTATAATGTTTGTATGTGTGATGGTGTGTGTGCGGAAAGTTGTGTGTTATCTCACAACCGATGGAGTGTGATGGTAAATACCCAAGACAGCATCTACCCCACTGTTTTGTCTGTGTGGATATATGTGTGTGTGTGTATGGTGTATGGCATTTTTTGGCATGTGTGTGCTTGCTGGTGTGTTCGTTCATCTGCATGTGTCTGTGCAGATGTGGGTGTATAGGCT
>JAPQRN010000003.1:2230959-2250066 GCA_037367275.1 Coranthus polyacanthus | reverse complement strand
CACAGTGGGCACTAGAGATGGCTGCTGCAGCATAGCAGGGTCTGGAGTCGACTGTGGCAGCACAGAGTCTGGAGTCTGTCTCAGATGTGTAGCAGAGAGGGAGGACCCAGATGCAGACTGGACAGAAAAAACAAGGAATTTGTTGAGAAGGAAAAACAAACTTACAAACCAAAAACCAACTAAAAGTCCAAAAACAGGGAACAAACATAAGGGAAACACAAAGAATCATGGGGAGAACTGGCAGGGTGAGAGAGCAGGAACATGAGATTGACACAGATGAACTGACAAGGAACAAAGAGAAGGTGAGTTGTATATATAGAGTGTGGGATTACTGAATGGGAAACAGGTGAGTATAGGTAGAGAGAGGTCCAAGGGAGGGGAACTGCGGGTGAGAGGATGAATGGCTAGAAAAGTGGAAAACCACTGAGGGGAGATGGGCAGAGAAATAAAGCAGGGGCAAGACAGAAGACAGGGGAAAAGGGAAAAAACAGGAATGAACTGATTCAAAAGACTAGAACAAACAGACAGGACCATAAACAAGGCACTAGTGAGACAGACAAGCAGAGGGAAAAACCACAAAGACTGGAAGGAAAAACAAACAAGGACACACGAGGAGGGTGACCACACAAGGAGGGCAACTTGAGAAAACAAAGGATACAAGACCACAAACCATGACAATATCGGTCAAAAATTCCACAATCAGTGCATCCCTTGTAGTGATAAAAGCTCTCATACAGTCTCCTGTTGAGATACAAATATTGTAAATATTGAGAATGAATTACATTGCATTGATTATGTTTGGCACAAAAGTGTGCTGTCTTCTTAAAAATTCAGATGTCTTAAACAGTGGAAGTTACTGTGGTCACCTTGCGCTGCTGAATGAATATAGATGATATGCCACACTGCACCATGCTGACATGGATTTAGTCATTCATATTCATTTTCATGCGCCAGCAACATGTAACTAATACACACAAACAGGTACATGAACACACAGACATTCTCCCCAAGGAGATGCCTTGACAAATACATGATCTGCTTGTTTAGTGGGGTTTTGAGGCAACCATTTAGTTAAACTAGGCTTGTCTGCATTTTACATGCTGTTTGCAAACAAACAAATACACATGTTCAGAAATGCACACACGTAATGGACCTATTTTTGGACATACGTACTCTTTCACAAAACACCTGCAGAAAAACAAGCACATTCCAGATGTACTGTATGACACTGAATAATGCACACAGATGCACACACACACAGTCACACTGTCAGGATGTATTTGTAGTCAACATGCATGACTTGCTCAGTCACAACATAGCAGGCAATCAGGCTGTTCACCTATGCATGACTATAGATACACGCCCTTTATCGCACACACATTATTGACATACAAATCCAACTATTTGTGTTTATAAAACAAAGACACTATCGCACATCACAATTACTCTCACGGTGCCTGAAATACCACTGTTTATTGCACACAGATACACATGATAGTCCATGAAAATGAAAAGCACATTGTATTAAAGTTATTCTTACATGCATGCAAATACAATATGCTTTTGTAAATTTGCACAGTCAGACTGCATCAAATAAACACACACATTTCCTCAACAATGAGGAATGGAGAATTCCGTCTGTCAATGCAGCTTCTGGACTGTGCTGTTTGTCTCTGTTCCTTTTCTAATCATGCACAGTATGTGTAGTTTTTGTTACAGAACAAAGTGAAGTTTAAGCGCTTGCAATTATTTCCTACCTTTGGTTTGACTCCTTGAAATGGAGAGAAATATCCAGTTGTGACCTCTCCAAAGAATTCATCAGCAAATGACGCAACACAAGTAAACAATATGAATATCTTCACTCTCTTCATGTTGACCTCTTATACTACAACACATACTGTCCATCATAATGTTTCATACAAAGTGGTGAAGATCCAGAATCTTACAAGAATAAAACAAAGATGAAGCAAAATATGGCTTACAATGATGTGAAAATTAAAAAAAAAAAGAAAGTGACTTCTGCAGACACATAATGTATCAGTGTGTTGTTTAAAACAGTTGTTCACCAAGTCCCCACAGTCCTGTATTTCAATCAAACACCCTATGTCCGATGTAAGAAAAAGTTGAAAAAAAAAAGATGATGCCAACACCGATTTCCAAAAACTGCAGTTCCTTAAATGGCCACTTGAGGCTGGCTCCAAAAGCAAGCAAGTCAACCCCTTTAGATCCCCATGTTAATTTGTCAAACTTTATAGGAAAAATAAACATGTTTATAGCCTGATGCAAAAAATGTTTTTGGCTTCTATAGCTAATTTCCCATTCATGACAACTGTTTGGAAGTGAATTTACCCACCTGTTTAAATTATATTACGGCTTAAAGTTATTTTACTTAACGGTATGGCTGTTGTGAGTGACAGGTGAGTTATGTGTGTGTGCTGTGTGTGCAGTGCAGTGTTAGTCAGTGTGGTTGGTGTTTTCAGTAAATTATCTTCAGCTTGGCAAGATTCACCCTTTGCTCTTCCCCAGCTCCATCCTTTTATCCAAATATGGGCACTTACATTTCCAAACAGCAAAGATGGCAATGGCCAAAATGCCAGTCCATGAACCAATGGATACCTGTAGTCTGTGGTTCATCCTTGGCCTATGCCCTACTCTTCCACCAAGTTTCATGAACACCCATGCAGTAGTTTTTGCATAGCACTGCTGACAGACAGATGGACAGTTGCAGGTGAAAACATCAGCTCCTTGGTAGAGATAACTATCACCTTTAACATATGCCTCCCTTTGGGTGTTTGAGTGCCATCACTGACTGGAATTGTGCAGACTTCACTGAAGGGTTACATAATGTCAAGTCATTTTGACATGGATATATAATCATAGCACGCATTCACTAGGATATAGAATGTTTCCGGAATGTTAAACAGACACTAACCACTAAAGAACATTCTACGATGAGAAACATGAGAGCTCTACAGTTTTCATTTAAGATACACAACTGTTTTAAATAAAGACTATAAACTGTAAAGATAATGCCATTTTTATTAACTATATTGTTGGAATGTCCAGTTTTTACAACTTTATCTCCTCAGGCCATGCATGTTTAAAACACAGATAGACATGTTGTGAATAAGACATTAGAAGAGTGTTGCTGTGCATTTCTCCCAGAGGAGCACTTTAGCTTCATAAATAATTCAGACACACACTAACTCACAGACTCTAACAAATGCACATTACCCATAAACAGACATGCACAAATTCACATGGCCACGCAGAGCACACACACATACACACACACAGCTTCCAGGCAGTGACTGTATTGATCTCTGAGTGTTTAAACCTACTTAAAATGAACCTTTTCCTAGAAGAGGGTGGAGCAGATGTTCACAGGTGGATGAAGTAAGAAAGGAGTGAGCAGGGGAAGATTGAAAGTAGAAAGAAACATTACCTCAGTGGTATTCAGTCCTTTGGCAACATTCATATGAGTAACCATATCGAATCAGAATTGAATTCATGGTCAGAAACCGTGAAGGTAAGGAGTGTGAGAAAACATAACAAAACCTTGAAGAGTGATGGAAGATGGAAAACCAAAGTGCTTCAGGCGGCAGAAGAAAGAAGGTCTCCAGCACTTTGTCTCTCGCCTTCCATTAAACATGCAGGAGAGACAGAATGAGACAAAACCACAAGCAAAGTGGAGTTCAAAACACACTCACACTGTTTGTAGCCAGTTCCACATATGCTCAGACCAAGCAACCAGTTCACACATATCACATCATCTCATCTGGTGTTCTGCTCTGCTTCTCTATTTTTTTAGCAACATTATTGTTAAACTTATTTGGGGTAGATGTTTTTGTGCATTAAGATGAGGGCTTTTAAAAGGATTCTTTATAAAAATGAATTAAAGTTCTTTGAGAGCTGGTGAACAGTCCAGTTTGAAATATTTCTATAAGCTTTCTTCTGTCCTTGAAAGACTTCTTACTTATCTTTCAACGTTACACAGACGCACATCATAACACTAAAATCTCTCAATTTCTCCATGTGATATTATCTGAAATTCTTATCTTTAAATCGTTCTGTCTGTCAGACTTTGTTGCAATTTCTCTTCTCTTGTCTCTCTCCGCATTACAATTGTGTCTGTCTCAATCTCTCTCTACCTTTGTCTTGTGTTGTTCTGTATCTGTATCCATATTTCTCCATCTGTCCTTTTATCTTTCCATTGTTCGCTCTAATCCACTCAATCGCCGTCTTGATCCATCTCTATCCAATCTTCATCCATCTTCCTTCTCATCCCTTTCTTTCCATCTCGTCCTCGTGCTTCTGTTGTGTCTTCTAATTGGTTTTTCTTTCCTTCCAGCCTAGTCAGTTCATTAAATCATCAGTCATCATCTTAGTTTTGTCTCTCATCTGTCTTTTCCACAGTTAACATGTCTCTCCTGCCCTCTCTCATTCTCTCTGTCTGACTTTCCCACCACCCATCTTTATCAGCAGTCATCAGAATTTCATGACAGTGGACTGATAAATACCGCATCTGAAATGGTAACTTAATGCATCTCTATGGATGAGTCTGTCTGTGGAAAAGCTTTGTAGTTGATGCCGTTAACGATGTTGAGTGATAGGGATAGATGAGAACATGGTTAGTATCTAACGTCATCTATGTAGCCATTCATTAGTGGCATTTCTTGCCGTAAATGCCTCTTCCATCTTTAAAACTGTTTAAGTCTTATTTTTAGAATCACTATGTGAGACTAATGTGTTTGGTGTAAAATACGCTCACGTACCTTAGGACATGCACTGAAACTGCCAGACGTATAGTTATCTCCAAACTGAAACGACAAAATAAGCACAGTAGAAAATATCGACATCATTTCTATCCGCTATTTACTTTTCTTTTGTTTTTTTTTTCAACAAGTCAGGTCAAATCTAATTTATTCAGGGATTTCTTCAAAAAGGAGGTTTGTAGTATTGCTTTGAAAAGCAAATAAAAAAGAAATAAAAAAAAGTAGACACATCACAAACATCTGTCTCTCATTCTGTTACCTTTTATGTTCACCATTGAAGAACTAATTGGTCGAGACTCTCAAAGTCATCACTGATTCTGCACTCTCCCCCTGTGCTCCGTATGCTTGTTGTCTTTCCCTTCGTTCGTACTCTGTTTTTATCTCTCCCCATCACCCTTTGTTGCTTCTCCTGATTTTTCCTGTCTTGGGCAGCTACGTTTTTCATGTTGTTAAAATCCGGTTGCCTATCAATTTCCACCATCTTGTTGAGGCCATAGAGATGTTTTGTCAGTGTTCATACAGATCGAGACGTACCTATCTCAGCAGCAGCATAATAAAAACAACAGTAACTAAGATTTGACTTCACTAGAACAAGATACAAATGGCATACATTAAGACTGGTCTGCTGCAATATTAGTGAGCAAAGAAGACCCACTGGGTCACACTCTCTTATCAGTGTCTTACCCGGTAATCAGGTTTCCATTAGAGATATTAGAGATAAATAGAGATAAACTATCGGTATCTTTAGAAGTAGGTGCAGATAGTGGCTAATGGCTAATATGAGGCTTCTATACTGGGAAATAGGGAAAATAATAGCTCAGAAGATAAAAATCACTCTCACCTAGATTTTTGGTTAGTCTGATGATCAGTTCCACATATATTAACTAATTACTTTAGTGATTCTGATTTATTCATTTAGGCATTTATTACTTTGACTTAGATATTTAGTTGAGCAGTTGTCTGGTTTCTAATGAAGACAAATATAGTTCATTTCAGACATGCATAATGGGTTTTCATTGTCCAAATTGTTTGAGATAAGTGATGGTGAGGACAACATTGCCTGATTAATTGTGATTACAGCAGCCTTTAAAAATCCACTATCCGACGACCTCTAGTTTCCTTCCAAATGTATCATGAATTGATGTGAACGAAGGAAAGATACAAATTATGCAGATTTCAATTCACTAGTGTTATGTGAATATTATGAGCTGGTTCTTCATCATCAGCATAATCAGGGTTTAAGTTTGTCTGTTAGATGCAGTATTTTATACAATAACTTTTTTTGCGATATGTCAAGGTTTTTTATTTTTTAATTTTCAGCATTTCCACATGGGGTTCTTTATGTGCAAGCTGGATGGAAACACACCTAATGTCTTTTCTCATTTCACCATTGAGAGCTCCTGTATCCCATAATGCAACACAATTACCTGACCATGTCACATTAAAACAGAGCATTTGAATTGTGTCCAATCACCTTCAACATACATACATTTTGCACCACACAACCATTAAATGGACAGAAGCCGGTGTCAGTCAGATGGTTCTGAAATTTCTCTCACATTGATTTTTTTTTTCATGTATAATTCAGAATTCTAAAAGACTGGATGTGAATGCACTCACCTTTTTCTGAACTTTTGCAGCATAACTTCCATTATTAATGTGCATTTTCATGTCCAGGTATTGATTATGGAAAGTGAAAAAGGACAACTATTCACATTGAGAAGCCATATTGTAGTTTAGTGTTGTTTTGTACATGTGAATGTGCAGACTTTTCCTTAATACTGATCAACATTATGCCTATAAATTGAGTGTGTAGGGCTAAATGTCAACCAGATGTACACTAGCATACTGATGGACCTTATGGCTGTGGCTGATCTGTGTCAGGACGTATTGCAGTTGTGTTTTGAAGTCTGTACAGGCTATAGATGGGTTGTCAGAAACTATTTGAAAGTGGCCATCTTAACTTTTGTCTCATAAGCATTTTTGTTAGATTTTCATCACAAGAGACATGTGGCATTTTGCTATCAAATTCCTTGTGACAGTACCTTATTACTGTGACTATACTTGGTGACAGTTATCTAATAATTCTCTTTTTAGAAAGACACATCACTTTTCATAGTATGTCATCTTGATTTTATTGTGTCATTTAAGTCTGCTTTCTTGCACACGTCTTCTCTAATTCAATGATAACCTTACATATCTTTATTCTTCACATACATGGAAGTTAAAGGGACCCTGGGGTGTTTTTTTAATAAAAAATATTCAGTGTTTCTTTCCAAAAAGGCATCATTTTGATTCTCATTGCCTACATGTGAATGCATTTCTTTCCTCATGAAGCATTTGCAAGGCTGATATTTGAACGCTGCCCTGCCATTTGCAGGTGCATTGTTATATTTCTTGGTGTGTTCCAGCCACCAACTGTTAACAGTTGGATAGTGTCAAACTGACTGGTGTCATATAGCTTGTTAGCAGCACATATTTGCATCCTTTTGGGGTTATTCAGACTCTCTATTAGACAAAGAAAACCATGATCATTTCAGTCTTACAGAAACAATGGTCATACTATCATTGCCATATTTAATTATCCTTTCTTTGTTGACTTAATTTTGAGAAAACCCTCATCATTGCTTTGTCATGGCTTCTCACAACTAGGGTGGCCAGATCCCATCAAACCAAATGCAGAGCAAGGAGTATGTTTGTGTGGGACAATGTGGGACATTTTACCAATGCTGAGAGGGCGACTTACATTCT
This sequence comes from Coranthus polyacanthus, assembly GCA_037367275.1. Lineage (NCBI taxonomy): Eukaryota > Metazoa > Chordata > Actinopteri > Kurtiformes > Apogonidae > Coranthus > Coranthus polyacanthus. The sequence goes on along the minus strand of JAPQRN010000003.1, from coordinate 2,242,540 downwards.
GATATAATGTCTGTCTAACTTCAAAACAAGGTCACAGGTTAGGCCTTTAGCATGTAAATGTTTTAACAAATGATCTATATTTTATTTAAATGCAACTCTCAACTAAAGCACAAAAGGAAGCTAAAGTTTCACAGATCTTGTGGTCTCATGTGATAAGCTATGTTTCCATCCAGCTATTTTTATGCATATTTTCAATTTGAGTATAGAACAACCTGAGACAGTTCAAAAATTATCTACATATTGCATAATGTTTTACACTTGGGAAAGGTGGAAAATTCAGTTTATGGATAAAAAGTCAACAACTCAGTTTGTTACTTGGATTCAGCTCTTTCAGGGCACTTTCATACCTACCTTGTTTTATCCGGACTTTCAGACTCTCCTGTTTGATCTGAACAAAGTTGGTTAGAATGAAACCTTTCCCGGACCATGGTTCAGACCAAACAGCCAGTCTTTGGTCCAACTAAAACTGTTGGTCTCAGTCCGGATCAAACTGAACCATGGTTTGGTTCATGTACAGTGTGGAAACACTTTTTGGATAGTTTGGACTTCTGGACCAGTTGCAGGACATTTTACAGTGTTATCATCAACAAATGGAAGATGTTAAAAATGAGGTGAATTAACAACATGGCGACATATTTGTCTGATCCTAAAATTGCAGTGTGAAAGCAAAAATAACTGGACCAAATGCATACAATGTAACGCAATATGAATCCTGGTTTGGACTTTCAGGTGTGAAAACAAAGTGAAAGTGAATGAAGAAGAGGAAAGAAGGGCAGAAAAAACACTGTGAATGTTGCTTCAGTGTCGAGACCAGGGTGGAATGTATTTCGTCAGGGCTGCGATGCGTTAAACTTTCAGTATGCAGCTATTTGTTTAAGATGTCAGGGATGACATTTAACACTGACGCTGACACCCAGGGTCTCTTTCTCACTCTGTTTCTCTCGCACACACGCATGAAAGCACATTCAAATAGGTAGACGTACGCAAAACCCAGGGACAGACACAGGTGAACACACACGCGCACTCTGTCAAACATGCACATGAAGACACAACGTGGACAGACACACCCACTCAGAGAATAAAAGAGAAGAGCAGGGAGTGTGAAACAAATGAGAGGTAATACTTATAAATCACAACTTTAGGAGTTTGTCGTTATGGTTGATAATTTAGAAACTCAGTTTAATGACCAGATGAGAAACCCGGACAGCAGACTAATCCATCTCAATACTACTCTGGAGTCAGACAGTGAGAGGGAGTCTTTATTTTCTGTTCTTTTTATTTATTTACCCTTGCATTATTGCTTTATTTTTGTGGCTTTTTTTAAATTTTCTTCCCTTTTCTTTTATTTGTCCTTTTACACAAATTCCTCCTAGCTGCGTATGAGGCAGTGAGGTGGTTTAGTGGATCTTGAATCCACTCTATTGCTAGAAGAACTGTACAGCTGGAGTAGTCTAGCTCACACGATGCTGGAATAATCCGGCCATTGGGCTATCGGCGCATTACCACGTTCAACGTGAAAGAACAAAAATCTCCGAGCAGCAACTACACTCTGACAGTGGCAAGTTTTCATGAAGACACACATTTTTATGTTTTCTTTGTGGGGATTTAGTCAGTTTTAATACCACGGCTTACTTCTCCACCTGCAACTTCTCCCCTGACACTATTTTGCAAAGACACCATCGCTGCATCTTGCACTTAGTGCCATCCAAGATGAGTGTGATTTGATTTAACCTTTTTAACATACACTCTTCTCATGGAACCCTAACCCTACGCTTGGGTTAGGTTTATAAAGTCCAAAATTCATGCATTTGACATTTGTGTTTGACGTGTGGCTGAAACACAACCAATCTACATCACTTTATACATGTAACCCTAACCCTAAAATGGGTCACCAATTACATAATGGATGTTAAGAGGTTTTTAAAGAAATACACACTTGCCAAACAAGCCAGGGAGTTTTTCCTCTATTCAAGAATAATAATGGATGATACCAGACTCCAGACCAGAGTGGACCTCAACCAGATACTGAATTCCTACCAGTTTGAGGTTTGATATGTTGCAAGTGGAAAGAACATTTCCCCAGTGAGACAAAGAGAATATTGATCCATCTAATATTTTATAAAAACAGAAAAGAAAAAACATATTCTGTGTCATAAAACACTGTCAGACATAGGTTAAGTGGAGTCAGTGTCAGGTCAAACAGTATTAGTAATGAGAAGGGTATAATCACAGCATAATGGTGGTCAAATTGTATCTCACTCTATCTTTTACCACCAATTTGAATATAATTCCGTTAGTCAGGGTCATAAGCTAATTTAAGAATAATAATCATGATAGCAATCTGTCTATCAATCAATGCCTTCTCTCTTTATGTCTCCTTCTGGTGAACTACATTAAATCACTCTTCTGCCCTAATTGGTCTAAATGTCAGGCTGTTAGTTGACTGGCAGACAGCATCTGTTCTTTGATTTGTAGACAGATGGTGGGAGGAGCTGAAGGTCAGCATGGTTACTAGTTATGTGTGGATGTGTGTGTGGGTGCTATACGATGTGACTCTCTAAATGTCGTTCTGGCAAGCAAGTGAAAGCAACCAGTATGCTTCTAACGAGGTTTAAAAGAGTGATCGAAAAAAATATGATGGCAATATGGAAGGGAAAAAAGAACACCACATGAAAAGGACAGAATTTGAAGTTATTAAATCACAATTACAAAGGCGTACAAAGTTGAATGGGTATTATTTGCTTTAAATGCAGTTTGACAGGCACTACTTTTAAGAATTTTCAAAGCAAAATGCAGTAGTAGAGCTCCAAAGACATAAAACAGTTGATACATGAATACCTAAGGGACATAGACTTTAGTTATGATCAGCCTTAGCCGTGTCTGAAAGCATTTTAGCCGGGCTTTTCACTTGTATGTCATTTGCATGTCACGCAAAAGATTCAGTAAGCTTCATTTTTGATCAGAAAAGCTGCTTACCCCAGCCACGTATTGGATATTTTCTTGCATTTTATGCCCGTGACTACTCCTTCTCCACCAAGGCAACTCAAGCGCAGGTTCAGGGTTGGTTCTTAATCTCAAACCAGTTCTTACTTCTGGATTCCACTGGGTGCAGCTGTGAAGAGTATGCCTCTGATTTGGTTTACTTCCACTCTCTGCACGGCTTCATGCCACACTGGCAGTGTTTCAGAAGTGGAGCGTTGTGTCTATCCAATTTTCTTTACCTTCTGATTTGGTCATTTCTCATGTTTCTTTATGTCTGTTTTAATTGTGCTAATTGTTGTGCTGTAGCTACAGACAAAGTTAATACGGTAACGTGGAATTATGTTTTAGTTTTAGGATCCTCAATGTCGTATCTGACTTCCTGTTCATCTCATCTTCTCTGTGTTGCTTGATAGGGCATCTGTCAGAAATAGACTAGCACATACAGCACATATTTCTAGCGAAGCAGGGTGTAAGCACTATGTAGTATACGCTGCCTTAACATGACGCAGTTGTCCCCAGAGGAATCCAGGGGCCAGTGTTTTGACAGCCAAGGACGTGGCACTTTGCTGGTCTACAACCAAGACGTGCTTACATTAGAGGCTGGGGACTGGATTATGATGGCCTAAAGGACCAACTAAAACTGCCATTTGAAAAAAAAAAAATTAAAATAAAGCCAAGTCATGTTGTGGATGCAAGTGTAGGCTTTTAAAGCCAGGAGCAGTTGTAACGAAATGATGATGAAGTCTATTACTGCTGTATTTGGCTCAAAAGTGTTGATTGGACTCTCTAGCATGTAGAAAAGCAAACCAAGTTGAAGCAATTCTGCACTAGCACCAGCCAATAACTAGTATTAGGGGTAAGTGATGTGTTTGTTGGGTTTTGAGCCCTTTTAAATAAGAGGTAACCAACTCTCAGTACGGTCTCCACATGGACCATGTATTCATGCTATGGCTTCAGTGTACGTACATGTGGTGTTCATCGTGGCATCAAAGAACAATGTTCACAGGGGCCAACTGGGATGTACAGAATCAGACTGGGATGAATGTAAACTTCATAAAACTGTAGCTTTAAAAGTAACTACAGAATTTAATCAATCTCAGTGACCACCTTTAGAAAAAAGTACATTTTGAGCTTGAGAAAGCTGGCATTTATGATAAAGCTCCAAGGACACAACAGCACATTCTGGATGTGAGAAGGATAAACCTGTAAACATGAAAAAGAGGAATATATCTCACCTTCTTTTCTTCATCCAGATGGGTTTACATTTGGCAAAATAAAAGATGCTTTTAGCCCACATGTTTGCTGCATGATCAAATAGCAGCTATGGAATACAGCATGAGGCAGATTTTATGAGTCCAGATGGTGCGAGCACTGTTGTCTTGATGCTTCATTTTTTATACACACAGCTAAATCAAATTGAGAGAGAAAGAGTAATTTATTGGAAAAAAAAGATTAAATCAAACATCTTCACTGGACGTTTTGCAGGTAGATGTGTTTTGTTTGTGCCTTGGCTCTTCTTCAACGGCAGGTTAAACTGCAGACTGTCCTTCAAGAATAGTCAAGCATCCCATTACAGAGCCAAGGACTGAAACATCTCCAAAGGGAAGTAGTGCCTCAACTCCTTTAAAAAAGAAAAGAAATAAAAACCTATGGAGCAATAGGAGAGACTCTTCTAACTAATTAAAACAGAGTATTATAGGATAAAAGCCAGAACATCAAGTGTGAATGTAGACATTTAAATGCAGTTTAGTACAAAGGTTAAAGATCAAACACATTTAAAATGCACCACTGGAAATGTCAGTTAATCTGCTGTAGCATTTCTACTCTCATGTGTAATAAGTATAGATGTATAATGTATAATTGTCCACAAGCTTGCATGCAAAGATGCTTGAGTATGCACATTCCTGATGACTGCAAAGGGTGGTAATGCAAATGGGCATAGTGCATGTAAGCCAGTGTGTCCCTAACGCTTCCATATTACGCCTCCTGAGTGCTTCATTCATTCAAAATTCATCTCTGTATGTATGTATGTATCTCAGTGTAATACACGCAGTATGAGATCTGATCTCTGAGACCAAATGGCGTGAGCTGCGCTGTGTAGTGTATTTTTTTACCAAACATCTTTGCATTACTTGTATGCACTTTGTGGTTGGACTGCATCCAAAAACCTAAGCTGGATTCTGATTACAATGCAACCAATTCCATTACTAGTTTTGATGATCTTCTTGTACAGCTTGTAGTATCTGATTATTATTCATCCAGAAATGTCACTTAATGCATCCTGGCATGGCTAGATGGGGAAAGTGACATTGAGAACACAAGTGAGATCACATTTTATATGCATCCAGACAGCATTGTACAGTGTACAGCTGCAGAGGAAGCTTCACACATATCCAGTAACTCATCAGAACAGGAGTAAATGTATTTAATACAATGGCGGATTATTGGTTTGTGCATGTTCGTCATTCTTCCCTGTGTCTATTCAGTCATTCCTGGCAGGGAGACTGAGGTATGAAAGGTATGGAGGGAATGATGAGGTGGGGGGTAGCTATATATATTCAGCTATATATATTCAGCTTTACAGCATATGGGGGGCAAGAGGTTGATTGATGGGTGGGTGGATGTAGATAAGAGAGCAGAAGGATGGATGGATACAGCCTGAAGAAAGAGGAGAGGGAAGGGTGATGTAGATGGCCCATAATCCTTAGAGGCTGACAGCACACTGGGTCTTCTGTGATTGAAGTCTCTGTGTGTGTGTGTGTGTGTGTGTGTGTGTGTACGAATCTGATAGTGATAGTGATCTGCCTATCAAAGTGATGCAGGAAAGGGATGGAGTTATGGGACATAAGTAAGGAAAGAGGGAGTGAAGGAGCAGGAAACGGATAGAGAAATAAAAGAGGAGAGAACGAGATGAGGCCAGAAAAGCCATTAAACATAAAATCAATCAGCAAAAGAGAGGGAGAAAGTGAGAGACGGAAGAGTGAAATGCGGAGGGAGTGAGATCTTAAAGAAAGACAGCGAAACAGAGAAGGATAAAGAAGGAATCCTCAGATGACTGCGATATTGATGACAGCACAGTGGGGGAAGAGAGGATGAACGGATGGGAGAGAGGGGAGGGAGGATAAGGAGGCTAAGAACGAGTGATCAAAGCACCCCGGGCCATGAGAGAGAAGCGGTGAGGGAGGGTGAGATAGAGTTAGGAAGGGAAATTATGAGGAATGAGAGCGGGAGGGTGAAGGGTGCAGGATGAATGAGATGGAAACATGGAGTATAGAGGAAGGGAGAAGGTACGTAGAGGAGGAGATGTGCTGTTTTACTAAGAAAATAATCTTGATGCAGGAAAAGGAAGGAGGAGGGGAGCAGCGACACGAGGAAGAAAAGAGAGATGGTGCTACAGCAACCAACTAGAGAGAGAGAGAGAGAGAGAGAGAGAGAGAGAGAAAGAGAGAGAGAGAGCGAGCGAGCAAGGGATGGAAAGGCAAAGAAAAGGGCAACACTAGCTCACTGATGTGATAAGAAATGAAGGCAACATGGCCAAACACTACCTCTCTCTTCCTCTCTCTCTCTCACACACACCCACAGTCACACTCAGACTAACACATATACCACCCTCCTCCGTCTCCTCCTCCCCCTCCCCCTCCTCCTCCTCCACATACACTTTCCCTCCTCCTGTGGGTCAGTGCGCTGGGGCATGAGCATGAGTTCAGCCTCCCCAGGTTGCCTTCTGAAATAAAAGCAAAAAACAGAGCAGTGCAGCCAGATATCAAAGGCCTCAGTTACCTAGAGATTTGCTCAAGTTCTCCCAACTGTAGAGGAAAGATCTAAAAGAAGATATTTGTTGTTATACACGTTTTAATTTTGTTTAATAAATACTATTGTTGTTGCTTGTTGTTTTTTATTGTTGTTATGCAAATTACATATGTGAAAACCTACTTGGCAATAAACCTGATTTCTGATCCTGACTCCTCTCCTGTCCATGGGCAAATCACTGAAATTAAGCTGACATCAGTAACAAGTACCACTTTTTGGTTTTTTGGGGGCCCGGGGGAATATTCTGTCCTCTGATGGCTATTTTGTAACTAACTTTTGTAAAATTATGTGCTTTTCTCATTTTTAAGTTTTGTAAGTCACATTTTAGTAAGGTGACATAGTATTTGTCACAGGCCAAAATACTGCACAGGTAAAGACCAGGTAGAGTTTGATTGTGGATTGCCAGTGGTGAAATTAAACTGTTTAAATCAGCAATTATTATATTACTGGTGTTACTTTTTATGTTTATTGTTTATTTAAACTATTGATTATTTTTGTTATGAATTTAAACAACAACAACAATAATAATAATAATGTGCATTTTAAGACAGCGTGATTCGTGCTTTCTGTGTAGCTACAATGACCTCAGTGCTCATCAGTCATCACACACAGATTGAATTAAATGCTTAATGGATTTAAAGATTTGAGCTGTAAACTGATCAAACCGATATGTAATACAATTCTATTTTTGAATAAGTTTGTATGATGTAGTATTCTGCACTTAGAAGATAATTTATTCACAGTCACCTGCTTTTAGTGGTGAGTTTTATTATTGTGTTAGTGATTTCATATTACACCACAGCTTTGAAAGAAACATGAAGTAATGCAACAAAAAAACAGTAGCAGCAAGTTGAGTCTCAAATGAACAGATACAATGCATGACTCTGAGTCATGTCTGTGGAACGTGTTTAGCAGGAGGTAATCACTTTTGGCTATAGGAATCTGGACTTATCACCCTCACCCTGTGAACACGTAACAAATGTCACTTTTTATTAGAGCAGCTGCTCCTGAAATGCTCTCTACGCAGCCGTGCTGTTACCAATGACACACAACAGCATTAGTAAGGATCCTAACTGCATCATGTGCCAACTAAAATTATCATACAGAGACATTACAAAGGTTTACAAAATGTCCTCCAGATCTGCATTTTTTTAAGTTATGATACATTTTTTTATGATATTGACCTCAGTAAAGGACTTGAGAAATGCACATCATGGGTGAAGGCCCTTAATGCTACAGAAATATAATGTCAAATTCACCAAAGGTCCATTGCCCATACGAGCACTGCACACTTGTTTAGTAATCCCTTTTTACCTTACAAGTTCATTCCCTCTTCTTTAATAAAACCATGCATCAGTGCACTGCAAGGCCTCTCCACCTGTCTGTCAACTGTCACTGGCACGTCAGAAAGAGGTGGAAGACGGTGGGTGTGCATGCACGTCATGTGTGTGTATATATGTGCACGCACATGCGGGTGCTGCCCATGAGTAATATCAGACGGCCTGTTGTCATGATAAACCTGCGACAGCTGTCATCCTGCAAGCAGCACCATCTCCCACAGTGTGGATACTGACACACGACACACACAACACATAGACACACAGTCACACACACACACACTCACAGACTACGCCATAGCTCTTCTGCAAATGTGATGGGGTCTCAGCAGGTCTTGGTTCTGGGTGTCGGGTCATTTACACAGATCTCCTTCGCTGTCTAGCTATGGAATGAATGTCTTACTGGAAAAGTGAATGGTCTGTCTGACAGTGGCTGCCTACCTGCCTGCTTGTCTGTCTCTCTGTCTAACTCTGTATGTCTGACTGACTCAGTCCTACATTAATTGTAATGAGTAAATGATGCACTTCTCAACTTCATTTTCAGTACATCAGCAAGTGAAGTTCGGAACAATGCATGTCTTATATTCATCTCAAGTGTTGATCACCAGCTTGTGTCAACAGCATTTCTAATGTGAAACAAATGACTGAAAAGCATATATTGTTCCTAATTTCATAATCTGATCTATTGAAAAAGGCTCTATCATGAAATTTATTTCAAATCAATTAATTTGTTTCATCCCATTTCTCGTTTCCTATTTGATACATTTCAACTTGTTCCTTCTATCAATCTGGTCTATTTTTTTGTTTCACTCTAGTTCATTTTTGTTCTGTTTGTGCATATCTATTTATGTTCCCCTGTTAGCCTCTATGTATTTCCTGTCTCTACTCAGTGCACTCTGTTCCGTCCAATTTTAATATCTCTGCTAATGTTTCTATTCATTATGATTGTTATCGTCTGTTGCTCAATGTGAGTCTTGGACCACAGTTATTCTCTTTACCCCTTTGGTGGGTGGAGTCTGGCTTGGTCACTACCTTATCTCTGTCATCTGTACATGCATCCCTCGAGGCAACTCCGCCTGGATGAGCCCATAGGATGTGCATGTATACCTGACAGCTCCTGTCTACACCCTTATAAAGCATGTGTCTTTTCCAGCTTATCAGTGAGTGCGGTTTAGGACCAAACACATCTGGTGTTGCTCCATCCACACTAAATACTGATGATATCAACATGTGATGTCTTGTAGAGTAATACAAATCACTTGTCATCCTAAATTGCACTCACTGCTGTGATGGAAAAACATAGGCTATAAGAGTGTGTTACATACTTTATTGCCTCTTTTATGTATTAATATAAATTATACAGGTATAATTTATACCATGTTTACAGTTGGTTTTGTACACTCTCAGAAAAAAAGGTTCAACATTGCATCTTCTATCACTGGGGCAGTGCATTATGGACTGGGCTCAATTTCCTTTTGACAAATACATTTCAAACATTAAAACCATTATTGTCTCTTTGAAAAGAATGTATAATTGACTGCATAATTAAACATCCACCTGTTCAGACAGTGAATTGATTCAAACTAAATTGAGCACAGTCATGTTACATAACTAATAAACCACTGTCCCAGTGACATAACAAGGTCCAATGTAGAATGTTTATTCTCTGTGAGTGTATCTGTATAAATTATATGTGTATAATTTATGCCGTGTGCACAGCGCAATCCATGTGTCTTTATCTGTTATACAGTAATCAGTACTACTATCAAGTTCCAATAATGCTATCAGTCAGATGTGATCAGCAATTAGAGACAATTCTCAAAAAATCAATCATCACATCTGGTCTATATGTTTTCAAAATAATACCTGATCAATTGGTAGACTGACGTTAAAACCAGCCAATTGGGACAAAGCAGATCTAAAAGTTCCTTGGTGGTGACTGGAGGAGACGAGAGCGGAGCTCTGTGATTGGAGGAAAAAGAAAACTGAAATTGTTATCGGAGGAGAGGACAGCATCTCTGAGTGTGACAGGAACTGCAGCCTAACTCCTAAACTTCATCTCTGATTCTAACTGGCTCAAAAAACCCTAATCCTGTAGCATCTATTAGCTTTCAAGAAGTATTTAATACCATCTATATGCATTTTACTTCATATCGGAAGATGTAAGAGCTCCATATTTTCCTGAGATAGTTAGCGTATATGATTTGATAGTTTATGTGTCATGAAAAAAATCATCCATTTCTAACATTCAAGCCACAAAATAACATGGTGATTTGAAAAGAAAGGGTGAAACTAAAAATTAAGGTAACAAAAAAACAAATCATCTCACAGTGGGAGAGAGAGGTGGGGAGTAGGGCTGGCTGACCTGTAATCTATTTGAATGGTGGAGAAATTCCACTAATACTACTGAGAATTAGATTCCAAATCCAATTTTTTAGTAAAGGAAAGAAATTGAGACATTGGTTAATTGACTGGCCCCATTTATCATATATAGCTGTGAAAATCGAAAAAACATTTGTCCAAAAGCAAAAAAAAGCAGTTAATTAAAAAAAAAGTCCGCCCCTCGGTCCCTCCTCCTCTCCCTAACCCAGGTTTTCTATTTGTCACTCTGATTTGATTGACAGCTGAGGACACATGTGGGGGCACTGTGAGGGGCGGCAGTGGGGTGGTGACCAGTCCCGGTTACCCCGGCAACTATGGTAACCAGGCCGACTGTACTTGGATCCTATTGGCCGAACCTGGAGACACCATCTCTGTCATCTTTACAGACTTCCAGACAGAGGAGAAGTATGACTACCTGGAGGTGGAGGGATCGGAACCGCCAACCATTTGGTGAGTCTGTCTATTCATTTACTGTGTTTATTTATTCAGGCATATATGTGTAAGTTGCATGTGTGGTGTGTTGAGAAAAATTTGAAAGTGAAAAAGTCTGCATGTGTCTGTGTCAGATTGAGTATTTTGTTTTTTGTGTTTTAGAGGCATTTCTGAATCACAGTTGGGGAGATGAGTCATGGTCCAGTATTCATTGTTCAGTGACACAAAGGCGCAAAGGCCCGTGTTGAAATAACCAAACATTTGTTTATCTATTAAGCAGTGGAACATTACAGCATCTTCAGCAGGGGAGAGTGGTGTGTAATGAAGCCTTTCTCCACCTGGGGTTTAGTTGTGTGAAACACTGTACATGATGGTTTGAAGCTGTAATTTTTAAAAGAAGCAAAAGATTTGATCTGACCTTCTATTTCTGCAAAAATGCTGCATTCACAGAGTCACTGAGCAGTTTAAAATTGCAGGGCTTAATAGTTTTTGAGGGCATTGGGCAAAAATTCCACAATTACCTTTGAACCTGTTGTAATTCAAGTAGTCTGACAGGAAACAAGAAGTCTCCCTCCTTGTCTGGACTCCGTTTTCAGGCTGTAGAAAATCTACCCCATAATGCACAGGTGTCAAACTGC
>JAPQRN010000003.1:2211975-2223269 GCA_037367275.1 Coranthus polyacanthus | reverse complement strand
TTTCCCTCTTCCAACACACCTGATTCACGTGATCAGGATCGTTCTCAGGCTTCTGCAGAGCTTGATGATGAGCTGATTATTTGAATCAGGTGTGTTGGAACAGGGAAACATCTAAAACATGCTGGATTGTGGCCCTCGAGGACCGCAGTTTGACACCCCTGCCATAATGGGAGGTTTTGGCAGCTCATAGGTGTTTTCAGACTGGTACGGGGTTAAATACGTAATTGATAGCTGTAATTACCGATCACTGTTAAGAGCCAATCGGGCATGACTCTACTACTCAGATTATTTAAGTAAGCTGTACTTTTAGAAAGATTTGAGCACTTTATTATAGTGACAGTAGAGATACCTTTTCCCCCTGTTTTCAGCTCCTGCAACTTTAACTACACTTGGATTACAGTAATAAAAAGTTACAACTGGTAATAAAATAACTCAGAGCTCAGGTAAGAACAGGTAATAAAGTGATAGCATTATTATTACGGTAAAAAGTAGTTTTCATCTCTCGTTCTGAAAGTATAGTGATTTTTCATACAAAAAACAGTGAAGTTGGACTGATCCCTAAACTGGTAAGGTAAAGTAAAAGAGCACCTTCCCTCATTATTACCACAGAGATGCCCTTGAGCAAGGCTCTTTATAATCCCCACATGCACTGTGGGGTTGCTCAGTAGTAGGCAGAAACACAGCAGTCATGCTGGCAGGTTGCACGTTTGAACTGCAAGTGTGAACAAGGGGTTCCTGAAAATGAAACCACAGCTCTCAGAGAAACCCGTAGATTAAATAAAAGTAAAAACAAAAAGAGTGTAATCATCCTGTACTGACCTTTTATATCACAGAGGAATCAACTAATCTGAGGTAGGTACAGCCTTTTAGCTGCTCTCTCATAGTTTTCTATTCTACTCTAGTGGTTTCAAATGGTTCACTCATAACAATATTTTATTACTCTGGCTGCTTATTGATCGTTGGTAAATTAGGGTATTGATCAACCATTGCTGTTGCTGTAACCAATTTGAATCTAATCATGGTCAGGGACATTAGTGTGTGCATTAGTAATTGATTTGGAAGTAATAATGGCCAGGCAACTGCTTTTAGAAACACAATAGTGTGTCTATGCAGGTGCACACCATCCTGTGTGTGTGTGTGTGTGTGTGTGTGTGTGTGTGTGTACTTATTATTTTCATGAAAACAGCATAGGATACTTTGAACACTTATTAAACTATGTTTATGGATGATAATTACCAGTAATTGTTGTGTCAATTGATATTTGACAGTCCAAAATAATGATTTTGTTGCAGCATAAATCTCCCAACTACCTGTTCACTTGGTGCTGAAATGTTCGACAAATGATTTGCATTTGCAATTAAAGAAGAGAAGAGGTTTTTAAAAAGCACAAGGCATTTCAGATCATTTGTGTTGAGCATTTATTTTAAACTGTGAGTAAATAAAGAAAAAAACACACAGCTGTGAAAAATCACCTTCTTAGGAGTATTTATGAGCGATATTTATTGTTCCGAGTTGGACCGTTGGCCCTCAGGGCATAATGTGAGGGTGAGTGGTGGTGTGTGATTTAGTCTGACTGGTGTCTTGGCTGGAGCCAGACATGTTATGTATTGCTCTGTTGTTATTTATTTTCTGAATTAACTCCAGAGTCACATACAGCATACCAAGGTCATGATGTGGAGGTTTCTCATGCTTGTCAGAAGCTTTTTGAGATTTGAGTTTAGCTTTATACTGAGGGGGCAGCACAGCGATTTAGACATGCAACCAAGAGCCTTAACCCAACCATACTAATCTAACTTATATTTGAGAGTATAAACATTTTGACACATTACAATACAGTAGAGTAAAAATACAGGAGAAATGTGTATATAATATAATATAATATATATATATATATATATATATGGTCCATATAGTTAATTGGTTCGACCCACCAATAGGACGTGACCAGTGGCTATTAGTGACTTTGAGTGAAATTAATAGCTCAGTAAATAAAAATCCATCCCACCTTGATTTTTCTGGTTAGTTTGATGTTCGGTTCCCAATTATTGACTAATTATTTAGAGTTTGTTGATCCATGATCCATAGGAATTTATTCAGGTATTTATTACTTTGACCTAGATGTTCGCTTCAACAGTTATCTGGTTTTCAATAAAGTGAATGATGCATGATGTGTTTTCAGTGTCAAAATGTTTTGTGGAGGGGTGGGGAGGACATCGGCAGATTAATCAGCTATTGGCTTTTCCCTGCATCAAAACTATCATTATTATATCAGCCTTTAAAAATGTACCAATGGTCGACCTAATAACATAATAGATATCTATCTATATATGTGTATGCCATTTTGGAAATAATTATTGGACCACTGCAAAACATTTAGCATAAATGTGGCTTGTAAAGCTATCAGGGCATCCAAATGTGAGGTAAAAATCTGACACGTGAAATATTTGCTTTATATATTTAACAAAGAAATCATTTGTATTTAAAGTAGTGACAACCCAGTGAAAACCCAACTTCCTCATTAACAAGTAACATATAAATCTGGGGTTGAAGAACAATTGAGAAACAATTAATATTCCAACAGAATATCAAGAGGTCATGTTGAAGGGCTGTGAGATTGCATTTCTACAGAAAATCACATGGTTTCATAATCATTTCCAAATCTGTATATGTGCATATTCATAAAACAACACTTTAATAGCTTCACACCTGGGAACAACACAAAGTAGTCCTGTTTCTGAGAGTGTCTTACTCATCAGAGATGTCAGGAAAAGTCATGAAAAGACTTGTTTAAGATGATGCAATGCTCATTGAAGGATTACAGAAACAACAACTCCAAGAGCCTTGCAATGGATGTGCTATATTGCAAAAGAGACTGAACAGTTCCCACTCCCATCAGACATGAAGATGAAACAGGACTTGGCGTAATGTCAGCAAAACCGAACCCACGAGAAGCAGGTAAACACTCCCTAGTTTCAGATATCCATTTTCCATTGAGGCATCAAACGACAGCATCAGACTTTGGTATAAACAGCCTCATCCTGTGGATTATTTCATGCTATAAATGTTCCAGGCTGTTGGTGGTGCTGTAATTGCTTAGAGATTGTTTTCTTGACACAAACACATTCTTAATAGACACTGTAGTACCAAGTGCGGATTTTTTAAATGCCAGACTGCATCTTCCAGCACCACACACTGTCCAGGTGCATCCCCTTATGGAACATTATACTGTAGCGTTTTTACAGCTACATTCTTCCAGCAGAATGATGTGCCATAAAAGAAAGCATACATCATTTCCAAATAGCTTTAGGTGTATGACAGTTTCCCATACACATTCTTCACATCTCAAGCCAACACTTCTGGAATCTGGTTAAATGGTAGAAAAATATGCTGCAGTATTTGTTAGTGTTGTAAATGGATATATGCTGGGAAACCAGTAGGGACTCCATGACTTATAGTTACAAACTCTGTCCTAGAGTACAAAATAATGTTACACACCGCTGACTTGATTTAAGTGGATTAATTTTCATATTGGTTTTTATCATTAAACTTCTGTCTTTTAGTGCGGTCCATCATTATACACACATTATAGTATTAAGTTGCAGGTGTAGGGCTGTTTTTACTGATAAAATTTTTATTACTGTGCACCTGCAACTCGGGACAAATTGCAAAAAGTTTTTCAACTCACTTCATATGTGTCTTTAGGGCATTGCAAATCTGTAATGTTCTATCTGTTCTTGTTTGACGTAATTCATTTGTTTGTTTTTTTTATTTTAATGACTACACTTACTCTTAAGCTTTTATTATCTTATTGAATTATCTAATATTATTCTTATCACTGTTGTGCATTTTATTGTGTTTCTTTTACTCAGCTATATGGACCTTCACCTCAATATATAGTTGAGTCAAAATAAAGGTTGACTGAACAATGAGGAAAGCATTTAAAATACCAATTATTTGCAGGATCTTAATACTTAACATTAGGTCCTGCTGCTATTCCCTTTTTTTATTATCCTTTTTAGGATAAAATGGGTACCTAGCTTTTTTAACAGGTGACCAGACAAAACAGCTTGACATCTCTTTAGGCTTAACAATAGAATTAGGCTAAAATCATGAAGATGATGGTTACCTTATGTTCATTGTCATGGACTCGCTCTATCCTTGAAGCCTTTGTTCCTCACAGTGACCTAACAGGGCTTTGTTTTCCTCATAGAGCTCTAGAAGGTGATGGAATTGATTGGAAACTAGGAAATAACATGGATTTTTTAGTTCATTGCAAAGATTGGAGACCAACCACTGATGCTTCCATTCATGTGTCCCTTTGTGTCTGCTAAAGTAGCTTTATGTTTGTTTGCATACAAAGTAGGGCTGGGTGATAAAACGATCTCAAAATGGGATCACCATAAAATTTATGTAGATAACGGCAGTAAACTTAAGACCATTTTTACTTGATATGGATATATGTAATGGCCTATAAATGTGACACCCACGATGCACCACATGTGGGTAGGTTTTCAGTTTGGTGAGTAAATCTCAGAAGGCTATTCGTCACACTGTCAGATAAATGTTTGTACCAAAGTAGTCATGTAGTAAATAAACTCTACTGAGAGTCTGTACAGTGTTTTGGTCTCATTTACAGATGTGCTGCTTCTTCTTCCTTCAGACAGGAACAGAGGCGAAAATACTATGCTCAAGCACAACTCATATATTCAGGAATCTCAACTCATGACCACACAATTTTTTATAAGACGAAAGTTTGCTTCTTTTTTTCTGATTTTCATGTGTTTAAATCCATAGCACTACATTGTACATCATTACACTGAGGGGATGGAAATGCTAATATTTTTAAGTTTAACCTATGAACCCTCTGTCATCTGTTTTCAGGTATTATCAGCAGCATTAGCAGCATTATCAAATTATATATTGCGATAAATATTGATATTGATCAGTATGGAAAAAAAAGGTCATATCACCCAGCCCTAATGTGCGTGTTAATGTATGTGGTATTGGTGTGTGTGTGAATAGTAATCTCTATGTAAATTACATTTAGTTAATATTTGTCCTCATTTTCCCAATGAAAACTCCTGATTTTGTGAAAAAAGGCCTTGTAACCAACTGTTTCCAATCCGTTTCTGTAAACAGTCATTATTTGACATTGCCTTCACAGTGATAATGATTAATGAAGTAACAGATACATAGACGTGAGAAGGTAATATACTAAATAATGAAAATCACATTCAGAAACCAGAGCGTTTTGTGTAACCAGCTGTTGAAAGCTGCTGTAACACCTGCCTTACTTTGTAACCAGCGAAGTTGTTTTTTTTTTTTTTTGTCGGTAGCCTTAAATGTGACAGGCAGAGATACAAATGGACATTTTTACGTACTTTCCTCAACAGATTTCCACTGATGCGAATACCATTAGCACTGTTAGCACGGAACAGCCCCGGACACATGCACAGCTGTTTCTGTTTGAATTGGCAGGAATCTTTTTTGTCAAATCCTCTTTCTGCTTTCTAAATGATTTGTTCTCAAGGTCTATTTGAGGTAGCTCATGCACATTGAAAATCCTGGCCAGGTGCTGTACACAAAACAACTGAAAATAAAAACGTGTTGCTCCTGTTGGAGTGTGTTCAGCTGCAATTCAAATCGATAGCAAGGATTTCTTCTTGGTTTTGTATTTGAGGAGGTTGTTAACTCATAGTGTGAATGCCAGATCCCCACTGTCACAACACATACTGCTTTTTTTACTCCAGACTGACAGGCTAAGACATTAGAGTTGATATGCAATGGAGAAATCTCTGTAAAACGTGTGATTTCTATTTATTGATTTCTTTAATCCTCTTCCTTTCTTAATTGTGAGCATAACTGTCATTGCTTTTGAAAAATAATTACTAGCACTTCATGATCAGTGCATGTCATGGTCCCTGACTGGATTTAATCTTGTGTTTGCATTGTCTGCATTTATTTAATGCTAATACCCGTAGCCCAATCCCAAAAATACAGTAAAGAGAGGACAAATAAATATTCAGAAGATTACCTGCCAACTTAGGGATGCACTGGAGGATGACTTGACTAATGAGAATGTCCCAGCGAGGTCCCGAGACTCATAACATCATTTCCAAACAGTACTATAGTCTATGTGAAAGAGTGCAAATGAGAAAATCTTTATTTATTGCCTGCACACAAACACAAAGGCAGACAACAGATGCTTGCTTTCAATAGAACCTTTAACAAAAAGGACAAAAAGTTATACATTTTAATTAACCTTATACACAGCATTAAGCCAGTTGTTAAGATCAAGTCTGACCTAAAAAGAACTCCGCAAAAGATGCTGTTATGTGTCACTTTTTCACCAGAGCTGCTGCAGGACTTGATTCCTTTTGTTGCACAAAAGACTTTGTTAAAATGAGGCTAGGCTACTGATTCTTTAGCAACTGCTCTGCAACACTAACTGCTAATATACTAATTTCCATTGACAATTTGCAAAAGGAGCTAATAACTAAAATGCTAATTTCCAGCAGCAATTAGCGGGGAAAGCTAATGGCTGATTTGCTAATATGTGAGTGTGTGGAAGCATTTGTTATGTGTTTATCAGGTGCTGCGGGGCTGACAGCAACAGCAGCCTCCCCCACACCCATGACACACACACACATACATGTAGCATACATGCATGTTCTCGCATAAGCAGCAGCTACTTGGAGACACAGACAAGCATGCACACTTGTAGAGAATCTCTGGCTCTCTCTCTACCTCACACTCACACACTTGTGTCTAATCAGTATGCGGAGAAGTGTACTCGCGCCTATGAGAGTAGTATATCGCTGTGAGCTAAGTGCCTGTAATCCTAGCCTAACACTACACACACTAATACACATGCACGCACGCAAACACACGTTTTATATTTTGTTGTTTCAGAATCAGTTGCCCTTGAAACCAAGTAGAGCATCTTAAATAGATGGATCTCTCTCCCTCTCTCTGTCTTCCTCTCTTTCTGTCTCTTAACCCTGTCTCTCTATGGGTCTGTTTGTCCGTCTCTTTGTCAGTCTGTCTCTTCCTTTCTCTATTGTCAGTCTGGCTTCTCTCTACATGACTCCAGGAAACAGCATGCTGTTTAGGTGCTCTTAGATGCACCTACTTGACAGCCCATCTCCAAATTCATAGTAATGGTGGACTGGGCTTTTCAAAGTCTGTCATCCACCAATCTCCTGCTTGGTCAAGACTTTTTTTTTCTTCTCTTTTTAGAGGCACTAAAAATTAAGTTTGTCAAGTCTGAGCTGGAGCCAAAGCTGAAGCATCGTCGTGAAGTGCCTTGAGTCATATCACTGCAGGCAAGCTAGGGTGACCAGATGCCAACAAACTAAATGTGGGGCAGAGTATGTTTGTGTGGGACAATGTGGCACTCTTATATTTTTACATGTGTACCTAACTCAAAAAATAATCACACAAAAATGACTAAGCAAGTTACAGTCTAAGCCTTCAACACTGCTTAACAAATAGCTTGTATTTGATTTGAATGAGTTTTTTCCAACTCCAATGCCAAGAGAATAAATCATCAAAGGACACTTAAGGGGCAAAGTTAAAGCAGCTTAAATTTTTTGGACAAAATATATTGTATGAAATAATCAGAGGTGGGAAGTAACAAAGTACAAATTGTTACTGTACTTAAATAGATTTGTCATGTATCTGTACTTTACTTGAGTATGTATTTTTGACAACTTTTTAGTTTTACTCCATAGATTTTAACACAACTTCCTGTACTTTCTACTCCTCATATTTTCAAAACAGGCTTGTTACTTTTTTGTTTTAATGCTTATTTAAAGATTATTTTTAAAATTTTGCATCACTGCACAACTTCCCAACACACCTGTAGTCTCGAATGTTAAGTAGGTGCAATGAGTACAGTCTGAGTTGTTATTTAACAAGAAAACACTTTTATACATTGAGTACCTTTTAGAGCCTGTACTTTTTTTCTTTTACCTGAGTAAAGAAGTTGAATCAGTCCTTCTACTTTTACAAGAGTCATTTTTTACACCAGTATCTGCACTTCTAGAGAAATAGAAAGTGTGTACTTTTGCCAACTCTGGAATTACTACCTCTGACTGGAAACATTTGCAAATCCACTTAACCTGACCTTAAGTCACAATAAATGTATTTTCTATTACATTAATGTAATGGTGAATCAAACATTCAAGGACAGGAATGGGGCCAAAATTATTTTTTTCTTCCACAGATTTTTTGAGAATTCAGCTAAAATGCAATACATCTGGATATCGTCACCCTCTTAAAATAATGGCCTAAGTCATATTTTCAAGTTTTTTAACTTGGGCAAAATAAAACGGCCTAATTCACACTCTTGACATAGACCATGCCATCCTACAGGGGTAGGATCACATGATCCGTTCAACTGAGGAAGTAGGTGATTTTACCAGAGGTGGCCAGCATCATGAAGAGCTGACTTAGAAAAAAAATATTTTTTGTCAAAATTTTAAGAAGGTGACGATATAAACCTGACTATTATCATGTATTCCCTTCAGAATCAAACTGTGGGCCATGAAAATAAGGGATAAAATTTGACCCTAAGGTGACACTTGGTCACCCTAAGGTGAGCTGAACAGTGAACAAACGCATACATATACAGTATGTTGTACATTACCTATAAATGTCAACAAGAACCACTCTGTTACACACAAAACAGTATGTGTACATGAAAATAGCTCATCATGAACACATTTACTACTGACAGTTATAGAAGCCATAGAAGTACTGAGTCATGGTATATATTATACGGTCGGTGTTTGAGCAGCTAACACTTTGAGTGGAAGGTGCACATCAGCATCTGTTTTATTAATAGTTTGGAAAGATTGAATCATTCCTCCCACACTGAACCCTCCCACCTCTCTTTAACAGTATACCCAAGCTTATACGGTCGCCATCAACACATCATCGTCATCACATCTGTTATGGTGATATACGAAACACAACAGCATCCAGTTAAATAGTTGCAGTATGTAATAGAGAAATGTGAAGAAGCCCCTTCAGTCCTGAGCAAACCACAGCCTCTCAGTGGTGTAGAATGTACTAGATCATATGGATTTCAGATAAAATCTTCAAATGCAAGCTGAATATAATTTTATTATTTTAACATCAAACTTGTTATTCTTTTATATGCTGAATATATGTTTGATACTAATTAATCAGTGGTAATAACCACTGATAAACAAGTTGGTAAATATGGATAAACTACAACTGAAATACAAGAAAAAACACCCATGATAACATAACAACTAAATCTACTGAGAAACAGCCTATATTTAAATGTACTATCAGGAAATTAAGATTGTACTTTCCAATAAATTACTCTTTCTTCCCATATAGTTATTGTTCATGGCTGCACTGCTTTGTAAAAGGGTTTATTAGATGTAGCTTAAAAACTATGGAATTATTTTTATTGTAGTTGGAACATTTATATTAATCACTATTAACCAATACTTACCTGGTAACAATTTCCTGAGAAACAGGTTTCCCAGAGATAATCCAACGAAAGAATTTACATTGACAAAAACTGAAGGTCAGTGTATCATTCTAATGCAACAGAATCACACAGCAATCAACAGAGCTACTTTTCTCAAAAAAAGCACTACAGTTTTGTGTTTTTCCTCTAATCTCTGCATCTATACGCTTTGCTACTGTCAAACTTATATTGCTAAGAAGTGAAACCTAATATTTGTTCCAAGGTGTGGCAGAGCTACACCTCCACCAGCCATTTTGGACTGAAAGCTGTTGCAAAGATATTCTGACTAAAGATGCAAGATTCCAAATTTTAGGTGTAAACATGTCACATGGTCTTTGAAGGGAGACTAGAGGCTGTTCTATGGGAGTTCTATGGGAGAAGTGTCTCAGCTCACTAAATAAACAAGCATTTTGTGAAACATCTTATCCATAGACTAGCAAATTATAAAGCCACCTTATGAGATTCAAAAGGAACAAAATGATCGTTTTGTGATACAAATGACAGTTTGAGGTGTTGCGAGAGGTGGGGTCCATTTGCAGCGGCTCTACAGTCTGTCATGTAACCAAACACGCACACTTTTATGTCTCTTTTCTTCTTTATATAATCAAAACCAAAGTTAAAAGTAGCCAATCTCACTAAGCACATCGAAAATCTGCTCTGCTGAACCTCAAGGTGAACTGTCGTAAACATTAGGAGAACACTGCTTTATAGTGATACATGTGACCCAAGTTCAAGGTAATTAGCCACAGGTAAGCCATCACATTTTTATCATTGGTGAAACTGGAATCTTCCCCCTTTAGGTAGATCATCTTTTGGTTTTCCTCTAGTGTCCTGGTACACCTTCTGAAATATTGGCTACGTTCTATGCATGAACAACTATAACTGTAGCTTGAATTTATATCCGTATATTCATAATGGAGGTGTTTCTAAAAATCTGTTGCCTCCTTTTCTAGGAAATACACAATTTTATATATGATTGATTAGCATCCTAAACCAGTCACGACTACACAGTACTTAGTCGAGTTGATGGGTAATAGTGGTGTTTTTCCTTAGTATTTCAGCTGTAGTTTAATCAAATGTACCTACTTATTTATCAGTGGTAATTACCTAGCAATATAGTACACTATATCATTTGTCTACTGAGTAAATAATTAATACTAATTAGGGAACATTAAAAGGCCAGGTTACTACAAGCTACTATACAACTACAAGCTTATCTGGGAACTTAATTACAATCAAAATCTCATTCAGTCTTATTTTACGGTGATTTTGCATCACAAATACAAAACGAAAGCACTTTCTATACACTTAGTCCACAGGATTCACTGTAGCAGGTACGGCTAACCTGCTGATATTGTCTGATTTAATGGAGAGTAACAGTTAAGTACTGTACGATTGGAATGAGTCCAGGTTAGTCCCAGAGATACAAACCCAATTTCTCCCATATCATCAATCAAAATTTGCTCATTCTGTACTGTGTTGAAATTGGTCCGTTCTTCCTCTGGGCTCAGCTTCGTATCGTTCTGCTGTGACCGCTCTAAGTCTGCGGAAGTATCATACCGTGTTATGTTCATGTGTGAGTTTGCATGAGAGATCTGAGCAGTGAAGAGTCTTCTAGCAGCTATGCTCAAAGAATTAGCATTTGTTTGACAGATGCAAAACGAGCTGAGTGTAAGAGACAAAGTGTAAGAGGGACAGCCAGAGTTAAAGTGTGTGTGTGTGTGTGTGTGTGTGTGTGAAAGAGAGAGAGTGCGTGATGTTATGCTTGCCGAGTGCTAATCAATGC
>JAPQRN010000003.1:2165151-2177088 GCA_037367275.1 Coranthus polyacanthus | reverse complement strand
ACATTCAGAGCCTGTACTTTTTCACTTTTACTAGTGTGGAGATTCAGTTTGAGTAAATAAGTTGAATCAGTATTTCTCTTTTATCTTATTTATCTGTACTTCTACTGGAGTAAAGAATGAGTGGACTGCCACCTCTGGTTCCATTGGATTACTATTTATAGAGAATGCCACAGCACTTTTATCTTTAAATCAGCATGTATTTCACATTTTAATTAGCAAGACAATCAAACTCGAGTCACTTCAAGTATATTACATCCACCATTTAATTAATGATCTTTTTCTTCTTTTTAATTAGTGTTGACATTCCTATAATTTTGGTCTGTTTTGTTAATGTGTCATACATACATTATTCCCTCTGCTCCATGCTGTCTTCTTTACAGCTCAATATAGCCTCAGCCATTAAGTTTCCATTAGTGTGTTTAATTGAAGCTCGCTAGTTATTCAGCTGTTTCAGTTCCTCGCAGCCTTTACCTTAGGACCAAAATGCATTTAAATATCCCACTCCACATAATATGTCAACCTAATATGAGAATCCTGAGACTATTTTGGTGCAGCGAAAGGTGTTTAAAGTAGTCATTTTGCAGACCTAGAAGACATCAGAGTGGATGTAATCAGTCACCATGGGAACTGCTGTGAGTTCATTTAATCATTGTCACATCATTTCAGTTTGGGGACCGTACACAAGCTATAAGGATAATCTGCATGTGGGCAGTTTCCAGAAATAGTCAAGTGTTGTCAAATACGTATGTTCAGATTACACGTGGTCTTGTTAGAGATTGAAAATTTCTTGGTACAGCTCGGTAGAAAAGACTGAATCTCAAGCGTGGAAACCCAGCTGAACCCAGTTGCTTCATTGATGTGTGTCGTGACTGTAGCAGAATAATACAGCTTCTATATACGTTACAGTTCACTGTCACCCCCAGCAAATATACCCCTGGGCTTCAGCTGGAAATGTAAATGTGGTCTAAGTCAATGTTCCTGTTAAATAAATAAAGAACACACAAACCTCTCTCCCTCACAGTTAGAAAACCGGTGAATCATGTTGTCAAATAAACCCTCAGTTGTCAGCGGTTACAGGAATTATATATGAGAACACAATTTTACAGTGAATTTACCCTTTAAGAAGGTCAATTTTTACCATTTCAGGGTCAGAGAGAAATATTTCTGCCATGTAATTAAATAAAACATTAAGTGAAGAAAAAGTAGTGTTTTTTTTATCTTGTAGTTGAGTCAAACAGACACACACAGCTGTTCCACCACTAGTATTTAACAGCTAGTTACTCAGATACATGCTCATTAACATTTATCTTAGGTAAACTACTGTAACTAACATTTTGAAGGTAAGAGAAAAGGATCAGGAAGTTAAACTTACCTGCAATTGGACTGTGCACATTAACTTTCTAACATCCTCTCTTTTCATAACCCTAGTGTTAGGGTTATAACAGAAGAAGTGTAAGGCCTTAATGCATGTATTACACTTCATTTGAAAACTACATCAGTTTAAACATAGCTCAAATACAACCATTTAAACAGTTCAAATACATGTAAAATAAATGAATACACAAATATTATAGTTAGTGAATAACTATAAAATCCACATTTCCTTCTGGTTAAGCATTTGCATTAAAGCACTGCAATCAGTTTGTGAGTTAGCACATCATCGATGCGACATTAAAAACACACATAATAGATGCCACAATGCCGTTTCCTCCCATTAGGTAAAAATGAAGCCAAAACCCTGCACTCACGGGAGCTGGCATATTTCCTGTGTTACACAATTTGGAGTCAGAGTCTGCACATTAGAGCAGGGATATCACGTCTTCCTGACTGTCACCCGTCTGATTAGTTTGTGATCAGAAAGATGATGATTTGAACACAAATCAGTCACATGTATTCTACCTAAAAATACAGAAATCACCTTTGGGAAAAATGTATTGGATGTGGGTACCGAGGTACTAAGTCCCATAGAATGACATAGAGGGGCCGGAACTTATGACCTATACTGCAGCCAGCCACCGGGGGGTTGGCATGTTTTGGCTTACCACTATGTCTTTCTTTTCTAGCTACTGAAACAGAATATTTCAGGCTTTTGAAAGAAATGAAAGTGCACACCTCACACTTTAAAACCTAGTTAAATTCTTACAGTTTAATTGTCATTCACAAAGTCATCCAGTCAATCCACCCGTCAACAGACTTTTACTACTGTAGCACTTACTGTAAGTAGCTCAGTTAACAGTGTCATGTAAAAGCCTACAGTGTCTAGTCAGTCAGGCGTTCAGTCTGGCAGTCAGCCAGTTAGCAGGTCAGTCAGCCAGCCATCTAATCAATGAATAGTTGCCAGAGGTTCCATTTACTGTACGAATTTTAGTCTGAACACTGAGAAATAATGTCCAGCTTTTATTAATGAACATTAAAGTTGCAGAAAGTGGGAATGGAGGGGGGGGGGGTAAAAGTAAAGGGTGGAGAGATCCTGGCAATGCTGCAAAGTCAGGATGTCACAGTCTACCTGAAAACATGATGATTAAAAGCACAAAATGAACTTTAACCTCAGCAGAATCCCTGTCAGAATCTATTAAATAGACTTAAAGGAAAACACACTGTCGGTTTTCTAAGCAAGTAGTGCAGAAAACCCCAAAAAAGGAGGAGGGTGACTTAAAGATGGCTATGCGATTCAGAGAAATATACAGGATCTTCTGAGGATCCTTAATACAACATCATTGCTTGAATATTCTCTCTGAAACATCACAGGTTGATTTGTAATACGTAACTTTAATGATGTTTTATACTGAATGAGAGTCTGGATTGCATATCAAGTGCTGATTTTAGTAAAATTACTGTTTTCAAGGAATATTGCATGTTTACTGCTACACACCATTCACCCTAATACTGTTGAAGATGATGATCTCATCTTTAGTTTTGGATTAATCTTCTGACCTCAACAATTTCACAGTATGCACAAAGAAGGTACAACGGGACCTTTAGATATCAACTCTATGTCCTAGTAATAGTGCTTTTGTTATTTTAACTAAATAAATTATATGGAAAAGACAAATAACAACAACAGCTGTAATGACCAATCATGGTCAAGAATCCATCAGACATAAACCAAGACGTCTACATCTCCAAATTCCATTGCACTGGCAACATCAGAAGTGATCTCTCAAGACACATGTGGAGACACGTTCTAATACTAGGTGTCAACAGACACACAGCAGTCCACTTGTATCTAAAGACACATGTTCACACAAAATCTGAACAGGGCCTATTTTTACACATTAAGGGCACACTGAAAGTTTGAATCAAGGTTCGTGTTTTTGTTAGAATTGGATGGCTGGTACTGTTTCTGAACAGCACTTTGGAATCCAAGGCAACTTTCCCTAAGGGGGCAATAAAGTATATTGTATTGTATCATACTGTAGATTATATACATTTGGTCTGCTTGGTTTTGCTTTCACAGTGTAATTTTGGGAGGGGGCTAACCCATCCTGATGTCGTCATCTACATCCTTATACCTGACATTGAATGGTTTTGACTTGCATCCCCACACCAAACAGCCAAAAATGACAACTCGGGTTAGCATGAAATAGTGTCTGCCATTGTGTTGGAAGAAAAGCTTTAAAAAATGTCTGGAAACTTATAAAGCTGCTCAATAATAATAATTCAGAGTTGCATGTGACAAGTAAGCAGCTAACCGATTGGTGCTAGATGACTCTTAAGAGCCTTGAGACATTTCAGATGGGTGAGGGTGGGTTTTATTATAGTAATTATTATTCATTATAGTGATTAAAATAAGCCTGTAATGTGAAGGTGAGACTGAAGAGTCCTTTAGACTCCAGGCAAAAAAAAACACAAAACTGGACTAATACAGAAAGCAAAGCATGAATCCAATGGACATAATGGAAGCAGAGCTTGACTGTGCTCACTGACCTTTGCTTGTCATCCTATTTAAATTCTAAGTAGAATCTCAAAATCAATAGACTGTTTAAGCATCCAAGATTTGAAATGTTTAGAAAGCAAATTTTCTCCAACATCAGCATAATGAAAATGTCACAACATTCTTGTGATACCTGTACTTCAGTAGCATCTTAATCTTTTAATAGTGACCCGTGCAGACAAAATAGGAACAATGCAAGACTTTCATCAAGCATCCTCCTGAATTTGAAAGTAAGACGTAATTGTAATTTAACTCTGCATATTAATGTCTGTTAAGACCTTAGTTGCTGCAATCAGTCATCCCATCACTCACAGTAAGCCTGCCTGCCCTCTTGTGGCTAGAATTTGTGCCAACTGACCCACTGAGCCAAGATGATCAAATTACTGTCCTCTTGTGCCTGTCGGTTTCTTCCATATCTTTGACACTGTTTCTTTACTCACACCCTGGCTTTGTAGGCAAAGGCAAACATGCACAGCTGTTTACATAATGGAAACCTCACCGTTATTGTTGAAAGATTAGATAAACACAGTAACACAGGAAACTATAGTTTCTATCCCTATGTTCACTAATACTCCTTTATGGCTATCCTTTATGGCTTTGTGCCATAAAGTAAATAAATAAAATCCCATTTTCCAGGTCTGGGAAAATCATGAAGTGAACGAAAATCATGGAATTTAATTTTAGAGATTCAAACTCCTCACCTTTTAGAGAAATCTGATGCTTTGAGATCAAAATAGGTCAGTTTTTCCTCTATGCTGATGCAAATATGGACTATACACATTTTAGAGCTGATTCTTCAAACTTTTTCTTCAAGAAGGAGCATACCTCCAGACTCCCTCTGCAGGGTTTTCATCTTTGTCACCTTTTTCACCCCTGAAGAGTTTGCATCCCTGCATTTTGTCTGTAATGACGTTTCGAAAACAAGAGAGAAAAAATGTTCAAAATAGAATAGACCTGAGGGTTTAGGTGCTGGGGTGGCTTTTTGTTGTTGTTATTTTACTAAAACAATGCATTTTGTTTAATTTTGAAGTGAATATGATAATAACTGACAATTTGACAATACATTAACCAATCAACCTCTGTTCATGTACGTAAAGGCTTTGAACGGTCAAGAAAATTATATTATCGGCCCTTGAAAAGTCATAAAATAAGTTTTGAAATTCTGTCTTTAAAAATGTGAAGGGACCATGTAAAAATCTTGAGCAGGAAAAAGTAGCAGCAAATGCTGACGGTTACATTAATTAGGTATTCTGTCCACACACTTTCCAGCTCTAATGCCCAAACCTCCATCCTCAACACCTGCGAATCTGTGTGTGTGTTAGTGGCTGGATGTGTGTATGGGTGTCTCTCTGTGGGTTTGCAGTTAATCTGTGTCCAAACTCACTATTTCAGTGCGAGTGTGTCTTCTGCTCTGGAGACACATCTTGTTGTCTATCGCTACGTTTTCATCATATATGTTGACTTGTTCTTGGATGTGTGTGTGTGGAGCAAGTTTGAGCTAATACACGCATGCCTGTTTGTCTGTTGTCTATGTGTGTGTCAGGTATGAACAATCTGTTTCCTTCCCTGAGGCAGAACCCACCAATCACACCCCTCCATCATCTCTCTTCATTACGTATTCATGAGTTTCTGTGTCTGCGGGGCTGTGATTGGCTCTTAATGAACAACTGACGGCATTATCAGTCAGCCAATGCTATAGCAACAAATAAGTCAGTCAGTACAAAAGAAACAGCAGTCAACCAGTGGTACAGAAACATTATTCAACTGGAGCAGCGCGACAGTCTACCCCTCAGGGAGGTTGACATATTGGATATTGTCGACTGCATGGTACCTTTGATATGACTCTCATAATGTCTGAGACACATTCATGATCAAGTGCACACATCTTGAAATGCTAATTGCTCTGGATAATTACAGAGAGGAAAAAGAGAGCATTTAGTACATGCAGAATATACCGTACAGTTTTATGTAAATAAATCCCCACGTCCTTTTCCTTGTCACCCATGGATTAGGAACCATTACTCAAACTGAGCACAGAGACACTTCAAGCCTCGGGGGGTTCGTAGGAGCTCATAAATCTATGAACTACCCCTTTATCATCTTTTATATTATTTTGGGAGCTTGCATTTCACGAGTCCTGGCTTTCATTGTCGACTCCGCTGTTGCAGTATCAAAAAGGTCGTTAACAGTGGGATCATTACAGTAGGTGTAGCCTGTGAATGCACTTGTTTGAATTAATGCAGGTAGTTTGCACAGACACAGTTTGGTGATGTATGATTACTGGTTTGTGGTTACAAAATAGCTCATCAAATGTGCAGCGCTGACTGTCCTCACCCACAGACTGCACTTACTAACTGCATACATTAGAGTTGTTATAAAGTCAGTGTAGGGATGAATATATTTTCAGATTGCCTACTCAATAATATTTCTTTAATTACTTGCAATTGCATTTGAGACAGCTAGAAATGCATAATAAAAAGAGAAAGAAGCAGCTGTCATAGGAAATATAGTCATCATTTAAAATGAATTAAATCTCCTAGGTCTCAATATGTACACTTTCTCAGGAGTCATTTTTTAACTTAAAGTTTACAGAAGGTTTAATAAGAGGTGTAAAAAGTCTACACATTCTTCTTGTGTAAAAACCTACTCTGGTAAAAGTAGATGCACTGATTCAACTTCTTTACTCAAGTAAAAGTACAAAGGTGCAAGCTCTGAAATGTACTCAAACTATAAAAATATTACAGTATTTCTACATTTTTACATGTTTACCAGGCCAGTAAGCTAGTGTTTAGCATTAGCTCACCCATGACCCCTTGCGCTCCAGCAGCTCCACTTCTTTTGTCCATATATGGTCACTCCTGGCTCCAAAGAGCTAACATGGTGATGACTAAAATGCAAACTCCTGGCTTCAAATGACACTTTGTTACTTCCCACCTCTGGGTTCAAAATACATAAAACAAATGTATTGACTATCAATTACTATTATTATTCTCTTGCAGCATGGATTGTTTCATGTATAATATAGTAATGAGTACACAAATATTTCCAATATATTTGACATAAATCACACTCCCTCCCGGTCCTTCAGCAGGTCCACCGGCACAACCAACCATCAACCTCAACACAATGGGTGCAGGAGCACCTGGAACTCTCTTCCCACTCACATTCAAACATTGGGCTCCATTACAGAATTCAAAACTGCACTCTTTAAATGAGCCTTTACACTATAACATCAAAGAACTCAATGCCGATCCAAACATTTTTATTACACGTTCTTATGATATTTATTTTTAACTCTGTGTTTTGTTCATTATCGTATATTTTATTACTAGCTGTATTTGATGTAAGGTGACCTTGAGTGTTGTGAAAGGTGCCATTAAATAAAATAAATTATTATTTTAGATATTCCACCACTCAAATCCAAAACCTGTCCAAAGCATATATTGGCCTGAATCTGTCCTGACAAATCACATTTTATTCCCATGTGCCTGTTAACCATGTGAATAGAGTGTCAGAACTATCTGTGTTTGGAACTGTTTTTATAAATCCCTCCATGATATTTTAGTCCTCAGTCTAAGTCAAGTGTTGCATAGGCAGCAAAAAATATTCCCTTTCCTCGTGTGTGTACATGTAGAATCCTACAAGGGGCACCTTGCCCGTACGCTGGCAAGTTCAATCACAGTACGTGATGCTTGTCTGCTCAAATCATCTCCTCAGAGAATGTCTCAGTGTTCAATCTACCATGCTTAAGAAACGGTAAATCCAGATGCTATTGTGGTTAACAAGCAAGTATGACTAAAATAAGTGAGTCATTGATTTGGATCCAGCCTTGGGTAACAGCGTAGCTCCAGTGTGTTTACTGTGTTCCAATAATAAGATAAAAGACTAGCGTTTCCTTTAAAGTAGTAAGGCTGCATCCGATGTTCAGACATGTTTTTCTTACAAAATATGGTTCAGAGCTTTATTTTATTGAACTAGGTTTTGATTGAATGTTCTCTGCTGTTGAGTTTTACTTCAGTTGTGTATTTATTCTGTTGGTAGTTAAATATAGTTTTGTGAAATGTGCAGTATTTTACTTTATAAATATGGTTTACTGAAACGCAGCTGCCCTTCCATCTGCTGTTTGCAGTAAAGCTGCTGCTTGTAGGCTAGAATATTAACATGGGCATATTTAACTTTGATGCATATTCACACAGGGCAGGTTTTATGGTGCATATTAACAGGGGCTTGATACAGTGAATGAATTTACACAGGCAACAACAAATTTGACTTTTAACTATTTTTGGCCCTGATTCTCCAATCTGTATGAAGGGGGAAATACATTTCAAATCAGCCTGGAAGACTTTGATGTGGATCTGAGCTTCCCGTGGTTGTTGAAAATAACAGGAGTCAGTGGGATGAATGTTAGGTAACACTTTCTGTGAAGCCCATGTCTATAATGCATTATATCTCAGTATGAGCATACTTATAATGCATTATAATGCACCTATATAATCATAGTTCTACACCCTTATATATGCTTGTATATACTGCTTAATAACAACATATTATAATTATTAACTAAATTAAATTATCAATAACTAAATAATAAATAATAATGACTTATAAGATCAGATGTCAATGCTTGATATTGACTGGTCACTCACTATTTTTGCAAGGATCAACGTTCATTACATTCCTCATAGTTGTAATATGTTATAATAATTCTATATTACATTATAATTACTATTGTAATGTGCTATAATGCGATTATAAGTCAGTGTAAATATCCATCGGGAGCTTTAAGTAAGTTAATTAAATCATTGTGTTATAGGCACATCATACATTACAAGTTGCTTTCAGTCACTCAGTGGTCACTGTTTGCTTGTGAGTGAAAAAAAAGATTAAGTCAATGTAAGAACAGCACAAAACACTGTAAAATGTCATTTTTAATAGGTACTAAGGCAATACAACACACTGTAACATTTTATGCATATGTTCGTAATTCATGATAGACATTGTCTTAATGATGTGTTATGATTACATATGATTATATATGGTTAGAAAGCATTATGAATGTGAATGCTTATGATTATACAGCACTACAGGTGCATTATAAAGCAATACAAGTATGTTCATAATGTGTTGTATAGACATGGGCTTCATAGAAAGTGTTACCGAATGTTCTTTTTGCTTTTAATGCTCATAGCGGCTGTGGCTCAGGAGGTAGAGCTGGTCATCCAAGAGCTGGAAGGTTGGCAGTTCAATCCTCTGTCCCTATGTCCTCAAGTGTCCTTGAGCAAGACACTGAACCTCAAGTTGTTCCCAGTGACTGCTTGACTGATGTGTCAATGTGTGTGTGCGTGACACATTGTAAAGTGCTTTGAGTACCATCAAGGTAGAAAAGCGCTATATAAAAGTCAATTTACCATAAATCAGGCTGTACCTTTTAATGCTATAAACATGGAAGGTTTTACACCTCCATGTCTGCAATGCAGTGAAATAGAAAATACATTCATTTCATTCAAGTTATAGTTTTCTTTTTTTTTTAATACAGTGGTCTGTAGTTGTTCCAAATGGTTTGTGAAATGACCTGAAAACATTCAGATAAGCAGGGTGTATGAATCACTGCTCCTAAATATTATAAATGAAATCCAAAGAAACCAGCTTTTAATCTGAGGCATCGGAGATATTGTATCAGATTTTCAGCATGTGCATCCCCCCTCACTCTGAATAGGTCTGACACAAGTGTCAGGGAAACAAAATTAATTCCTAGTGTAGGTGGATTTCGAGGAAGTTAGTTAAAGTGTTTTGCATACTGTTTATGTGTGTATGGTGCTCAGAGACAACATAAACAGCTGTGATACATGAGTTGCTTGAAGCAAACTCATTAATGAGACAATTTATGACAGAAGATTTTCAATGTGAGGAAAATTTATATTTGGTGCTGATTATTTTGACGTATTGATATAAAAAATTACAACATGACATACAATGCTACCTGAGTAGAATCATTAAGAATGCAACCCAGTATATACAGCTTCAAAATACGGTAAGACCTACAGTACAAATAATGTGCTTTTAAACCAAACTCAAACTTAAAATGTAGAAATAAATCATAAAGCATAAACATTTGTGAGCAGGAAGAGCCATACTGCACATTTTTAGAATGGAGAAAATAAAATTTTTACAACAGGAAAGACATCATTTCTAAACATGTCACCTCACTCAAAGTCCTTCCTGAAGTGAACATGAATAAATAAATTGAACCAAGTGTATCTTTTTATGATACACAGACACTGCTACTGAATTAAAACCTTTTTGAGTTAGAGTATGACTCCATTTACACCTGCTATCAAAAATGTAATCTGTATCCGGACATCTTTATTTGCGTTTACACCTGGTATTTTGAATGTGTTCTCATTCTCCTCAATGAAAATAGATCTGCTGTTAGCAACATAAACTAATCATAGCAAAAGCGCATTTTAAAGTTAACATTAGCAAGATTACTGACCTTTACCGTTTGAAGTCAAGTTCGTGTCTCTGTGGTGTGCTGACAATCGGCTCTAACATTTGTTTTGAAATGTCGTTGTAAAGGCGCCTGTTTTCTGTCCAGTTTTTCTTTGACAGCGCTGTCACCACATAAAGCTATTAAGCATCTTTTTTCTTGAGGCTCCAGGGATGTGAATCTTCAGTTTCTTTGAATTTTCACCAGGTTAGCTAACATGAGATGTGAGTATTCTTTGTGCTTCATGGGTCAGAGGTCAGAGGGGAACGATGACGTAGGTACAGATGCGAGCCATGGTTGTATTAAGAGACCTGTAAATATGTAATAATACATTCATGAGCACACTGTAGTACTTTTTTTTTGTTTACACCTGCCTAAAATCCGTACACAATGTGATCCAGATTACTGCCAGATGTGGTCCAGCAGATCTGATCACAATCCAAACATGACACATTTACACCTTGCATTAACATGCATTTTTCCTGATCTGCATAACATGGATACAGATCTCATTTTCATACCTGATGTATATGGGGTCTGTGTGCTTTACTACGTAATGATGCAGTGAGGGTTCATTATATAAACTTTCTCTATTTAACATTTGCTTCTAAATTATTGCACTGTAAAATGTATTAATATTTATAAATAGCTTGTGAATATGACATGAATTGACATGTTCATGTCAAATGATGTCTGGTAAACATGGTAAACATTACATACAACATACAATAATCAGCATCACATAATTGTACAGTGTGTCTTTTGCTCTTGTAGCTACAGAATAGGTCTGGAAAAAAGAAACAGTCCTACTAAGCAAATGTGTTGTTTACGGATCATTTTACAAGAGAGTAATGATCTAACCTGCAAGTCATTTTTCATTTAGATGAAGTAAAACAGAATGGGGGTTTTACTCACATTATAACATGTGTGTTGTCTTTTTCATGCAGATGTGATCACATACACACCCATGAGCGCATTTAGCTGTAATTACATTAAACTATTATGATGGTAAGTTATCACAATGCTGTACAAATATGCTGTGGTGTAAACAGTGTTTTCAGTCACTTCACATTAATCATTAGGATGTTAATTCACTTGTTCCATGTATGTTTGCCACGATACATCGTTAAGATAATTGTTGGTTTTAAAATACACATGATGTAGTATCACCAGCTGAATGTCACTGATGTATGTACAGATATGTAGCCTCTGTGTAACATTGGGATAATTGTAGCACATTAACTCATCTGCTATTTGTCACCATTCAGTGGATTAGTCAGGTCATTATGAAAACGATGTCTGTCAGCCACTCTATCAGACATCCATTAAGGTGATTTGTCACTGTACTTTGTCACTCAGGACAAGATATATTTGTGTTTATGTTTCCATTATTTATGGTGCTAATGTATTCATTCATTTTGACAGAGTCGAGCCGAAAAAAATCAAATCTCGAGGGAGTCAAATTGAGATTACCCCTGGGGTGTTTAGTTCTTATTATATTTGTATGGATTCAAAC
>JAPQRN010000003.1:2152708-2163529 GCA_037367275.1 Coranthus polyacanthus | reverse complement strand
CTTCTCTTCTCTTCTCTTCTCTTCTCTTCTCTTCTCTTCTCTTCTCTTCTCTTCTCTTCTCTTCTCTTCTCTTCTTCAGATCACACACCTACTGTACATTTGGTAGATTTAGGTCATTTTCTCACTTGAAAGTCCGAACCAAGGTCTGAGCCGAGGCTTATGTTTTTCTGACATTGTGTACATTTGGTCCGGTTCATTTTGCTTTCGTATTACTATTTTGGGATCAGACTAATACGTCCTGTCGTCATCACCTGCGTGCACTGTGTCTCCCAACCGTGCACCTGATACCTGTCGGTATTTTATTAATCCGGCTTATTTTTAACTTCCTCCATCTTTTGTTGTCCTTTTTTTTTTTTGCAACAGCAGTCTTGCATAACTTCCAAAACGTCCACGAACCATGTCATTGTTCAGTTTGATTCGGACCGAAACCACGTCTTTTGGTCGGACCAAAGTCTGGATGGTCCGCGCTGTGGTCCAGAGGGAGGTTTTCACTCCTGCACATTTAACTCTTTAAGCACAGTTAAATTACAGCATAACAAGAGTGTGTTTGTACCCACTCTATCATTATATCTGTAACCCCTCATATTGCACACATCTTACTCCAGGGGTCCAACCTTAACAACTCTGCAATTTTCCTGTTACCTCTCTTCCCCACTTTTTGGAGCAAATAGAATTTGTGAAATCCACAGTTGTAAGAATGAGTCACTTTGGAAAGGTACTCTTTAATTAGATACCCCAGAGTGAAATGATCAAGTAGGGCTGCTAATGGTCCATAAGTCATTTGACATACTGCGATGCAAAAATGTCCATAGGAATATATTATTACATTCTGTTCAAAGCCTTTTTCAACACTTTGAAATTGGGAGAACATGTACAAAAAGCATGAAAAATCTCCAGGAAAATGAGTGCTACCTTTGTTACTGGGGGTTTCACTTATTAAAGCTGTCAGATCTCACTTTAACCTCCCATATTTTAGAGTTATTTCACATCCAAGTCACAGCTTTTTCTCACTTCTCGGTCTCTTTGTGGCTCTTTTACTATTCTCTCTTCGTCTCTGTCTTTCACACACAAATGCACACAACCTTCCACTTTATACTGTGTATGTAGGTCATGTGTTTTTCAAACTAGGATAGCAGAGGATCATGTTGACTCAGTTTCATGTTTCCCACCAGGTTTAATTACAAACTGCATGCATTTACTACACTTACCCTCACAACACTCATACATAAATACTGCATATGCATATGCACATATATGAACACCGACAGGGACATATAGTATGTAAAGGCATGCAAAAAAACAACAAGGACATTTGTTTTTACATACCAAAGCACAAAGACACCCTCACACGGACACATAAACAAACCTTGACTGCTCCTGAAGTGAAGGTGGTGGATGCATCCTTTACAGGAAGGTCAGGTGATAGTTAGTGCACCTGACTGGTCAAGGATCCTGAAAAAAAAATAAACAAAGGGCAAGTACACAAGAAACACACAGTCACAGCACATGATGTAACTTGTCTATGGCATTAACCAGTCTGCATGATGGATAATGATGCATTTTGACCTTTGAAGAATTTATTTGCTTCTTTTTCTTATTTGCTTGTCTGCTTTGTGTGAGAGTCAGTAAATATATGTGTGTGTTAAGTTGATGGTAAAGTGATGGTTGAGCTCATAGGCATACATATCATACCCGATATTCAGAGTTTTTGGCCAGTAAAAAATATGCTTGACGGGTAGATTTTTTTCATCTGCCAGTCCCCTTGGCCGGTCGGACATTTGGTTAATTTCAGACATATCCTCACTTTTCAGTGAAAGTTAATTATGAGATGTTGAGAAATGCAACATTACACACAGCAAATTCTTTAGTGCTGTAATGTGCATTTATAATGAAACACCAGTAGTTTATAAATGTAGATGTTATGCCAAATCATGATAGATTTTTATAATTATAAATTTGGGTTTCAGGAAGACACCAAAGCTTGGAGAGCCCTTGCTTTAAATGAATAAATAAAAACATTTCCACCATACACTGATACAGAAAAGGTAAAAACTGATGGATACAATGCAGGGAATTAAATGTTTAATGCTCCAAATTATGTGGGGGATGACCATTAAACACCTCCCCCCAGTGTACTAAAATAAAACTTCTGCCTATGGTTGAACCACATCATCGCAGTTTCCTGACAGGCTGAGGAGTCATGGTTGACGTTTGATTCTGCAGATGTCAATGTGTGTGTTAATTAGTCTTCCTGATTGGATCAGATGTTTATTTGCTTTGCTCTGACTGGTTTTACTTTTCAGTGGAGCACAAACATCATGTGTCTTTGCTACTATAAATGTACAGTATATATTTAACTGTTCTGTATTTGTTTTCCTATATGTGTGCAGTTATGTAAATGTGTACAAGTACGTGATTCCTGTAGGTTTTTGTGTGTGAACATCTCCTCTGTGCGCACTGTACTGATACTGTTACCAGTCCCTCTGTTATGGTGTTAATAGTCCAGATGGTCAAATTAGCCGCTTCAACAAAGCAACAAACTATCTGCTCTAACAAACACACGCATGCACGCATACACACCAACCACCTGCTGGGTTTGTTGATAGGGACTAAACATGTACACGCATGTTAGTCTGAAAGAGCGGACAGCCTGGCAGGAGGGTGAAAGCAGAGCTGGGCAGTTGGCTTGTGCTTGTTACACCTAATTGAGTTTTCTAGCATCAGCGTTTTGTTTAAGATGAGATAAAGTTGCACTTTATAATTAGCTTTCATTAAACTACTTGTGCCACAACACTGCATACTAAAACAGTGAATTTATTCTTCTTTTTTTTTAGTCTAGCTTTAAGTATTACTAATAATGAAACGATGCC
Source organism: Coranthus polyacanthus (assembly GCA_037367275.1). Taxonomy (NCBI): domain Eukaryota; kingdom Metazoa; phylum Chordata; class Actinopteri; order Kurtiformes; family Apogonidae; genus Coranthus; species Coranthus polyacanthus. The sequence continues at coordinate 2,160,659 of JAPQRN010000003.1, read as the reverse complement.
TACGGGGTAGTTCATGCAGCCACACTCAAATCTTCGCATGGCATACTCTTCTCTCTGCATCATAAATCTAACACAGCCCTTTAACTCTGACTGCATACTGCGTCAGATGTCAGAGCTCTGCTCACGCCTCGCTGACATGCTACTCACCTGAAAGCTACGCTGCAGCTCGGTGCTGCTGCTCCTCATATAACATTTCAAAGCATATCCTCCAACCCAGCATCTACCCGTAGGCTCCGTGTCGAACCTCCCCAAGGGTAAACATAGTATCATCACTCGCTTCATGGTTACAGCTTGCTTAGCTTGCACAGGGTGTCTGCAGGTCCCTAACAGTTTTGTTTTTCTACCTCCATGTTTCTGTCCATCAAAGAAAATGCGCAGAAAGAGAGAAATGATCAGATCAAGTGTTTACATGGCTAATACTTTCTTATTGAATGGATTATCAAAGGTTTACACCAAACCTTTTATTCTGATTCTTACTCTGAAAATTCCTTCTGACCAGACCAGTCTCTGATGGTTGAGATGGTCACATGATTCTGACTGGGCTGTTATTCACAATATTAGTTGATTATTATATTATATATATTATATTATATTGAGTCCATGCTCTTTTGTGTTTAAGTCCACATTTCTTATATAAAATCTTTTAACCTACTGCTGAACCTAATACTGTCTCTTTACTTTATCCTCGCACTTACAATGCAAAATGTAGATGAACCTAAGTCACTCTAATCATCATATTCCTACATAAAACCTCTGCACAGGAACAAATAATGTATATACTTTACCTTTATATTTACCTGCAATACTTGAATAAGAAAAAGATTATTTGTCTAGAACTTGATCTTAAATTTGGTTAAAAAAAAGACATCAAGAAAGTCTTAAAAATAATTAAATGTAGGTACCTGATACCTGTCAACATCCTGTGTTTAACAATTAAATATAAAATTAACTGTTAAATGTATATAAATGTAGGTGAAGATTAGTTTCAACAGACAATAAATAAAAATAAGCAATGAATAAAGAATTTGAATATTACAGCTCATTAATATACATCCATATACACTTCCTTGATCAAACTAGAGTTAATCGTGTTAATGGAATTACTGACCAACAACACTGCAGCACTTTGTCATCTCGAGGCTGTTTAAAAATTCTGAACATGAAACCACAGCAAAGTACACAATTAGTTGAGATAATACTAGAATATCATGCAATAGAATTTGAAAATGGGCTGGGCTGTTTTGTTTGCTACAGCTGGAAAACACCAAGAGAGTTTTTTTTCCCCCTCATCAGTAATGTTCTTCTGACACCAGTCATTAAGAGAGGATGAATGACTGAAAAAACACATAAAAATTCCCAAAGTGGCCCAATTGTATGTTCATTGGTGTGAATGAAAGATGAGGCGAATTCAAGGATTATTCAAAATAATTTTACCCCGGCTGTGATCTCATTAAATAAAACTAGAGACCCTGACACGTGGGGCCCAAAATTGAATAAAAATAGGTCATCGTTGGACTCTACCACATGATGATACAGTATCACTACTAATACTTTTATAGTGTGCTGGACTACGAGAAGCAGCGTTGTGGCACATGATAGATCCTTCCCTGTATTAGAAGAAAGTACCAAAGGAAAAAACAAAACAAAAACGCAGCTTTAAATCGCACTGCATTTGAGTTTGGAAAAGTTTTAATATGGGAAGTTTCTGAATTGGAATGGACTTGTTTTTGTTTTGCATTTTCTCTCTTACCTGACAGCTATGTTTCTTTGGCTTTTTCCTGGGAAGACACTGAGGCTGCGCCTATCCTCGCTTTTCCTTTTTCATCCTCAGAAAACAAGCACACCCTGTCCATCGCTTACAGTGAACCCAGGAGCTACGTTTCTTCAAAGTTGGAAAACTTTTAAATGCACTAAAAAGGAGTCTAGTTATGGTTTATAGGAACAAAGAAAGTCTATACTGTTGGATGTAGAATGAAACAAAACTGTGGGCTGGGAATGGAAGAGAAGGCAGGGATACAGGAAAGGACAAATAACACAAATGGGCAGGAAAGGAGCATAAATGAATCATAAAAAGAAAGGTGACAGACAACATACAGACAGTAGTAGTGTAATTAGTGAAAGAGACACGTCATGTCAAAGGCGTGTTTGCCACAGTGTTGCAGTCTCAAATTATTTGTATGGTTCTCTCTGTTGTCGGTGTTCTACAGCTGTGATGTTTGGAGTATTACTGTCAAGATTAGCACCCCTGTTTCGGAGAGAATTAGGACGGTATCTGGAGTGTCGTGTCTTCCTGTCTGCCTGCCTATAGCTGTCTCTCCGCGTCCGTTGTCATACTGAACCTGCTTCTCCCTTCACCTGTTTCCTGCTCTCTAAGGGGGACAAGTGAGAAGGCAGGAAAGCAGGCTTCCCAAACCTAGACTAATGATGGAGAGAGCTTTAAATTACCAGGAGAAGACTTCATGCATTGCATAGCACCTATAATGCTACACGTTTTAGAATAATACCAGGGTGCAGATTTATTGCACATATTGTACATTGTAAAAACTGAGACTGGGTTCAATACTTAAATAGATAAAAGCAACATTTACTTAATAAAACAAGTAGTTCTAACCAATTTTAATAGAAATAGGAAATCAATTGAAAAAGTTACATTTGAGATTCATTCAAAATTGAATTCATTCAATTCAAAATCTAAATTGTTTTGATCTCAAACTTCATAAAGTAGGACAATTATTCAAACTTCAAATAATATATCATTTGAATATAAGTCTGGAATTTCTTTTGAATATATATTTTTTTAATTTTCACTTTCCACAATATATATGGCCACCTAAGGTAAAATTAAAAACATTTTAGATTGTGCTAAATTTACTAGAAAAAACTCCTCCCTAAAACAGATTGTAGGCAAAGTATTGCAAAGCTAACCTATCTAGTTTGGTTGAGTGGTGGTGTGGTGGTGTGAAGGGCTGCTATGTGGGAGACCTGGGTTCTGAATTCATTTTTAAATACATAGTTTTTCAGGTTCTAACCCTATAATCCTGCTTTGTGATACAGGCCCCTGCTCCAGAGCAGGTTAGGTTTACAGTTACCATGGTGACTTACCCCGGTAAGAAGTAAATCACCCTTGTGATACTGAAAACCCAGCGTTGAGCAAGAACTTACCTTGGTAACCTCTTAATACTGCTTTGTGATACAGGACCCAGATGACTGAGGCACACCTTCTCCCATCTTCATCCGCACAAACCTCCTCCTGCACAAACACTAGGCACAAAAAAAGCTAAAAAACTCATCCCCCAGAATGCGACTACCTAGTAGTAATTTGATTAACCAGCTCACTATATACACTCAGCTAGTGGCCACGAATGGATCAAAACGAAGGACCAACACACCATGACCTTTTCTTAAACCTTAGCAAGTAGTCAAAACTGAAAATCCATATATTTGAAAGTGAACTTCTTGTGGCCGTGAACCCCGGTCTCCCACATGGCAGCCCTTCACACTATTCCTTCCTGTTGTTACATTTACCACTTTATTTTCAGAGAACATCCATGTTTTTTTCTTGTAAAATTATTTCTCAGAACTTTTGTTGTGAAAAATTACCCCTCTCCTCCCGCTTGACAAGCTGTTGGGGATGACCAATTTCTTCTAGAAATGTTGGACATGGGATATAACTCTCTATACACCATATTTGACTGATTGGTGTGTAAAGAAAGGACATTAGGGAGAAAACTGCAGTAGATTTTTGTTTTTCAAATGAACAAAACTTTTGGCCTGGATTTGCCTGGACAAAACTAGGAGCCAAAAACACTGTGCAAACATTAGGCAGTGATCCACTGAAAGCTAGATAAATCGCTCTAATTAAAAGGAGAGCGTGTTTAATAGGTGGTATCTGATGCATTATAAAATGATTGTTTCACTTTAACTTGTCTGTGCCTGGCTGTCCACCTGTCCTTCTCTCTGTGTAGTAAATGAAGGCGGTGTGAGACAGGCGTCGAACTCCTGCCCTGACCCAGGAGAGCCAGAGAATGGCAAGCGCCATGGCAATGACTTCAGGTACCACGCACCCACATGGATGTTTACAGCCTCACATAGAGGGATACACACACACACATCTGAACATACACTGAACAAATGCACTGTGTTCTTTCTGTATGTCTTCCCTCTGTCCGACTGTGTGTGCAGCATTGGCAGTGTGGTTCAGTTCAGTTGTGGAGAAGACTATGTTCTTCAGGGCAGTAAAACCATCAGCTGTCAGAGAGTGGCTGAAGTCTTTGCGGCCTGGAGCGACCATCGACCAGTCTGCAAAGGTAAGACATAACAGCTCCAGAGGTATCTGAAAGTGACTACATACTGCAGTGACTGTGTTTACATGCACAAGATAATGTCATTTGCCCTTATTACCCTGGCCCCCTCACTCAGTCAGATAGTCATATTCCTACATGAACCCTACTTCTGCACAGGACCATATTCATTTATCCATTACCTTTATTTTATAGGAATAGGAATGAATGGAATGAATAGGAAAAAGGGTCTTTAAGAGAGTATGAAAGACTGGGTCAAACCGGCCTTGTTTGACCTTATTGCCACATTTGGGTCCCTCTGTATGTCTGTCTGTCTGCAGCAGCTGTAACTCAAAATCTACAGCACATATTGACTTGAAAATTATACACAAGGTAGGTCTTTACTATATTTCAGTCCTCAGATCTGGATTCTAGAAATTTTCATCACTGGGTGATAGAAGAAAGGAGACCAGATGCTGTTTTGTTTGAATTATGAGAAAAGTGTCTCAGTTCTCTGAATTGTTTTTCTGTTTTCTATTTTGTGAAAACAGTTGGTTTCATAACAATCAGACGACCTTGGTGGTGATCTTTAACATCTTATCCGTAGAGTATGACTTCACCTCATATGATCTAAAACAAATGCAATTATCATTTTGTGAGACAAGTGACAGCTTGAGGTGTTTTTAACCAAAGTTAAAAATTAGCCAAACTCACTAAACATGTCATGAATCTATACCACCATGGCTGAGAAATCTACTCTGCTGATCCACAAGAGTAGTCTTCCATAGCCAGACCTATCTCCACACTTTAATAGCACTGTGTCAGTGCTATAGATAGTTCTGGCACCCTCCACTATTGTTCTGGAATAGGGGTAAAAGTTATCTGGGTTGTTTGACTAGTTCTTGGGTGGCGCTGAGCACAGGATGCTGTGACAGTGCATTTGCAAAATACAAAAGAAAAGGGCACATAAAAAGTGTGTCTTTGTCAAAACTTGCCATTTTCAGGGTGTAGTGCAGCTCAGAGGTTGTTCTTTCACGTAGCGAGGAGGACTTTCAATGCCATGAAGCACAGATAAGCAGAAGGAAGGAGAATGACAGAAATATTCACACTCATTCCAGAGTACTTCCAATGAGCCAGATTACAGCAATAGTAACTGTTATAAACATTTGGAGAACACAAGGTTATTGGCTCACAGCGAGCAAAGTTGAAGCTAATTAGTGGCAGGTTAGTCATTATGTTTTTATCAATGGTAAAGCAGCCAAATCTTGCTTGTTTAGTTTAGTTGGATCGTCTTTGAATGACCCATATCAAATTTGGAATACTCTCATATTCAGAGTAATAGTGGAATATAAAGTGTACTGTCAACAATACAGTTAAGAAAGAGGCAATCATGGGAGGGTAAGAAAACAGTCAAGCAGAAATGCTCATACACTGCTTCAAAATGTTTCAACTGTGCTGCTTTGGCCTCCTCTCAGCATGAGTTTGTGTTGATCAGGGTTGAGTTTATTGTGGAAAAATTCCTAATTCAGTTTCTAGCCGCTGGCTGCAAAATTATGAAACTAAACACTCTAATGTTTGGAGAGTAGCACCTCATCGACATGCTGTGGTTGTATGCTTTCATCAGGGCGGTTATGATAGTGGTTGTTGAGGACCTTAAATTACATTCTCTATCACAAACACTGTGAACAACCACCAAGGCTGTACATTATTAGATGACATTATTAACATTGGAGCAGGAAGGTGTTTTTCATCCATTCTTTAAGTGCACTTGTAATGAACGCAATTTTCAGACATTTATTCATTAGGTTCTCTGTCTTTCTCTTAAGGTCCTGGTTTTTCACATCTGTCGCTGTTTTGGTCTCAGACTTGTGGCACACACAGACACACAAACATGCACATGCACAGGGGGAGTGAGACAAGAGAGAGAGGGCGTCTGTCATGTTAAATGCCAAAGTCGTTTGTCATGTCTCCCTTCACTAGGCTTCAGACTGTGGCTGGAGACACATACTTTAACATAAAAACCAATATACACTGGGTGTGGGTCTGTGTGTGTGTGTGTAGGTGAGAGAAGTGCTTTAACACCAAGCTAATAATCACTGAGATATATAACTGAGAGGGACAAAGAGGAGGGGACAGGGAAGAGGCACAGAAACAGATGGAGAGAGAAAAAAAATAGTAAATGATCAAAAATGTCACTTATGCTTTGTACCTACTTATATACTCCAAAGCCACTAAGTTCACGGTTGATCTCCATCTTAACCTGAGTAACTGTAATTTGAAACAATTATAGTGGTTTTTAAATAGTCTGCTAGAATAATCACACACCTCTTTTTATATAGCATTAGCGGTCAGTCATTTCAACCAAATGTTCGCCCAAAACAACTTCTCCCTCACACTGTTTTGCAAAGGCAGTATCGCTGCAAAGAAATGCAAACAAGCCAAACAACCCCGAATGATAGTCATTGGTGCCAGACCTACAGTATATCAACAAAGTGTGGAAATATGTCTGGCTATGTGACACTGGTTTTTGATATAACTAATGAATTAAATTTTAAATAAATTAAGCTGTCCGCATCTGTAACTGAAAATCTGCAGCACTTTTCAACTTGAAACTTTGACATATATTTGGAGAAAGAGGGGATGACATGCAGCTAGTGGCCCTTGCTGTAATCAAACCTGGGTGGCTGCAGTAAGGCCTCTATGTGGTTGCACTCTAGCTGTTGAGCCACCCCCAAGAGAGGATTGTTCACCATTGGAAGATAAGGCACTTTCGTGGCATTCGTGTAATTTTCTTGGAAATGAAGGCAGTTAATGCTCTGAAAAAACATAGTGCATATAGTAACATAGTAACATAGTAACATTGTGCATAGTAAATAAAAGAGCAATTTATAGATACATCTCTTCACATTGTTCCACATCGCACCAGCCGGACGGGGATAATAACCTTATAATATGATACCGCCGGAAAGGAAATTGCCTTTCTATTGACCCTCCTTCCACTGCGAGGTCAAAGTACAAAGTAGTTCACCTACATACAGAGACACCTTGAGATCCTTTACTCATCTGATATCGACCCCGATGACACCTGAGCAGGGCAGATGCTATCCAGCCCTGGGTCTTGCACTATTGGTTAAAGGACACAGTCTAACCACTAGTTTCAACTGTTACCCTAATGTTTCTCATATTAACCAGACACACAAGGGGAGTGACCTTCTTAAGCTTTTTGTTGCCATGACAGCACATATCCTTGTACGCTGGCAGGAAATAACCTACACCTTTGGTGAGGATTGACAGTCTAATTTGAGATCTTATTGGTCCTTGATAGCCAACCTTATTATACAACTCATTATCACAGATATTATAGTGGTGCTGCCCTTTGATTGGATCTTTAAGATGGGTAATAGATCCTTCATTACTTAACTCTTCATTGTGAGCAATATAGCTAGTGGCGTTAAGCCGTCAGGTCTTGCATTCACCTACATGTGTTGATGGACTCAGCCCCTGAAGGGAGACTGGCAGTGACATTAAAAGTCATTTATGTTTTTCCTTGAAGCAATGAATGGCTTAAAAGTGTGGCTACTACTGTTACAAAAAAAAAAACCCAAAACACTGAGCCATCAGTCACCAGTCAGCAGGGATCTTTGAAGAAAAACAATGCAGGCCAAGTGAAT
>JAPQRN010000003.1:2125744-2146615 GCA_037367275.1 Coranthus polyacanthus | reverse complement strand
TACCTGTCTCACAGTTTATATTATGGATTTTCTTGAAAATACTGAATTCCTAGCAAAAATCCTAATCCAGAATTTTTCCTGTATTTCCTCAAATAAAAACCAGGAGTTAGTTAAAAGCTGGGTCTCCAAAAGTAGCTGGGGGAGGACAACACAAACACATAAAATCCAATGTTCACTTCTACAAGTTTAAGTGAATACATTCAATAATATCATGGTGCTATTTTCAACACTTTGTTGATCTAGATCATCATCTGAAGTATTATTGTCCAGTTTCAGCCACTGCAGGTGTGTGTGTCTTACTGTTTCAGCAAAACTTTCATTTGTAGAAACTTACCAGCGTGACAGGAAGACAATGTTTACACAATAAAAGCTTGGTTAAGCAATGAATAGATTCTATCCATTTTTTTTTTTTTTGAAAGCAAGTTTTGCGTTTGTAGGAAAGCACATTGCAGTATTTTTAACATCGCAAACTGGAGTGAAGCAAAATGAGGTTTCATGCTAATTACGAGGAAATTATAAACAAAGGCCTGACTCTATTACAACCCTTCTTCAAATAAAGGCCTGGTGCCTCCTGCAGCTGAGAGAAATGAAGGCATGTATATTATTTTTTATCCAGCTTGTATTTGAGGACCAGCTTTTATTTGTTAATGTCTTGTAGCTTGTTGCCTTTCTTACTATATTGTTTGTACCATGTACTTTGGGGAAAGAGTGTTATCTTAACTGTTTTATCCCTGTCACTAGCAGCTGCTCATAACTCTCCATTGTTGGCTAGGACTTAGCTCCAAAAAATACAAAGGTCCAGATCCACAAAAGGATTGCACAGCTTTTTCAGGTGCAAAACTGGTGCAAATGAGACAAAGATATAGCGTGTAATTCACAAAGCACCTGCAAAGGGTGGAATTCACTGCAAACTGTGCTGCCAAGCAGACAGTGCCAATGTTGCACCTGTGTCATTTGCATGTATGTAAATTAAGGAATATTCATACATTCGGCGCAAAACCATCTAATTCACTAAAAACCAGTGCAAATTGCTACAGTTCAGCTGATCCAAATACCACCTGCTGAAAGCTGGTGTTAGCTGCACGCAAACTCACCTCTGAGTCTCTGCATCGCTCTATTTCTCCAAATCTCGTAGTAGTAGTGTTGGTTATATTTTGTGTATTTTTCAGAACACAGAGTGTTTAATGTGGAAAAAAACGTGACTTTAATTTAAGCAGGTAATTATGTGTTTTATTCCTGGTTTGATGGTTTCCTCTACTAAAGGCAGCAGCATTTTAACGTTCTGCCACACAGTCCTGACTGAGAAGGAGTGTTCCGGAAACAAACTGCACATCTGAACATCCAAGAAACCCTATGGATAACATGCAACATGTATTCATGTAAATAGTTGTTGCTGAAATTAATAATACCCTATAACATATTATTATTCATCACCAGAGCAAAGAATCTTTTCAAAAATGTATATCTCCACTTGTTCTGATTTTTTGTTCAAGAGGACATGAACTGGGAGAGCTACGCGAGTTAAATAACCCTCAAGTAAAATCCTCAAAACTGTACTTAGTGCACATACTTCCACAATCCATCCTTGATAAGTGAAACTTGCAACAAAAAGGGAAGCAAAGTACAGGAACAAAAATCAAGTGACAGTCTAATGATAACTGTGAACTATAGGCAGTTGCTGATAGCAGCACTAAGACAGCATGAATAAAAGAAGCAGAGAGGAAGACAGAATGAGAGACAGACAGAAGCAGGCCGAGAGACGGATGGAGTTTAATATAAATTATGGGATGTTAGCTCCTCTGGTAATTCTGGTGATAACTCTCTCCGCGCTATCGCTATAGCAACACCGTGCCCATTCTGCTGTTGGCACGGCGATGGGCTGGCCATTCGTTCAGGCCACGCTGATTGAGCTGTCAGCGCTCACACATACACACACAGTAACGAAAACACACACTCACACACTTTGAGACATGCAGATAAATCATTTCTCACGTGCAAGTCGAGCGCGCGCGCACACTTCATCGCTACGTATCTCGCAGTGTATAAATTGCAGCAAGCTGAACAGAAGAGAAGGTCAACTGAAGATGCATTGAGAATTAGAGAAACAAGCATCAACCAGGTTCAGTCAGGAGGAGCTCAGGCACAGATCCAGGAGACGGAGAGACAAGCAGAGAGCACACAGACAGACGAGAGAGATACAGTGTAAGCCGTCTCAAAGGGGTCTTGTACTTGTTCTGACACTGTCTTACAACACCTCACGGACACACACCATTACACACACACACAAAAACACACCGTGGTTTGATTTCTTTACTTGTCCCTTGCCTTCATTCTGACCACAAAGTCACAGTAGCAGACAAGTGTGTTTGTGTGAGACAGGGTATGCATTTTATGTGAACTCTGTGAGTAAGTAATAGTATCTTATTTTACCACAATAAGGGTTTTTTTTTCTCTTGTAAATTTTATGTCACAGCATGTGGATGTGTGACTGCACATATGACTGTTTGCATAGAGCAAACATATAAGCACAGATAAGCTTGTGTACTTTTGTGTGTGTGTATGCATTTTTGTACGCTGTTAGCGGTACGTGTTCCTTGGGCCTACCACTGAACAAACTAATTAAGGAACAAACGCTGCTTCAAACCAACCAGAAAATTACCTCCCAACCCCAACAGGACGACCCAAGGACAGACGAGCAGGTTCTCTATCACATCCAGTCAGAAGACACAGCCTAACAACGGCTTAGTTGGTTTATCGAACAGCTAGCATGTGTCATTTTGAACACCCCACTGAATTTAGCTTTAGCATTAGCACTTTAGCTAATTTGAGCCTCTTCAGCACAAAGATCTCTGACATTCAACGAGACAAAGAGCAAGAAATGAGTAAATTATGCATTGTAGGTTTGGTCTTTTCACTTTACTAACATTTTCACTCGACTGCTCAATAAGTTCATTGCATACATTTATTTCCAACTTTGTGCCATTGATTTTTTTAAAGCTCTTTTTTAAGATGAAATGTAATTATTACTCAGATAGTGGTTGGAAGTTGTTGACTTTTAATAGATTTTGAGAGTAAATTGCTGGTGAGTGTCTCTATCAGTCAATACTGCAACTCTAGCTAATCCTGTGGTATTTCACAGCCAATAGCTTCCAATTAAGTACCGCTATCCAGGGAGATGTCACTGACAGTATCAATAACATCTATCTGACCTTCTGTTCCTCTTTCTCTTCTTGTCTTGAGTCTGCTCTTCTCTTCTTCAGGTTTACACTTGTCTTTCACAGCTTTCTTTTTGTCTTGTACTAGTGTCACTTTTAATTCTTCTCTACTGCACTGCTACTGTGATCTAAATGCTATATTTTGTTGCCGGATTTATTCTGAGACTCTTTGGCTTAGCATCCCTAAATGGTTTAATTATCAACGTAATTGTCTCTCTGTTGTAGCGCAGTGACTCAACAGCTCACATTTTATGCTGCTAATACCCCCGTTAATACCACAGTTGCTGCTAATAACACAATATGAAAATATGTTGTTTGTTTTTTTTGTCTGTCCACAGTGAAGACCTGTGGCAGTAATCTTCAAGGGCCGTCTGGAACCTTCACATCTCCTAATTTCCCAATTCAATATGAAAGCAACGCACAGTGTGTATGGATAATTACTGCTTCCAATCCTAATAAGGTAAAGCACCGTCTCTCTCTCCTTCTTTTTCTCTGACACACAAATCCATACAACATGCTGGAGCAGAACAGGGCGATATGGCTGAAAATGTTATCATGAGGTTTATATCAGATGATAACAATAATTATCACGATAAATGTCAAATCATCATTTCTTTCATGTTTAAAGGCTGATTTTTTGGTGCTGCGTGAAAGTTGAAGAAACCAGATGGTTAGTTGTGGTTTTAAACAAACACTTCAGAGCATTTCAGGAATCTAGAGGTCAGACATTCAATGCAATTGTAATGATACAATTTTTGTTTTTCAACATCAGAATATGTAAATTTAGAAGTGGAAAAAAGTTAAATTAGGCAAAACACCAAAATGTTGAAACATTTTGTGTTTTATTTGACAATGTAAACCCTGAAGACAAAAAGACATAAATCATGTTGTGATAATCATAACCCCTTGTCTCCAAGGAAAATTATCACGATATAATATAACAAGAACCATAAATCCAATCAGATGCATCCACTTTGCTTGCATCATAATCTATTAATGCAGTTCAATAATTTACAAGCAGTAATGGCCAATCTTTTCAGTTCATTATTGTGTCTATGCTAAATTTTGCAACATTCTTCAAACACACCCTCTTATAGAGATGCACCATGGAGGCATCTAAAAATATCACAATATGATAGAAAATTAAAAATTGGAATTATTGGTTCATCTCCCAGCCCTACACTGGAGCCATATCCCTGGAAACGCACATACTGTACAATGTTCATAAGGTAAAATGTAAAAGTAATATTTAAAATATGACTGAACTCTGCTTTTCCTTTGCAAATGTTAATTATGTATGTATGCAGTTAATGAATGTCTCATTATAAAAACATGCCGTTCAACAATGCATGTGTGGTGTACAGATTGGATATTTTGCATGTAAGCTGTGATCCCATTACTCCCCACAAGGTAACCAAGCTAAGCAGAGTGGATGATGATAACAGACTCCCCCCAGGGAGACTTAAAGCATGCAGGTGGATGGATGGTGAGGTGGAAATGGGGCTTATGAAATGTTGAACAAGCAAGAGCAGCATTGGCAGAGTTGAGTGCGCGTCAGCTTAAAATCTGCATTATACTAAAGGATTTGTTGGATTTATGGTATGTTCGTTAAGTGTGTCATTTGTGAGTGCACTCATTTGTTAGCTTGCTTTGCTTATGCATTCCGTGTAATTTTAATGTTACAACACTGCAGTTCTTACACCCATTCACAAAGATTTAACTGTGACATTTTTTGCATAATTTAAATTGTTGACAATGCTCTGAATAGCATACGGTACGTATGCTAGTCAGAGCATAAGAGTGTCTAATTCTGTGTGGTTGGTTAATCCCACTGAGAGCCCAGTGATAGGCCGGGGCTTGGTTGGATAGCTGTGATTGGTTACTTTTTTGTCCCAGGAGAAATCTGATTGGTATTCAAGAGGCACATCCTTATTCCACTCAGGGTCACTGTGGTGACCGCTCTGTCGTCAGTGGCAACACCTGCGTCAGCACCGGAGGGACACACATACACATATCACACACACACTTTTACTTATAGTACATGTGTGTTCAAATACACAATTGCTCCCACACAAATACACACAGACTTTTACTCCGAACCTTTGTCTCCCTCTCATACTCTCTCTCTGTCAGTGCACAAGGCCTCTGGTTTATGGCCTGGAGCAATACATTCTCCTTTGAAGGCTACAGTATGTATGTGACTGGTGAAGGCTACAGTACTAATGCCCTTCTGCACTCTGTGGAGTGCATTTGTGAGAGTGTGTGTTGTTACGTAGGGGTGAATGCGTCTATGCCTGTAAGAAGATGAAAACTAATGTGTATGTATTATGTATGATTACCTAAATGAAGACCTGCTCAGCTGAGGCTACGTCACATCATTTCAATCACCCTTTATCTTAAAGGACTGTACAGATAATTCTGTACCATACGCTGTGATGTCCCATACTATGTCACACACATGCTATGCACCATACCGCATTCCGTAATGTCGTGCAACAGTCGAAGTCATATACATTTCTTGCATCACTACATCATAAACACAGTGGTCATCATACTACATCATTTATCTGTCATGTAGGTACCACTGTACAATGAGGGTACCCTTATGAAAATGTATAAATGTTTAGAATTAAGTTATGTTTAATTACATTGGAATTTAAGTCATAAATAAACACTTATAAAGAACAGGAAACAAAAAGAAAAAGGAAATGAAGAAAGCTCAGTAACCAATGCGATTAACAGTTAATGTAATGTGGGCTCACTATCACTATTATCACATTTTCCACACACAGGCTAGTCTGAAAGACATCTAGACAATGCCGCAGTTACAGCTTGGTTAGGGCTCAATAAAAAAATGCCAGGGGAGGGGTTAAAATAAGAAAGATGAAGAGAGAAAACACAAAAATAAACACAGCATGAAATAGGACTTGAACCCTGGTCTCCCGTGTGTACGACCACAAACACAACCACCTCCTGCTAAGGTTCTTGCTACTTAACTATGTCACCTGACCCATGTCGTCAATTCCCGACATCTAAGGACTTACACTGACTTCTATCTGGCACCAGGTGCGTTAAAAATTGGCACTATAGGGGTGTTGAAAACAAGACACTGAGGGCTCATGACCAAGCAGCGGCATGTGATGACTCACCATGAATGGGCTCACCAGACAGTATCCATCTACTGTATCAAACTAGAAACCTTTAAAAGTCTGAGAGTTCATCCATTACCTGACCTGAAAGGACTGATATCCATTTAGTATAGAGAGAAAGCACCAAATGACCTGAAATTAAGTCTGAACAGAACCTGTGGAAATCCAACCTGATTTCTCCAAGTAAAATTGTTGATTATTTTTGATTGTGCAGTAAGCTAGGAAAGAGTTCTTCCCTCATTTATGTTTTCCAGTCACGAATATAAACTTAATATAAGGCTTATTTAAATAAACCAGAAGAAGATACAAAGAAATTATTGAGACGAGTGCGAAAAAAAGTGACAAATCCTCCGACTCCGTGTCATCTTCCATCTTCATTTCCTCATCTGTATTGGCAAGTTGTTCTATATTTATATGGGACACCTGTGAGGAGGCGTATGTGAAAACATTTATTTTATATCATGAACAAATTTTATTATGTTAATCTACATCTTGCTCGTGGATTAGCATCTTTTATACTGACAGACTTCACTGCCATCAGATAAGTGTCAGTGCTTTCCAGTGGATTTCTGGAGGATATAAAGAAGGATGCTTTAAAGTTGGTGGTTTCAATCAATCGATCTGAAGACAGAAATGTTTCAAAGTTTAAAGTAGTGGCATGCATTACAATATTACACAGCAATACAAGTAATTTGAACTTTTTACTGTATTCCAACAAGATAGTGTTACTTGATGAAAGTGTACATATTTTTTAATAGACACATGAAAGATCATAGAGGCTTTAAATGTTTTGGAAAGTAGATAAATTACATTTTATATGTGATAATGTTGGCAACCTCTATAATGATCAGTGTCATGGTTGGCAAAAAAAGGAAAGGCTTGTAGACAGTGTCAAGTATATTTTAAATTGGAGCTTTTATTTCATTTTACTTCTTCTCTGTCTCATAGTAGCATCTTGTGGAGTAAAGGAAAGGAACCTTTTCATATTAGTTGTTTCCATACAATATCAAGTGAACATGAAGCAAACTTTTGAAAAAACGAAAATGCCAATTACAAAGTTTCCATAAACTGGTGAACAGTGAATACACTAAGCTGTGTCATGTGGTCAGCAGGCAGCGCTGTAGGCTATATGGTACACATGACTATAACAAACAGAGTAGAAGTAGAGCATTCTATTGTTTTACATCTAAAATGGATGTAATGTTTTTTTGGCACAGATGAAACAGGAAGAATGTGGTCTCCTCATCAGTGCACACTACCTGTTGTACCATGTTTTACACTTACCAATATCTGAGAAGATGTCGCAAACAGCTGATTGGTCAGCTGATCAATCACAAGTTAAATGCTCACTATGTCACAATTCATTTGTAAAAGGTGTTTCCATTTCCCCTTGCAGTTATTCTTTTTTGAAAAAGGCAAAAACCACCTCAAGCAAGTGAAAAAACATTTTTGCAAAATATCAAATATTGCCATTTCCATAAACATTTTCTCATGTGAAACTTCAAAATGTGCACTGAATATGCTTATGAAAAAAACAACACAACTTTTCCTTGTAGTGGAGCATTTTCACAGTGTGAAATGATGTGAACACTTCTAAGACAACTGCCTGCTCAGAACAGGAATATGATGCCAAAAATAATGTGAATGGACAAACAAAAAAAATCAGACCTGAGCAGTAAATCATCATAAATCATGTGCACAAAAGCAGACTTGTACTAGCCAAAGAGGCAGAAGATAACATCCAGTGCAGTACTGGCATGTAGACAAGAGGTAACAAGCAAAATGGCCAGAACAGGATAACAGCATTGACAATATGGCACTGTGGTTTAGTGAAAAGCTGTTCTCAATTATGATGCTGATGAGGGAATGAGGAGAAGCTTAGCAGGTAGGTGAGCGGTCATTTGATCTCCTGAGGAGCCAAGGCATTAGGATAGAAATTTAAAATCACACTCAGAAAAGAAAGAGAGTCGGAAAAGAGGAGTTTGAAGGTGCCAGCACCATGACATGTTCATAGTAAGGGGAATAATCTCAACTGATCCTCCCTCTCCCACTTGCAGAACATCTTTTTTATTGCTGGTACACGTCTCTCCCTATTTCACCCTACACTCCTTTTCTCTCATTCACTCTGTCTCATGCTTAATTTCTCTTTTTTTTACACCACCCATCCCTCCTCCACCCCCCCTCCGTCCCAGAGGCTCTGTCCTCAGAATTACCCAGATTCTTCATTAAAGAGCTCAGCCTGAAACCATCAAATTACTATGGAGGCAGAAAGAACAAGAGAATACAGGGAGGGAGGAGAGAGGAGGTCACTTGGGGGGAGAAATCTGTTTTTCACAGTTTCTCTATAGTTCTCTCGCCACTCTACCCACATATTACATTCCTCACTGTCCTTCTCATGCTCTGAAGGTAAAGCGACACCGGATTTCTATAGCTTAGACTTTCTCTCTCTTTTCTCTGTATCTTTGTCAGCCTTGCTCTTTCCATCCCTCTTCCTCTCTATGCCTGCTCAGCCCTCTGTTCCCTCTTTCTCAGGTTAAGTGTTAATGGGCTTCTATAGCTCTCTGATGTTATTGCTTCATTTAGTTTTGGCAGAATGAGCCTTTAGAGCCAATTCATTCTCTCCTCTTCTCATTTAACCTTGGGGATGGCAGGACGGGATGGCCATTACGCGACTTCTCTCTTCTCTTCTCTTCTCTTCTCTTCTCTTCTCTTCTCTTCTCTTCTCTTCTCTTCTCTTCTCTTCTCTTCTCTTCTTTTCTCTTCTCTTCTCTTCTTTTCTTGTCTTTTCTCATCTCTGTTCTCTTCTCTCCTCTTGAGAAACAGAGCTTTTTCTGTACTTTTGTCTTCTCTTTGCTTTCCACACCATTTAGTTTCCTCTTTTGCGCATCTCATGTACCCATCTTCTGTGATATCAGCAAATCAAACCATTTTATACTTATTGCCTGTTTTTGATGAGAGAGATAAGAAAAAAATGTTGCTACTTCAAGTTTTTATTAGTAATACTCTACTTAAAAAAACACTCCTTAAACACCTGAGTCTGTCTCATTTTTTAACTCACTGTGTGTGCTGTGTAAAGGTAGACAGAGCAGCAGCACATCAGTATTCAGTATGAACCATCTCTGCATCTCTTCATAAACATTTGCATGCAGACTGTAATGCATAATCCAGAATAAATGGGCTACTGTACCCGCTGCAATGCTGAATATTTAGTAAAAACCGCCATGACAAACATACGATAAGTATGATGCGAGGTTACTAAATAACAAGGGAAATAGACCCATAGATAGACTTCGGAAAACAAAACACAGAAATCAGTCTGCATGTGCAGTGCTGACTCTTTTGGCTATTAAACACCACATTTCTGCATCATCCTGGCAGGACAAACAGCCTAGCACTTTTTAGGACTTTGGTTAAAAATGTTTGCATTTAGCAAAAATGACTGTGATATCAATGCATTTTTAGTAGATGCATAGCAACAGTAAGAAAATATGGACAATGTTTTTTGTTTTGTTTTTTTCCGGAGTCCCCTGTTCAGAGTTTGCACCTAAAAAAGAGGCACCTGCTGGATTCAGCTCAATGAAATAGAAGTGAGGGGAAAAACACTAAGTTGCAACAGGCTCAAAGTCATCAGTCTTCATCAGCTAAAGCCTAGCTCTTCTCACAGTGGCACAATTTATACTGTCTAGGCAGAAGCACATTTAAGGGGAGTGGGTGGCAGAGGGCTTACTGTAATACTGCCACAGACAATCTATTATTTCCCAGCCCTGTCTGTGCTCGCTTTACATCACTGACAGTGTGTCGCTCACCATCAGGTGTTTCAGATATTCCTACAGTAACTGTATCTTCAAGGTATCCCTCGATGTTTTCATGGTATGGGTAGGAAGGAGCCTCCCCACCACCTCAGTGTCTCCACGACAACCAAAGGAAGTGCTTTATCAAGCAGAAATCCAATTCTGTCGCCTCATTGGCTAGAAGCCATAGATGGATGAAAAGAAGGAATGCATGAGCCAATTAGAAAGAGAGAGACAGAGAGGGTGACAGCGGAGAGAAAAAGATAGAGAGAGACGGGAGATAGAGATGGGAGAGAAAGAGAGAGATGTTTGCATGAACACCGACCAATTAGAAGAGAGGAGAAATATGCAGTGTTCAGTTTCATCAGCCACATGCACTACACTAATAGAGATAGAGAACTCACATAAACATTAACCAACACATAGTTTGCAATGAGGTTACAGTCTAAGTGCACATACATGCAACATACCCACACACATGTAGACACACATGGGCTCAGTGCAATGTAGCTGTGTTTAATGCTGTGTGAACAGTGCTGATATGGCATTAGGGTGTTCTGTAAAGGATGCAGACAAAGAGATAGATAGACCATTTTCCATCATCCAGCCACTCAGGCCTCACTCCTTCCCTGTTCACTCTACGGCCGTAAGGGCTGGTCTGTGATCTGTCACAGGACCGAAGGAGGCTGGATAGTTTATGTTTCTCCTTCCAACCAGAAATGTGAACTCAGAGAGGCACTTTGTCTTTACCCAAACTGAGCATAAACAGGAGTCATGTGTCTCAACCTGTGGTAAAACATGCAAATTAGATTCATTTTCCAAATGTGCTGTATACATGTCCAAAGAATCCTCATAAAACTAGAATATTATCAACATAAGTCTTGGTCGGAAAAACAGAATATGCTGTTTACAAATATTGTCATATTCAGAATAATAAGGGAATAATGGTGTGCATGTAAATGTACTCAATGAAACAGGGCATTACACTGAATACAATTACAGATTAATCTGATCATTGTTGGGAACGTTTGATCTAATGTAACAAATCAGCAAATTATGTAACATAGGCCTCGTCGTTTTTAAAAGTTACAAAAAGTTACACATAAAAATTATTTTGCTTTTAAAAATGATATATATGTAAATGTATGTTCTATATTCTACTTGGTGTTGTGTTGAAAGACTGCCTTGGGTTTACATGCAGAAAAATTGTGATAAGTGTGAATACGGTGGCTGGGTAATTACACAAATAGACACATTAATCTCTGCAACACTTTGCTTGTGTGTATGTGCACGTATGCTTCAAACAATGTGTGTTTGAGCGCTGATGTGTTTGCATCTTTTGCCAGCAACAGTTTAGCAGGTTTGCAGGTAATGCTTTAATCCAATCTGGAGCCTTACATGCCAATAAGACTGAGTCAGCATGGGGAGCAAAGGGAGGATCACCGCTTTATCTTCACGCCCCCTCATTTAACTCCTTTCTGTGCATGCCAGGTGATGACTGTGCCAGTGCTTCCCAGCTTGCTTAATGGTATTTACTTATTTACTGTTATTTGGTCATGGCTGTATGAGTCGTCGTACTGTATGTCCTGCAGATATTATGACGGACAAAAGAAAATGCGTAATCTGCTTCCACAAGCAAAAGTAAACTCAGTTTTTGTGGAAGTAATAAAAGTTAACCCCATGAAAAGAGGTGCAAATCTGATGCCACTGCCAACACATAAAAATAAAATGGCAGATAAGCAAAAGGCAGAGTGAGTTGTTTTATTGCGTATTTTTTCATTTGTTTCTTCATAGGTTCAGTGGTTAAAGTCACTGTAAGGATAAGCTGTTTATACTTCAGCATTTGCACTAGTGGAACAATGTCCCCAGGTGTTCAGTTTGCAGATCTTGAAAGAAATAAAGAACTGTATTTATGATGTCTGGCTCAAACAGAATGTTTGAATGCAAAAAAACAAAAAAACAGATGTTTGTAAGTAAGAACATATTGATATGCACACACAGTAAATATGCTCCTTTTTTAACACACCAAGATAGAGGAGACTCAGACCTGGATGCTGTTTTTGGATCTTTTTGAAGTCCTCTGGCTGAATATTGAATCTGGAAATCTGAAAATTCCTCACAAGAAGAGAGAAGGGAAGGGAGGGTGATGAGGGGTAGGCAGAGTGAGGTTTCAGTCTTCCCCTGAGGGTCAAGTCAGAATTCTAGTTTGAAATATTTTAACACTGTACATTGCTAGCATCAAAGATGTGCTCATTATTGCCCCCCATTCCTCTGTTACCTCCTCCCCCTCTCTCCTCCCATCTTCCATCTGCCTCTGTCTTCCTCCTTCTCTATATCTCTCCTCCAGTCTTACTCTCTTTTCTTCACCTCCCTTCTCCTTTCCTCTCCCTTCATTTCTGCTCTGCCAAAATGTGTTTCTCTCTGGTCTTAGATGAAACAGAAAGTGTTGGTTTAATAATTCCTGATCAGAGTTTTGAAGCGCATGCTGATTCTCACAGCTTCAAGTGTAGCGCCGGAGACTCTTCCTTGTTCTTTTTGCCACTTTGAATGAAATCAAACCACACCGAGTGATGCATTAATGAAGTCTAACAAGTTTTATTTCACCTTTGGTCAAGTATCTTTTAAAAATGTGTGCAATATGGTCACAGTTGAAGTGTGTGTTTTAAAGCAATGGCTTAACAAAATGAGGCAGAGGAGGTACCATCCTGATCACGTGGACAGTGATCAGTACTGTGCCTTTAACTGGATCAAGCTTTGTAGAAGCAACATATTTTTGGAGATGTAATAATTATATATTTGAAGAAAATGACAATTACTGGGTTAAAACTATATGGTAATAGTTTTCTGTATTGAACAAAATCTTCTTCAAGTAAGCAAAAAGAGAGAATACATTTAAAAGTTACTGTGATTATCCTGTTATCTCCACATCTGCAGTGTAAACAGATGGCAGCAGTTGTTGGAGTTTGTGCAGAAAAAAGGGGTCAGCGTAGAAAACCCTTTAGCATGCTAAAATAAAGTTCAAACTTATTTCCACGCCAGTAAAGTAATATTTCTATGTCGAAAAAAAAACTAAAATTGCAGTGAAATGCCACAAGGGTACTTTCAAATGAAAGAAATTCAATGAATTCAATGCTTGTTAGAAAGTAGTAGCTAGAAACTAGTTTTGACATGGAGGAGGCATAACACTTGACCTCCTAATTCTCTATTCAAGAAAACCCCTGTTCTTGTAACTCTTATAATTATCACACAGATGAACATTGCCTGGATGAAGCTGGAGATGGCTTGAAATGACTTTGCTCATGACACTGGCATGCATGTGTATGTGTCTGTGTATGAACTGTAGGTAATCCAGATCAACTTTGAAGAATTTGACCTGGAGATCGCTTACGATACTCTGACTATAGGAGACGGAGGGGAGGTGGGAGATCCTACCACAATACTACAAGTGTAAGTATTACACTATCATATAAGCTGCCCTCATGAGAGGCATCAATCAAACACATCATTACACAGTTAACATGTTAAACATTAAATCTAAATGTTCAGAATAAACTATGTGTACGTTTTAATGAGTACTTTGGCCATTTTCTTTCTGGTCCTGGTGTTAACTGTCAGGTGCCAACACAGTTTGAAACCTTCCGAGTTCTTTGTTGTAATTAGACAGATCGTAAAACCACAGGCTGCATTATGTGTATGCCACTTGAAAAGATGAACTGTTCTTAAATTTTGGAAATGCTCTGCAGTGCCCAAAAGGAGAACAAATGCACAGCCTTTACAAAGTGAACGATTTCATTTCAATTTGCAGACTGTCACTGGTAACTTTTATGTCTAAGTGGAGGTGGTAATGAATACACTTTGCAGTTTTCCTTTCCTGAGACACCATCTGAAACACTCAAACCAAAGCGTTCCAACAATTTATACACACTCAGCGAATTTGATAATTTAATTATGACTGCAATGAGTATACTTTTTGTAATGGTAATTATAATGACAGTGATGTTAAAACAGTTGTATGTATTTGCTGTATTTTGTGCTCCAGTCTATCAGGCAGCTTCGTTCCTGACCTGATAGTCAGTATGACTCACCAAATGTGGCTTCATCTCCAGTCTGATGAGAGTGTTGGATCCATAGGGTTTAAGATCAACTATAAAGGTAAGGCAAAAGCATGAATTTGTGTGTGTTAAAGAGAAAGATGCAAAGATGAGGGGTGTGAAGTATGTGTGTGTATGTGAAAGGGATGTGGGAACAATTTGAACTTAAAAAATGTTATAGTGAACTTGTCAAACTGTGTATCTGTAGACCCAGGAACCTCTTCCAATACTCAGGAGGCCTCTCTCCTTGTGTTGCAATGCATTGTAACTTACAGAACTGACTTAGAGTATGTGACTTTAAAATAAGAACTAACACAGTACCTACTACAAAATTAAGCAGCTTGTTTGGATGAAAAGGATGAGCACCTGTCAAGATAATGTCAAGATATGGAGGCAATGTTATCATGTCAGAAGTCAGAAATGAACTCCTACTATCAACAGAGGTGGGTGGCAGAGTTTTACCACAAAGTTGTGGTGTTAGTGTCCACTGTCAAGCTGTTGAAGCCGGTCAGTGTGCCTACAGTCTACACTATAATATCCAATGCTAATTGCAGTTAGCGTATTAGTGTACTAGTGGTGTACTGATCTCCTTGTGTCTGTGTGTGTGTACACAATTCAGCAGTAAGCTAAACTCCATTCAAAATGACAATGGGAGTCAGGATATAGCATCCAAGTATTCATCCTGGTGCTTTATTTGGGCGGCATACTCGTGTACACTGGTATTATCACATATTTCAGCGTAGTTGTACATATCACCATAACCATGTAGTGAAACATCAAATCACAGCAGAGTGGAGTGTATGTGTGAGTAATGAATTAGTTAACTGAAGCTTTGTAACTCATTCCCCACAGTTTGCACTCTTGGGTCAGTCTCACATCAACTTGCATTCACCTTTCAGCTTCTATGAGTATGAGTACGTATGAGAACAACATGTCTTACAACACTGACACTGTGTACCACCATCAAATATAAAATTCAAAAGTTTTCAAACTTTTGGATTTTGTAAGAAGGAAGGAAAGTTAAAAGTCAAAATACTGGCTATTTGTATTTGTAAGCTCTGTAGTAGTGATTCAGTAGTATCACAACAAATTCACCTGGTGAGAGGGCATGAACCATGAAGTGAAAGTTATGATGGAAACAAATACTCTGTGGCGCAACTCAGTGAGCTCCAAGGTAATCACCACCTGTTTAATTGAGAAGGACTTAAGACCTTACAGTGGATTGGAGATTGGTGGCTTTCATGACATGGTAAGTAGAGCGTAGGTACAAGATACCAAGTAGACAGCATTTCCCCAAAATGCCTGCCAGAGTTGTACATTAAAGCAAAGAACAAAGTTAAACAAGAAATGGCAAATGCAGCGAGTGGCAACACCACTCTGGGTGTTATGCGGAACCAAGACAATCACACCGCACTACATCTGGGATTCCCTGGTCTTTTAAGAATATATCTATTGGAAGACAAAGAAGTCATTCATTATAGAAAATGTTTATAGCAGATTGCGACACACTGAATTGAATCCGACTGAATCAAATCGCACTGAATTGTTCTGTTTTATAATGCCTGTACCTGAATCATATTGTAGCCCCATGTATCTCGAAGTGTAAAGAATCGCCCACAAGAGGGAGATACAAACTGCAGCGCTACTTCTTCTTTGTCCCATGTTAAACTGAGGGCCGACCTGACACTGACTCACTACTCACTTTAGTGTTAAAAAGTGATATTATGAGACAGTCTGGCACAGGCCTAGTTGGTTAGCATGCTAACAGCTGTAAATATCTCGGCAATACAATGCACTGACATCATTGGTGTAACATTACAGCTGTTATTTCTCCACATACTGATAGTTTTAGGTAATTTTTAAGTGTTTTCAAGTGAAAATGTTACAAATAGCTCATTTAAACCACAGATGTTCTAAAGGTCACCATTTTTTGCCTATGATTTGTTCATTTGAGGAGGTAGTAGTCAGTAGTAAACTAAAAATAAATATTTATCTTGCAACACCTGACCTTTATCCCGATTTAAGAGCAATTTCGAGCACTCTGCCGTAGATACAGATCTTGCAAAAATTGTTAACCTTTCCGCAGTCCTCCATTTTATAGATGTAATGTGAATCTGATTACAGTGTATGAAACAGAGAAAGGGGAAGTTTGCAGCAGAAATGAACTTTGTGAGCCTCATTGGAGTGTCATGATCTGTAGATTTATAGTGATAATGAGGTCACAGGATTAAGTCCAGTTATGCACTGACTTCCAGAAGTGTTAGATCAATGACACATTGTTATGATATATCTTTGCCCTTTAGTTTCACTTGACTTTGACTTGAAATTCAAATGAAATAGTGAAAGTACATACTGTCTGCTGATGGGTTTTCACATCTGTACATATTTATATACTCATTATATTCATTTTATATCCATATACTTATACAAATACTACAAGCAGACCAGAAAATAATGAAATACTACCAAACTATTGCTCTTTTAGGACCTCTTCCACTGGAAATCTTGATTCATTGCATCCACAAAGTAGTCTGAGCTATAATCTGCGCTGAGCCATGGTATGGTTTAAACACATCACTAGGTAAAGAACTGCCTGTTTAAAAATAGTGGAGGAGTCAAACCAACTTGTAAGTCATAAAGGACATCTTCTTCGGGGGTTTGCAATCGTTGCAATATCCTCATTCATTTTGTCTGAGTCATTTCCCTAAAGAGATCAATAGAGAAATTAATGGAGAGAACGGCCATTTAAATGCATCCATGCTCATAAAAATGCTCCATTGCGCGTGCATGATGGTCTGAAGCTGTTCTTGCAGGGATTGAGCCATCTCTATTCAATACAGTATGCCTACAACATTTGAAAGTACTTCAACGATGGAGACACTGGTTTAGTGTACACTGCATTTATCACATAAACAGCATCAAAGCCCAGAAAACTGTACGGAGTATTCGTTTTGTCATCTGAACAAATACATGGTGTTGCCTTGTATTTCACTAAAGAAAGTAATGTAAATGAATAGAGAAGTACTCTACATAAAACATCAAGATGTAAAATAAAGAGGAGTAGTTCAGGGATGTCTGCAGGACAGACAATTACAAGACATCTATGCAGAACCACATGAAAGGGTTAGTTTGGGTTTTTGTACATCTTTAGCCTGCCTGTAGTCATAAGTACGTCATATTTAGCATTTTCTGTGCTTTTTTTCTGCCATCATACAATCCTTTCGGGGATTTCGGGGACCTTCCGGAGAACTGAAGGCCTCGCACTCTTAAACCTACCAACCTACCCAAACAAAAAGAGTAATTCCACAGCATGTGTTGTTGTGCAACTTTGGTGTTTAAAAGACCCAATCTCTTGTTTGTTATGCATTTTTTATTGGGGCTTATTGGAACCTGATAAGTATAAAAACTAAGCATCATCTTTTGACATGATGTAGTTTTAGAGAAAATGTATGTCCACATATGTGGACACTCATTCTGACTTTCCATAAAATGCAATAAAGTCACCTTTGTGTAGTAGAGTGCAAAAGTCTTTATTTCCACCCTGAACACAGCAGTTTTTTTTCTTGACTGCCTTTGCATGTATTAATAACACATACAAACATATTTTTGAACATGTTTTGAACATAAAAGTCCAAAAAACAACATGAAATCACAACATTTCTGCTTCTTTTGGACAGTCACAGCTACAATATGGCACATTTGAAATGCTGTAAACAATTGCAGAAAGACATCATATACCTGTAACAAAATATAAAACCTTCTAAACATTTTGCATTGGCTATGTAAAAAAAAATTGGGATTGCGATCAGTTTGCAAGCACAAGAACACCTTGCAGGTTACACGATGCACTCGGGGTCTCCCAGTGCAGCCTGCTGCTCTGCAGCGTGCTGCATTCTTCAGGCTGATTATCTCTGGGAGATGTGCATTAGCGGTCCTGCGGACTGAGACATGGGGCACTGCCGTCGCTGGATGTTTTTTTCCTTGTTTTGAAGCATCTTCTCCCTCTGACAGCTCTGAAAAGTCTGCTTCATCTTCTTGACTGTGATGCTGGGCCAAGAAGGTCCTAGCCACTTCCATGCGGAACTCAAGGAACTGCATGACGCTCTTCTTCGGTGCACCACATATTGTTAAGTCTTTGCAGTAGAGTAGCCAGCTGTTGGTTAAAGCCAGATCTGTGAAGTGCATTAGTATCCGCATTGTCCACTTCTTAGTACGGGCGCTCATGCGATAGTAACTAATCATTCTATCAACCAAGTCAACTCCACCCATATTGAGGTTGTACTCATGGACAATGCTTGGTCACAAGACAGACACATATTGTTTCAGTTTCTTGTCCCAGTGCTGGCAGGTGTCTTCAGGCTGTGTACGATGAACAGCAGACATCATCAGTACTGGTTTGTTGTCGTACCACTTCACTACACATAACTTTCCATCTTCAGTAGAAACTTCTGCTGAGGTACCTCTTTTCGTTTTTCATGGTTTTGTCAGTGGGTAACTTCTGCACTGCTGCAGCGACCCAGTTCTTCATTACTGTACCAGTCATGTACAGCTCCTTCTTCATCATTTGTTTTGCACCTTGGATGCTTGTGAAGAACCAATCACAATACACTTTTGTTCCACGATGCAGAGTTTGACACAGACGAGCCATGACTAAGCTTCCCAATTCATTGGCAGATATTTCCTAAATGGACAGGCTCCTGGGAAAGGATCATCTGCTCATCAATCGAGACACATTCAGGTCGAGTCTGAGACCTGCAGCCTTGCAGAATCCGATCCAGAAAAGGCCTCACCTTCCAGAATTTGTCACTTTTCCTCAGGTCTTCTGGCACATCATCATCAATTAGCACTTTTAATGATTGCCTCAGTTTAAAGAATCTGTCACGTGTGAATCCGTCAGTGATGGCCGTGAATTTCAAGGCTTTGGACAAGTGCCTCCTCATTTCTGGGTATCGGACACAGGACATCAAAGTACAGGCACCAAAAAAATGGTAAACCTCATCTACTGATGTGTTGAGAAGTTCCCCACTCCTACTCTGTGACATAGCATTAGAGCAATCTGAAATAATTTTCATCAAGTCTTTATCTATATACTGTTCAAAATAGTTTAGTGGGGTCCAGCTATTTCTGTCATGCTCAGTTTCCTCTTCATGTTCAACTCACAAACAAGGTTTGGTCTCAATGGAGTAGCCTTCCAGCACATTCCAAGTCCTGCACAACCAGAATCACAATAAAAATAGTACTTATTGCAAAGTAAGTTATACATTTACCTATGCAAGCAATTCACTGAGGTGTGTTGGTGCACAACATAGTTGAATCTGAGTGGACGTTTATATGAAATTTGAAGATTTACCTTCAAGGCGTGCCAAAATAAGAACATTTACCTTTATTGGACTGTCCCTGAGGGCTTGGTCCTGGTGTTGGCTCTTCCAGTCCATCATCTGAGCCATCAGCCTCAATCTGCTGAGTTTGACGGTGACGTCTGAGAGTGTGGGATCTGGCAACATCATAATCTGAACCTGTACCTGTCCCTGAATCTGTCAACAAGTGTTGAAATTAGCATTTTGCTACAAACATTGAATGGTGCTGTGTCTATATGTTTTCCTCCCAATCCTTCACCTAGCCCTGAAGCTCTAACTGCCTAAATTAAACAAATATCCACTGGGTCTTGGCTAACCATTATTTTCACCACGGAGACGTTTACGTCCCCTGATGTGGTCAGTGGGCTGTGGAATGGGGTCCTTATCACCACTACTGTCATTCTCACTGCTGCTTTGCTCCCGTGGTAAGGGTTGATAATCAGGATCCAGTAACTTGAGTAACTCCAGTGCTCTTTGCAGAGAAAAACCCTTGTGCTCTCCGCCATTTTGAATTTTCCCTGTAGGGTGTTGTACTCCTCTGACACCACTAGAAGGTAGTATAAGTGTCCACACATGTGGCGATAAGGCCCCAGTTAAGTAGAATTAACTAGTGTGGTAATATAACCCAAAATGTGATGTCCACGCATGTGGACGCCAGGTCACAGGAGGTTAATATGTTATTTTGAATTCAACCCGCCAAACTAAAGAACCTATCATCTGATGGTTCCTAATAGAGGGATACGTTGGTTCCCTTTCAGAAAATGAACAAGGTAGACTGATTTTTTCAAACAAATGTCAAGGCGTAGAGTGATCCGAAATGGTTGATAAGAAGATTTTAAAACAGGAAGTGGTGTGTTGAGCACCTACAAAAACACAAGACTTATTATCACCAGCATTAATGTGTTTCATCACATTAATGCATTAAAGTCATATAATTCAGTTTACAGCTCAAAGAACATGTTTTAGTGTTTAGTAGAACTTTAAATATTCTTACATGACAGAGAAAAAGATTGACCTGAATCCTAAATTTGACTTTTCTTACTCAAACCCCATATTCTCAAAAGATGAATGTGTTTGTTTCTGAGTGCTGGCTTCATCACCCACAAGACAGAGAGGTGTTACAGGGTGACTATGTGAGATGTATGTGTTTTTGACAAATGTGAGAATGAAGGTTGGACAGAGAGAGAGAGAGAGAGAGAGAGAGAGAGGGACACTCAGTGTGTGTGTGTGTGTGTGTGTGTGTGTGTGTGTGTGTGTGTGTGTGTGTG
>JAPQRN010000003.1:2107987-2120287 GCA_037367275.1 Coranthus polyacanthus | reverse complement strand
TGTCCTTTACACTGAAATACATCCAGATTCCTTGAATCTTTTCATTCTGTTCTGCATCGTAGAGGCTGAAATATCCAAATCCCTTCCCTTCCTTTTTTGATGAACACTGTGTTCAAACATTTCATTTTCTTAAACATTTGTTGACAAGCAGCTGATTCTCGGTCCATCTTTGCTCTTAAAGGACTAGTCCTTTCCTGGATGCTGCTTTTGTACCAAGTCATGATTAAAATCACCTGTTCACATCACCTATTTCAAATCACATTATTTCATTATTTTAACTCATCCTGAATGTGATGAATGGATGTCTACAATCAAATACAAGTCAAAGCATATTTTTACCTCCGCCAAGAAGCTTATGTTTTTGCCGGCGTTTGTTTGTCTGTCTGTCTGTTAACAAGATAACTCGAAAACTTATGAGCGGATTTTGATGACATTTTCGGGAAATGTTGATAATGGGACAAAGAAGAGATGATTGAATTTTGATTATGTTTTTTACAATTTTTTACCATCTGCATCCAGGAATTTTTTTAAGCATTCTTGGCAGAGGTCTGCGCTCTCCGAGTGCTTTTCTAGTAATATCACTGCTTACTTTTGTCATTTGCATTTTCCACACCATCCCAACTTTTTCTGATTTGGGCTTGTAAAATTAGCACTGATTCTACTTTGATTAATGGACATTTCAATCATTCCCTCACATCTATCTGCTTAAAAAAGGATTAAATGGACTGAAGCAGTACTTACAATGTACAAGATGCCATTTTGGTTCTTGTTGAATCAAGTAATGAAGTCAACAAGAACCATGGATTCATTTCAAAGGATCATCAAAAAGGAGCTCCAGGTAGTTTAGACCTTTGCTTTTTTTACTTGAGTCTGAAGAAAAGGCTTGTTTAATCTTTCTCAAGTGTAGTCTTGGTAGACATTTATTGGTTTTATTCCCTTGTTTTGATATAAAAACCTGTACGTAAGCAAAGGTGTGTTCACTAATCCAACATTTATTCAGCTACTAATTTAGTTCATGATGTTCTCAAACACAAAATGCATCTTGCTTGCACAAAAAGACTCTGAAGACAGAGATGATTGCGGGAATATCTGTAGGAACGGATGTATCATGAAATCTAGAAAATCACCGTGATGATGGAATCACAAGGTCAGAGGAGACCCAATCCAGGCCTGTAGTGGTAGAGTTTTGTACTACAGAATAGAGTCATCTATATCTGCACCACATCCACATCAAAGAAAACAGCCAAATTATTATCTGTGATCCTAAAGTCCAATTTACAGGAAGTTCCAGGTACTTGGGAGCTACGCCATCGAGAAAAGACAAATTTTGTGCACTTCATATAACAAGAGCCGACAGGGATTGTGTGATTTAATGAGAACAGAAAATTGATGTCTTTCTTATACACACATCTCCTATCCAAATCAATCTCCAAAAGCTCTGCAGTGGCCTGGTTCGAAACCTGAGAGAGAGAGAGAGAGAGAGAGAGAAAGAGAAATGTCAGTATTGTGAGTGTAATAAATGAGATCATTTTCATTCAACAGACCAACTGCGCTGGTGTCTACAGTGTGAACAAGTCAATTTGAGCCACTCCCTTTAGGTCACACATTCAGACAACCACAAGCTAATAAGACACGCTGAATTTCTCATTTCTTTGTAACACAGCACACCTGCTTCAGTGCACAGTGCATAATAGAATAATAGACATCCTACTCTCTTCCTTTTTATTATGTAACTATGACTGCTAACTTAGCCTAATATTTTAAACATCTTAATGTGTCTTAAATGCATCGTGATTTTGATAAGGTAGAGCAGCATCACTTAGACTAGGGATCATCATCTGGACCACTAAAGCTTCCCATGCAAAATGTCTTAAATGTGAGGAGGGAAAAACGTGTTCTGGGATTTAGGATATGTAGCAGTTCTTCCTCTAATGAAGTAATCCTAAAAACAAATGAGATGGAGGTAATTTGGGATCATTTACTGGCCCAGTATATGTGCATTCAACCTGCACGTTCTGAAAGCTACAAATCCATTATTTTAATGTTATTAGTGAGTAGCCAACACAACCCGCTGCAAGCTTTTTCCACCAATCACAACTCTTTATAATAGTGTCAAAAATAGTTCAATGCGTTTAAGAATTCCTGCCGATCAGCTGCATTCTATCTCCAGTGCTTCATGAGATTGAGACATATGGCTTGTGTGGTGCATTCAAATGTGCCTCGTAAACTCTGCAGTCTATCTCACTTTGTACGGCAAAGCATGGTGCATTCATGGGTGCCTTGTACATTTAAACATCTATACTAAGAAGGCCACAAAGGTTGTTTAAAACAGGAAAGCACAATTTTTTTTATTTTTAATTTTTTTTGTTTAAATCCATTGGCCTACGTCAGTCTTTCATTTCTTGTTCTTCTACAGCATTTTGAATAATTGGAGTCCTAACAATATTCCATTCATTTCTACAGAGGCAGATTCTGTTAGAAATCTGTTTCAAACTCCACAATAGTCTTATACAACAGGTGTTGTTTTTCAAGATAAATCAAAAATATTGCTATTGTATTACTCTTAACAGTACAAGCTGTATATCTTGAATACCTGTTCACACGGTGTTTAGTTTACAAGCAGAGTGGAGCATCCCTCTCTTTATCTTTTCACACCCATATTTGTCAGCTCGCATTCATCCCAGCACTGCAGTGTACTCACTCACTGCTTCACTAATCCAACATACATTTAAATAACACATCACATGATAAACTGAATAGTAAAGATGATAAAACAGAACATAGAACAACTTAAACATGGCAAAAGTGGCAAGTTTCACTAATGTCCATAACTGAGACTTCTCCAACACACTCACTTGGGACCCAGACTCACCACACAGTCATCTGCCAACTTTACAGCAGCAGCAAAACACTTTGTGGTGCCTGTTTTGAATTGCTTCTCATTTCTTTTATGTGATGATTTGTTTCTTTTTTATTAGATTTTTTGTAACCTTGTTTTGAAAAGTGATATATAAATAAAGTGTTACTTATTTACTAAAGAATCAATAGAAAAAGACATAAGCAAAATTGCTATGCTAGCCACAGTAATGCTAATGACCCATGATGCAGTGTTCTCTGTACAGTGTCATTGCTATGTCGAGAGTAGCCAAGCACTGATGCTGTGAGTGAAAATGGTTGCTGGGCTGAACATGACCCTCTAATCTTAGCAAAAAAATAGCTTGAGATTAATAGGATGAACCACTTCCTGTGCGAATTAAAAGGTAGCTTGAGAAAGATAAGTTGTCATCGTCTTCTCCATGATTTACCCATTGTTCACCACGACACCACTCCTTAGGAAAAGTCCCCTGCATTAGACCATGCATGTAACTATACAACTATACCCGCAGCATTCAATCACTATTAGTGACCTAGCTGCAACATCAATTTCACAATAGTCACAAAAGAGAAACAGCCAATATGCTTTTTTTTCTCCAATCTCATTATCCTCCTAAAATCTATTACCTCACTCTCTGAGACCTTAAGCACAATTACATTCCTTTTACGTGTGTGTGTGCATTCATGAGTATTCCATGGATAATATACAATTGTGTGAACATGATGGAATATTATAGGACTGAAATCTACTGGGCTCAGTGTGCAATCACAAACATAATATTGAAGTTGCACACACACATACATACCCTTTAAGGAGCCTAATCCCCTTTGTGAAACTGTCCGGCTTGTGGTTACAAGCACAATAGGATTATTTGTATGTGTGTGTGAAAAAGAGGTGTGTGTGTGACTGTGTGTAAAGACCGACTGTAGATGTGTATGTGTATGTGTGTGTGTGTGTGTGTGTGTGTGTGTGTGTGTGTGCTACATGCATGTACAGTATTTGTGTGTGTGCGTGTGAGAGAAGCGTAGTATAGGAATGTTCTGATTCTACGCCTGTTTTCTCTCCAAAGCAATTTGTTCTCCATTCTTCTACTAGGTGTGTGTATGCGTGCGTGTGTGTTAGTGCGTTAGGCAGGTTGTGATTGGTCGAGTCTGCGTGTCTCATAAAGACGATGTCATGATGGAAATTAATGCAATACATCACAAACACGCACGCGGGCGGGTGGACACGCACATACATACACTTACAGCAAAAGTCACACACAAAGCGCACACTTTGCTTCCTGCCATGGGCTACTCCTGTAAATAATACGGGAAATAGGAGGGGAGAGCAGGGGAATAAAGAAGAAGAAGGCAGGGGAAATAGAGGGTTTATTTCCAGAAATACCATACGCAAAATTTTCAGGAGAATTATGATGACACAGTGGCACCTTAGTATAGAATCAAAGAAGGATCAGTCTGACATTATGGGCTAAAATGAATAGAAAATGAGGTGTTATAACTATGTGAAAACTCAGGTGTACTGTAGGAGCCATAGAGAAAGGGATTGCTCCAGGCTATATGGACTAAGAAGTAGAAGCATTCACCTGACGCAGCAAAACAGGAGCCAGCCATGTTCAAGCAAGACTCTCTCCTGTCGGCATGATATTTTTGTTAACGGTGGATGACGAGGCTTATAGCATGACTCGGTGTTTCACAGCAAAGAAAGATGACCTGTGGGGATTTAAGGCTGGTAACGCTGCGTGGTTAGGCACAGAAATTGCTACGATTTTTATCAATTCTGCTTATCAGACCGATTCTTTATTGATTCTCTTATTGATTCCTGATCAATTTTCTCTGAGGGAAAAGCTATACAACTGTGTGATTATCTTTTAGCAAGTTTAAGGGAGTTTGAGCAAATGAAAAACACTGTTGCTCTCTGGTGATCATCAAATGTCATAAATAGTTATGTTTCACTTTTGTCAGGCACAAAGTCACTGAACACAGCCTTACTGGACAGAATACAAGTTTACTTGACAGCTGTTTCCACAATTTATGGCATTTTGTTGTCTTTTCTTGAGCAGAGGGATAGTTCTGCAGCATCCTCTCATCTAAGCTGTAAACTTTTGACACAAGGGTTCAATGAATAATATGACTATTGTCTAATATGCGTAGTGACTGTATAGAGAGACAAAGTCCCACCCCTTCCAGGTCTGGCCTAGGCCCTTTTATCATACATATATGATAAAATGCAACATATCACATACTGATGTTACAGCCAGAAAGATGCCATGTGACCTGGCTGCCAAATGTATGAACACGTTTAAATTATTTTAAGAATGAATACTACAACCAACATGTTGCTTTCTTTAAAAGGAGGCTGGGGAGAGATTTTTTTCATTTGAATTTTTACCAGTAACATCGAAAAATCCACACTGTTTGTGATTTAGTTGTTTCTTTGTTCTTCAGTGTTTATTCCTGCTACCTCTATGTCAGAATTTTCTTTTCTCTCTAGTGGCTGAGAAACTGACCTACTAAGGACCTATTAAGTAACCTTATTAGGTTAGGTCAAGATTAATTTGTCCTGATCTGTGATACCAGTTAAGGTCTACTAAACCTTTGTCTTTACAGAAATAGATAAAGAGAGCTGCGGCGACCCTGGAACGCCTTTGTATGGAATACGAGAAGGAGACAGCTTTTCAAATGGAGGAATCCTGAGGTTTGAGTGCCAGTTTGGCTTCGAGCTCATCGGAGAGAAAACAATATCCTGCCAAGACAACAATCAGTGGTCGGCAAACATCCCCATATGCATATGTGAGTATTAAAATCATTTTTAATGGATGCGGTTGCAAAGGATTGGGGTAAAAATGGCATGTGCTCTGCTGTGATGTTGATAACATTCAGTCTGACCCATCACCATGGTGACAGAACAGAGTTTATTATGGCCTGGAGCGGATGATGACCGATGATGCTGTGAAGATGAATATTTAACGGAATATTCCTCTCTCTGTATCATTTTCTCCCTCCTCCCTTTCTTTCCCTAAATGTCTTTGTTTTTTCTGTCTTTCTCTGTCTGTGTGTCTGCTTTTCTGTACTTCCGTTTCTCCCACAGTCCCCTGCATGTCCAACTTCACAGCTCCCTCAGGGACTGTCCTCTCCCCAGACTACCCAGAAGGCTACGGGAACAACATGAACTGTGTCTGGCTCATCCAGTCTGATCCAGGCTCCAGAATCCACTTGGCATTTAATGACTTTGACCTCGAGGCACCCTACGATTCCCTGACGGTGAAAGATGGTGAGACAAATGATGCCGTTGTCATCGGGAGGTTTTCCGGAGCTGAGAGTCCATCCCATCTGACGTCCAACACCAACACGCTGAGGCTGGAGTTCCAAGCTGATCACTCCATGTCAGGAAGAGGATTTAATATCACTTACAGCAGTATGTCATTTTTTTCTCTTTTATTTTATTCTATATTATATAATATACGATAATTTACCACATTGACTAAAAATGTGAGCTTATAAAATGAGTTTTTCAGGCAATTTTGGGTTTAATAGATGGTGATGGCAGGATATGATAATTTTAGTCCTTTTTGTGTGCCAAAGTCTCAGAAAAAGATTTTTTTTTCTTTTTTTGAAGCTACTATATAGTACAGTGGTTCCCAAAGTTTCATTATAATATTGTCATAATGTGTGCAGATTTGCTAACTCTTCCATCATCAAAACAATGTTGAATAAATGCCTTTTCAATCACAGATAGAAAGATAACATTAACAATCGCTGATAACAAGTAATGTCAGTTATGCAGCAACACATCATCACTAACTAACAGACAAACAAACACAACAGACTGTGTTTGTTTGTGTACATTGGCCTATGAGGGGCATGACTTTTCTGCTGTGAAAACAGTCTGAAAGTCTCTTCTTTAATGTTGTTTTCATCTTGTTGCATCTTTTACAGCATTTTCATCTTGTTACTTCTCTTACATAACTTTTTGTCTCTTACCTAACATCTTTTTCTGCTCATTTTTGTCTTTTGTGTCATTTTTGTCACGCTGCATGATTTATGTAATTTTTGTTTTCATCTTGTTATGTGCATTTCTGTCTTTTTGCATCTTTTACATCATATTTGACTTTTATGCATTGTCTGTCTTGTTGTGTCTTTTACATTGTCATCTGGTTTTTTCTTGTTAAGTCCTATTCCTCTACATTTCACACGGCTTTGGTGAAGTCAATATCTATAAACTCTTCCAGATCCACTCTTCTTCTATTTTAATTGGGAAAATTAATTCACATATCATATTATTGTTATGTATTTTACTCTGACAATTGGCGACTCAATAAAAACAGCTCCACCATCCATTTTGGGTCCCGACCCTAAGCCTGGGAAAGACAGGTACTTCATATGAGTTTGATGCATGACTTTAGGTCTAGAGTTGTAGTATTTCTTAAATGGGAGATATAAAGTAAAGTAATTTTCTGAAGAACAGTGTGATGGCTCAGATATATACTTATATCATCCTCAAATATCATCCTCATCTCATTAGATGTTAAAATTTTACTGTTAAACTTTTCAAACACATAAAGTTAGATCAGATTGAGCACTTCAACGACACAAAGAGTTGTTCTGAAAAGACAAAAGACAAACCTTTACAGATCTAAGAAAGATCGTGGTCAATCCAGCAGCTAAGAATAGAGGTGTATAGGTTGCAGATTAAAAAGTCAAATATGGCAACAAAAGCATTAAAGGAATACTTTTTCAGAACGTTTTACTTGTTTGTTGTGTGGCCCAGTCACATGAGAAGATTGATATCTTTTTCATCTGTATGCGTCCAGTACAGAGAGAGGTCCAGGATGTGTTTAGCCTTGCTTAGCACTGAGTCTAGACGTGAGCGGAAACTGTTAGCCTAGTTCCGTCAAAAGTGAAACAAAGCAACTTTCAAAACTGCCTTTTAAAAAAAACATTTTATCTGGTGTCTTTAACCTGTGTCAAAACAGAAACTAAGAAAATATGGTTTTAGGAGCTGTTAGCATCTCAAAAGCGCCATTGTAAAGTTGTCAGCTGTGCAAACATTTATAACTGATCAAAACCCAGGTGAGGCTTAGATGTATTGAGAACTATCTTGCCAAACAACAGGATACAACATGTACAATAAATAAGATAGTTCTGGCTTTTTTTGGAAGGTGCATTTGTTCACTTTTGATGCAAGTGAAGCTTTTGACCTTGCCTGCAATCTTTGAGCTAATTTCAGCTAAATATGTCTCTGTAGTTGACAAACAGTGATGGAAATTGATATTGATCTCAGCATTTGTCTGTTAGTTTGACAGCGAACAGACACATTTTCCCAAAATGGTAAAAGTGTTGTATCACACGTTTCCTTACTGTGTATCTGTGACTTCACTCTACAAGCTTTTCTTTTTTTTTACAGCTTTTATCACCTTATTTTATTAGATTGCTTACCTGACAAATATTGGTGTTTAAAAGTTGAATTTTGCTGCCATATGTTATTTTTTTTTTTAGACATCGGGTTACTTAGATCAAACCAAGCAGAACCGAAGCAGCAAGTGTGCAAGTATAATATGAGAAATGAATTATTATTACATTATGAGGAAGAGTCTAGAAAGACAAAGCACGGATATATGGCAGACAGATTACAGGAGACAGTTTAAAACATTCCCCAAGCCAGGAGTGAGAACTCAAAGACTTCACCTTGGAGCAAAAGATCTAGTTGGCTGATACTCCCCAATTTAATCAAAATGAAGAGGAAAATATAGCCTTTGAGTACCTGTGAAGTATAGATCTCACATTACCTAATAACATTTCTGGTATATGTGTCTGTCTCTCTGTCTGAGCACCCGATCTCCAATATCCCCCTCATCATGTTCTGTGTCTCCTTGTAACTTTTTACCCCAGCATTTGGCCATAATGAGTGTCCAGATCCTGGTATTCCCATCAATGCTCGCCGCTTTGGAGACAGTTTCCAACTTGGCAGCTCCATCTCCGTGGTGTGTGAGGACGGATTTATCAAAACCCAAGGAACAGAGACCATCTCCTGTCAGCTCGAAAGAGGAAAAGTCATGTGGAGCGGGCCCATCCCTAAATGTGAAGGTAAATATTGACTAGATTGCTGATTAAACTATTAACTTGGGATCTATATGTCATCCAAGATATCATTATTACTACAGCTTAAAGACCCAGGAGGTGGAAATTATCTCCTGTCAGCCTGACTCTGAGAAGGAAATCTGGAGGTGGCAAGGGAAATAACTATTATTAAACTGCTGCTGCAGCTACAACCTTCCAAATATATTGTTACTACAGTACTGTTAGTAGAATATACCTACTTTTTGCAAGCTTTACATGTAAGGAGACATGTGGAGGTTACTTTTAACCATAAAGTGACATTAATGGCTAATATAAGAGAGTATGCAAGGAGAAACTGCTATAATTATGTTGTTGCTATGTTGAAAAAGTCACTTGGAATTGACCACCTCACTGCAGATATTTCTTGTGAAATTATTATATGCTTTTCCTTAAATTAAAGCCACATCATACTTTTTTCCACAACCTACGCTACTACACTTGGTGTAAATCCTAGCCAACAATGTTGAGTTATGTGCAGCTGCTTGACGTGGCTAAAACATTGGGGATTGCACTCTTTTCTCAACCTTGGTAAAGACAAATGTAAAGTGCATGGTTCAAACAATAGTTAGAAAGGTAACAAGCTGCACTTTACTTGTGGTCACTTAATCAATTAACAGGCCAGTATTAAGCTACCGGCTACCGCTAAGTAAGAAAGTGTTACATTGAAATGAAGATGTGAAGGTAATTTACAGCTACATGACAGATCAAGGAGGTGTGTTTCTACTTAATCATACAACAGCTATTCCCCATTTTAGATGTGTTTTTTGTGTTTTCACAGCATTCAAGCTGAATGCTGACATTCAGTAGGTGCAGTGAGTTTTACCAACTAGCATCATGTGCATACACTCTAGGCTATATAACAATTTGTCATAAACAGAAACACTAATATTTACTTGGTGCTATAGCTATAACTTCAATAATAGACACATTTAACACAAGATATTTCTAACGCAGCTACTGTTGATGGTATAAACAAAGGGACAAGATAATTGTGTTTCAGGTCATTTTATTTCCCTAGACCCATTCTAGCTAATGTCTGTCTTTTAGCTACTTGAATGGAAAACCCAGTTACTTATCCAGGAAGTAAAGACCAGAACAAATTGACGAGTAAGTTTAACTCTAAACAAGACCAAATTTGAAAGACAACTGGGGCACAGTATGGCTTAGAGTAAAGTAGCCTTGTAGCCTGAACATCCATCAGAATGATCTAATGATGACTCACCTAATTATTGCATTGTTTGTTGTGGAAGGAATTGCTCATAGCGACAAAATCCTTTTTTGTCAAAAAAATTTAACACAACTTCCCCTGTAATTTGACGGATTATATGGTGATCTTAGATCTTATATCTCAATAAGGATTTACCAGCCTATTAAATACAACACTGAATTGTGGCCCCACTCTTTGGGTTCAGTCATATCTACTCTAGTGTAAGATCTGACTTAGGTGACGATCACACTGCCACCCTTAGTCCTCAATTCAGATTTATTGCTCAGATCTAATTTGTTTGTTTGGCTGTCCACATATATATTTTTTTTCAAATGTGGCTAATAGTGTACTAATAGCACAATATGAAAATATGCCACTACAAGTAACAACCTTCCTTTATATGCATGATACAATTGAATGTATTATCAAGTAGTCATTGTGCAATAAATGGGCCCCTTTCAGTGTGTTATCATTATATGTGATGTTTTTAGATTCACATTCCTGCTGTATTCAATTGTATGTTGCTTTTTACTGCTGTACATGTTTAATGTTGAGCTCATTTGATCTACTTCACAATACGTGAGTGACTCCTTCCACTGTAGAGTTGAGACGCATCTCAATCTAGAATAATATAAAAGTGGCATAAATTCTGATCTCACTGTTCAGACTGGGGTCATATTGCAAAAGATCGTATCTGTATTTGATTTAGGACCGCATGTGGAACTGGTCCAGATCAGGTTTGAAAAGATCATATACGATGTGAAAAAAAGCAGATCTGAGTCACATACGAGTGAAAAGATCAGGTTTTTGCTGCTTTGGCCTGCAGTGTGAACATAGGCTTCGACTCAGACTAGATTTTCATATTATTACATGTCTGTCAGTTATGTCCTCTGTATCTCCCCTCACGTCCCTCTGAATTTCCTCTCTTCCCCTCCAGCTCCATGTGGAGGTCATTACTCGGCCCCTAGCGGAGTGATTTTGTCTCCTGGGTGGCCTGGTTACTATAAAGACTCCCTCAGCTGTGAGTGGGTTATTGAGTCAGAACCTGGACGGTCAATCAAAATCACATTTGACAGGTGGGTGGCACAGGTCTTTGATTCTGTATATCATAAAGCTCTGAACAGCCAGAAGTGAGCAAATTCAGAAGAATCACCATCAATTACTTTTGGCAAGTAAAGATTTACAAGACTTCAACTTTATGTGATTCCCCAAGAATACAATTATGATCTGTTAATCCTTATGGGCTATATTATTCATCGTGAGAGCAGTATTTAGATCTGGAAGGCTGAGGTGTGTTTTGTGAGCTGGAAACTGGTGATAAACGCAAAACATTAGACAATCCTTTAAGATAATTTTTCATTGGTTTGAATGTCTAGTTCCTCATATCATTGTACAGTGTATTTAGCGTAATTGGCTCAACATTAAAAAAAACATTTTCAGAAGGTATAATTTAATGACTAAGAAAAGATGTACATTTGCTCCTCAACATTTGATTTAATTCTCTACAATGGTGGCTAAATATAGAATAATTTCTTCAGAGCTGATTAACTCAGTAAAACTGAAATACCACATAGAGATGCACTAAAACAGATGATGAAAGTCCCAAAATAATTAGAAGCGAAGGGTAAAAATGTGGTATCATGTTGTCTCACAGGTTCCAGACAGAGCTGGGTTATGACTTCTTGGAGATCCATGATGGGCCCAATCTCCTGTCTCCTCTGGTCGGCTCTTTTAACGGCACCCAGGTGCCACAGTTCCTGTTCAGCAGCAGCAACTTCCTGTATCTGCTGTTTACCACAGATAACAGCCGATCAAATGCCGGCTTCAAAATATTATATGAAAGTAAGTTTGTGTAGTTAGCAGCTAAAACATGTTCAAATGTTTTCCTCTCGTTGAATCAGAATCCACTCCCAGTCATGCCCTCAATTTATTTATTTAGTTTTAACATTAAATCAAAATAAATAAAGTGAACAAAATAAGCACTAAATTGCAGCCTCAGAGTTTATAGATGTGTGTTTGGATTGTTATGTTTTTTTACATCATTGTCTTTTTTCTTCAACTTTCATTCAGAACTAAAAATCAGCCTTTAAACTTAAATT
>JAPQRN010000003.1:2084069-2104960 GCA_037367275.1 Coranthus polyacanthus | reverse complement strand
TATACATAGGGGATCACTGCAAGCCTCAAGGATTAGTGAAGCAACACTGACAGAAAAGTCTTCTTAAAAAGCTATGAAGAGTTTTATATCTGGGCGCACAGTAGAGATCCTCCAAATTTTGTATAATTTTGTATAATTTTGATCTCAAAATATCATTGGAGACTCTGACAAGAAAAGTTTCACTGGAGTGCAGAAGACAGCAGGCATGTCTCAAGAATGATATGTTCATGATTAAAATACAAGAAAAAAGCAAAAAGTAAAACAGATTTTTTCATGACTTTGCCAGTGGTCTGAGAATGTGTACAAGTGGCAAGTGCAGTCCCAATCCATAGTTGTGTTACTTTATCTGTTAGTGGTTCACTCCAGAAAAGCATCAGGGGAGGATTGAGGGGCAAAGAGAGACAAAGCCCAAGGCTACCACTGTCCCTCATAAATCACAATCCTGTCCCAAACTGTCAGTGTTACGCTCTCATTGACTCCAGACTAAAAGAGCATTTGAATCTGAATCCACTCTGAGGGGCATTTTATCACCTCCCAGATGGCATACTCAGCATATAACACATGGGAGGTGTCACCAGAGATGTGACTTGCCAATTTCGACGTGCTCAACATGCTGCGCCATACTGCAGCACGCTCTCAAATACATACCACATCATCAATCTCAGCCCGCTAAAAATACATTTCTGGCTGTACCTTGGTAAACACAAAATCAACAAGTGCATTTTACGACATGGTGTATACAAGGTTTATCATCTTTGTGATATATTTTGATCTTTATGCAACTGTGCAGACATTGTACTGTATGCATGCGTAGATCAGCCTTGATAGCTTCTCTGGCTGTGGGTTTTGGTCAGGGAAGATGTTTAAATGCTGACCCAACATACAGTAAATGGTTAATGCTTTATCATTTATTTTTATGTATTTATATATGTTTCAATGTATTTATTGCAGAATATACCTTGGAGCCTTGTGAGGACCCAGGGATGCCCCGGTTTGGGAGGAGAAATGGTTACAGTTTTGGAGTTGGAGACACTTTGTCATTTTCCTGCAATATGGGATACCGCCTAGAGGGGGCGCCAGAGTTAATCTGTCTGGGAGGAGGGCGGAGAATGTGGAGCGCTCCACTGCCAAGATGTGTTGGTATGTATTCGAATCACTGTCTCTATGCACCATGAAGCACATTTTTGCTCTCAGGCTGGGAAATTCAAATGCTGTTATGAAAAGGGTAATGTCGTATTAAGGAGCAAGGACCTCGGCTCCAAAGAGAAGCCAATGTGGAAAGTGTAATACCACTGAGGGCCACTAGATGCGGACTTTGAAAAGCCCTGGGTCCCATAGACTCACATTGAACTTCTCTCTAAAGAGTCCATTATTTTGTCTACGTGTCATTCTGGTCTCTAATAAGTGTTCTAGTCCGTCTGTAATTTATTGCTCCATTAATCAGATGTTAGCATTTGATTTTTTGGAGATTTTATTTGCAAAATCCTACAGCTTGTTTATTTTTCACTGGATTGAGTTGAAATCTGTAGTGAGTGTTCAAGTTTTCAAAGGAAAACGTAAAACTGAAACGTAATCAAATGAATGAAACAACATGATTTCTCCCCAAACTAAAGATTTTAAAATTTTAAAATAATAAAAAAAATGAATCTTGAATGAATAGTTTTACTGTAGTTCTATCATATCTAGATGCTAAATGTTGTTTTAGAGCACTTTTGAATTTATTTTGACTGTATATTCTCCCAAGAAGGGTCATTTGAATTTGCGTGATAAAGATGTTATTCTACTCTTTTCTCATTTAATATGTATATTTTTTAAATAGCCTAAATGCATTGAGTTTCTGCCATGTGACTGGTTTGTTAGATATTTGTGGGAGTGGAAACTATGGGTGCCACAAATATCTAATCAACCAAGTATTTTTTTAGTAGAGCTTTAGGATTTTGCAAGGTCCCATTGATTTAATAGAAGTTTTTACATGATTTTTTTCAAGAAAATCCATGACATGAACTGGGAAAAGGTCAGAATTTTGGGTGAGTTGGCACAGGATGACCCACCCTGAGTCTGATCACAGAATCAGAATCATGGTCCATTAGCTTTGTTTATTTGTTAGTATGCCATTTGTTTTTTTCACCAAACACTGCAAATTCCTTTTATGGAATTTGTGAAAACTTACATTTATATAATGTTTAATTTGTAGTCACTTTCTCTTTTATGAAAATCATTTGTTTGTTTTTCACACTTATTTGAGTGTGTGTACCTTTCTTATTATATTCTGGTCTCACAATGAAGACATAGATTTTAGTTATGTAATGGTTGATTGAACAGAATGCAGGTCCTGCAGTGACGGTGAGTTTGTGTTGAACTTCTGCACTGCCAATGTCTCAAGGCTCTTTTTGAATGTGGAATACTTCTCTCCCATTATGATACATAAAAAGATCCAGACAAAAGTCCTGTTAGTCAAGTATATGCCTTTATAAGTCCAGGCAGCCTTGGTTCAAAAGCCAGCAGGCCAAGGAGCTGCCTTTGTTGTCACTAAACTAAACTGAAGTAACTGAAAGAGAAAAATGATTTTGTATGTAATGTACCCACGTCCTTGATTATTTTAAGATTCTTTCTGTTTGCTCCAAAGCACAAAAATCACAGACTGCATTCTGTGTGAAAGCCAAACTTCAGCTATTGGTTTGAACAATAAATATCAGTTATATTTCTGAGTGTGGTACAAGTTGTAATGTTTCCAGTAATTATGGATGATCACAAACTAAGATATTATGAGAGATATGACTTTTATTTGTTATTAAATAAAACACTTAACAGCCATCAGGTCATTTAGGTAATCAGGCTCATTTTAGGGTTAGCTTTATCACAGAAGTGTAAGGCCAATATGTCTGTATTATTATTCACTTAAAAGGGAAAAAAAATATTTTTTGTTTTTAACATGTGGCCGAAACACAACCTAAACTACATCAGTTTAAACATGGCTCTAATGTAACCCTAATCCTGACCCTTATATCTTAGGGTTCCATGAAAGGACTGTATGTTAAAAGGTTAAATCTTAAAACTTTAAATGGAGCATTTTTGGGTGTATCATGCTCATGGATTTGTTGGTTAAGTAAGTAAGTAAAAAACAGAAGTTTGTGAAAGAATGCAATATAAAAACAAAATAAATATACCTTTAGCTTTATGAATGATGACAGTTGTTCAATATCTCTAAAATATAACTTGACCATCAACTAAAATGGCAAATATGTGAAATAATGCAGTTCTCAATAGGTTTTGAAACTATATGATGACTGTCTCCACATATGGCTGAAACACAACCTAAACTACATCAGTTGAAACATGACATGAAAAGAGTCAAAAAGAGTTAAAAGCTTAAATAATGGAACATTTTCAGGTGTGTCATGCTCATTGATTTATTTGTTATATAAAC
Source organism: Coranthus polyacanthus (assembly GCA_037367275.1). Taxonomy (NCBI): domain Eukaryota; kingdom Metazoa; phylum Chordata; class Actinopteri; order Kurtiformes; family Apogonidae; genus Coranthus; species Coranthus polyacanthus. Next base: position 2,101,533 of record JAPQRN010000003.1, on the reverse strand, counting down.
TAATGTGGAAAAACGTATATATTATATATATATTCTGTCACAAAGAATTTTGTGACAGAATATATAAAAAGAATTACATCTAATTTTAGCTTTATGACCATTGTCAAACTTTTCTAAAATAAAATAAATCTTGACCATTGACTAAAATGGCAAATGTGTGAAATAGTGCAGTTGTTAATAGGTTTTGAAACTGTCTGATGACTGTCTTTTGAAATCTGGGTGGTCACACATATTAACAAACATACTGGTACACTCCCCATGAATCAGTGTCAGTGTGGGTTTTTACTGCAAACATCTGTAGCAATTAGTGTGCAAAGATTCCCGCTGGCTATTTGTGGACAGACAACCCCTTAACAGTAAGGATTAGTGCAGAGTGTGAAGATCCCCAACAAGAAGGATTATACCTTGTACCTTTAACTTCAGGGTGTTTGTGAGCATAAAAGTGTGTTAAATGAGATTTGATTTGGGTGCAGATTTAGAATCAATAAACAGCAACGAAAAAAACACACTAAAAGAGACAAGAATGAATGTCTCTCCACTGTTTCACAGGCTTTAGTTTTTTTTTTTTGGTCCAGGAGGATAGAGAGGTGAAAAAAACCAAACCCTATTGCCAGATTTAGTAAAAGAGTATTTAGAAATGTTGCAGTGGTCATCAACGTGCAAAGACTAATAATGCAAAGAAGGTAGGAGTGGTGTTGCGTGCCAGTGTTCTAAACTGCCACGTACTTTGCTATATTTAGTTCCTGTGTTGTGTTGTGTTGCATTGCTGCACATAACCGAGAAGGAGATGAGGGAAAGAGGAGAGAAAAGGACAAAAACAGCTGCAATGATTGCTTGGTTTCTAACTACTATCTAACTAACTGTTGTTCCAGTGAAGTAGACTGAGCATAAAAAACACAAAGTGGGTTTTAGTGTTTTTAATTAACTAAGAGAACCTCATATACAAGGTCTGTGTTTGTGGTTTAACTTGCTACTGTCCTTGCGAGTAGGTCAAGCATATCGTTTTCATAAAATGCTGTCCAGGAAGAATTTTTGCAACGCTGCCATAAAGGTTGTCGTTCAAGTACTTTTGTTTTTTTCAGAAAATCAAATATACCTTTGGCTCATTTTCTTTTGCTCTTTTAACATTATCATATATTTAGCGCTTTTGCTAAGGGAAAGGGAATAAAATGAGAATAGACGAAGAGGCAAACAACAAGAGGGAACTCTGGAGAAGCGAAAGAGGAAGGTTGATTGAAGTAGAAGAGGGTAAAGGAGACACTACTCACAGAGAGGGAGAGAGAGGAAGAGCAAAAGCAAGGGAGTTAAAGAGGAAAGAGGGAGAGGGTGGAGAGGTAATTTTCTAAATGGAAACTGTAGCGGTGTGATTTATTGACGATATGACAGCTGTAATATGACTATTACACCAGCGGAGACACAGAGAGGGGGCGAACAGGAGAGAGAGGGAGGGAAAGGAAAGAGGAAAAGGGACACAGTGTAGATAGAGGGCACATGCGTGAAGTGCAGAGAGCGGGGATCTTTAGGTAAATGAGTTTCTGAATTTTACTACCTGCCTATTCTCCTCCACAGAAGTAGATGGCTGACATACAGCTGTTTAAAAGGGTCGTTGAATTACATTACACATGCACATACACCCACACACACTAAGGACAGTTGAATGTAAGACTGTAACTTAAAAAAACAACCTGGATTTGTTCAAAGGGAGTGGTTACATGAGCCCTTAGTCGTGACCTAACCACGGTTTAAATGTTTGCACTTGGTTACGCTACATTGATTGGTTTATTGAATGGTTGGTTGGTTGATTGGTTGTTATTTGTGTCACACACACAACGTGTCCGACACTCATGGCTTTACACGACACCGTAAAACAAAGTTGCAGTGGTCACATTTCATTACAATTCATTACAAACTTACACCTCGGTCTTAAAATATTGTGTCTTCTCTCCTAAGCTTGGCAAATAAAATCTGCTACAAAAACATTTCCCTTCCTGAGACACAATTCAAGTTTTCATCATCAAACCAAAAGGAGTCCACAGAAAGGTGGCTGTTTTACTAAAGAGTATATCCCTGACATCCTTGTAAACAGGACTGGAAAACAAAATGCACAAACAAAGTCTGCCTTCCCCTGGAGTGGCATTCAACCTGCCGGTCTCTAGGGCTAATGGTAAAGTACCTGAATGAAACTGTTCACTGTTGTAGTCAAGACTACCTAAACTGAGACCAAACCAGGCCTGAAACCAGAGTGTGATCAAGGAAGGGCAAAACCGAGACAAGACCAAGTTTTCAGACACTACAGATAGTATAAGGTATGAGGGTTGTGATGATTCCATTCGGCAGCGAGTAGCAGAATGGTAAAAAGTTTTACACCTAAATGAAATGAGTGAAAGATTTTTTTTCAAGGACATTTAGTAATATCCCTTCAACTGACTGGCCTTGAAATAAAATCCTGAGTCATCCAAGATAAGAGGAGGATGTGCTTGAGACCAAGATGAGACCAACACCGTCAAAAAGTGGTCTCAGGACCAAGACTGATCTCGAGTCCTACAACACAAGTGTACTTCAGACACATCATTACAAAACCTTTAAATAATAGTAAATATGTTTTAAATTCTCTGCTTTCTTTCTTTGTCATCAGCGGAGTGTGGTTCTTCAGTTATAAACAACGAAGGGATCCTTCTTTCTCCAAACTATCCAATGAACTATGACAACAACCATGAGTGCATCTACAGCATCCAGGTAAAAAAATCCACTTAGAGTATATTTGAATAGTTATGTGTTCTTAAATAATGATGTCTGCATGGCTCAGTCAGCTCTTTCATGCTGGAGCAAGTGTAAAAAAACACTAAAAGAAATGAGATGACATTTTTGGCTATCTTCAAACATTTGTGAGTACATGTTGTTAATTTAGTTTGTATTTCATGTTGACTTCAGGTGCAGGCTGGGAAAGGCATCAACATTTCTGCTCGAACCTTTCATCTTGCCCAGGGGGATATACTCAAAGTAAATTCACATGCACACACATTTTACACATGCACTGATTTACTGTCTACATGTCTGACATCTGTGTCTACAACAAAGTCAATTTATGGCATCAGAGACTCAACTAAACCAGCACTGTTGTGTAATTACATTTGATTTCCATCCCAATCACGTTGTGCTGTTATTTTTACAGGTTTATGATGGTAAAGACAACACAGCCCATGTTCTTGGAGCATTCACTGGGTCGTCTATGCTGGGCCTGACGCTGATCTCAACTTCCAACCATCTGTGGCTGGAATTTTACAGTGATTCAGAAAGTACGGGGGAAGGATTTAAACTGGTCTACTCAAGTAAGTGCACATTGCTCATTTAGCTTGAGCTAGACCTGCGCAGAGTAGAGGTGATCACCAACGATTGCAGCATATTGTATGCCGAGTAGATTTGTGTGCGACTTGATCCCGACTTGCTCTGACATCATGAGGACGTCGGTGACGATAACCTCATGAGATCAAGTCAGCCTTAGTTCAGGCAGGACATTTCTGTCAGATTTAACCATTTCTATAAAACGGCATACACTGTGTTTGTAGTATTTGGCGGTGACTCTGCTCAAGTGATGCTCTGAAACATCTGTGCAAGCATGACAGACAGTCCCTGAGATCACAAAACCCCTCTAACAGAGCCTGGGTTGAATGAATAAATGCAGTATATAAGAAGAATGTGCAAGGTTAACTCAGGAGGAGGTTGTGAAGGTGGAGGAGATGAGGTTTCACAGATGTAGTGTATAGCTGATGAGCTGGGCGGTGTGATAAAGTGCAGTAATTGGTGTGGGACAAGACTGAAAATGTGAACAGTTGAACAAAAAGGGGCTTGTGACCAGCTTGCCTGAACTACCGCAAAGTTCAATTTTCTCTCTATTGACCACAAGAGCTCAGTGCATGATGGGAAACGCCTGCCCTGATTGATCAGTTGATTGATTGACTCAGAGTTTTGACAAAAACATGATGTAGTGCAGAAAGTCTAAATTTTCTGCCTATTTTTACAGACACACATGTTATGAGTGTGATAGGTGCTGCCAGGGTTTACTCCCAGAACAAATAACTTGTGTGGCTCATGGAAACTGTTTGTAGCCCCTATTTCTAACCCTGTTCAGGGGCTTTCTGTGTGGAGTTTGCATGTTCTTTCTGTGTTACATGGATTTCTTCTGGGTCATCTGGTGTCCCCCACCATCCAAAACATGTGTGCTAGGTTAATTCTCCTGTCAGTGCCCTTGACCAAGGCACTAGTTTGGATCTTGTTGGTCCCCAGGTACTTCTCAGTGGCAGTCCACTGCTCCTAGTGGACCAGGATGGATTCAATGCTGAGCTCGACTTTCCCTCTGGGGATAATAAAGTGAACTTAAAAAAGCAGAAACTCTTTATGAGTAAAGTTCTAATAAAATAACCTTAAATATCATGGAGCCACACCAAACATGGTCATGAAACAGAGGATCATAGTGTATACATACATGTGTTCAAACACTCACACGGAGCAGCTTACAAATATAAGAATAACTCATAAGACATAACTCTGTATGCCTGTCAGAGTGATGGGAGCTTTTTTATTTTATAACTGTGACTGTAGTTTTTGAGGTGTTTTGACTGTGGATTGATTTTTAATTTCTCTAGGATATGAATATGTTTTAATGACACTCCTTTACATGAGTTTTCCCACATTCATTTATAAACCCAGAGCTTCAGAGTAAATGATAAACTGGATGAATAATTTGTGAAAAATATGATATCTCCAGTCGTGGTCTGTGTGGTCTCAGATTGTAAACTGTCCAACTAGTCTGGCTCACAGGATGTACTCTGCTGGAATAAAGGTGACTATTTCAGTCGCCCAGTGGAGGGATTGGCATTTCTTTCCTTCCGCTATCTGCATATTATTATTTTTAAACTCCCTCTCGGTGCAACTACAAGCTGAGCTCAAGTTTTGATAAAGACACACATCTTTTTATATGGTGTTTTGTGATATTTAGTCATTTTAATACCACGGCACGCTTCATCATGTGTACATGTTCCACCAAAACAACTTCTCTCCCGACACTGTTTTGCAATGGTAGTATTGCTGCATCTTGAGCTCAGCACTGCCCAAGACAAGTGTGATTCATTCAAAGAAAAACAAACTAGCCAAACAGCCCAGAGAGCCCCTCTCTGGGCTATTCAGAATGATAGCAGGCGGTGCCAGACCTATCTCCAAGAAGTGTCCACATAGGTCTGGCTATGTAAGACTATTATCCGACATAACACCTGACTTTTAACTCGTCTTCCATCTGTGTCCTCCTGTGCTCGTCTTCTTTCCAGGCACAGTTTATACTGAACAAGTCTATTAACTAACACATGCTGGTGTCAGGTTGTTGGACTGCTCAGGTAGCTCCTTGGATGTTCCCTCTGTTGCGCAAACAGTGATAGATGCAACATGTAACGTACTCCCTGACTCAATTTAATCCAAAATGGCTCTCATTTGTGAAACCACCATAGAGCTGATTTAAATTCCCCGACTGAAAATGATCACACGAAACATGTCACATTTGATTAACAAAGCTTTCACAGAGCTCTGGTTTCAGTGTAGGACGGGGAGTTAAAGGTGCATTCTGATGTTCACCAAAGCACACCCACGTTTGGCAGTGCCCTCTTAGATCAGTAGCTGGAATTAGAAAATCTAATTGTTTAAATGGAGTCATGCAGGATGATTTGCATAGCACTTTGAAGTTATTGTCTCTGTGGTGTGCAAGTCGAGCGGAGCATTACTTACTTATCCCTCTGCAGCTCACCTTTCTCATACTGATGCAGGTAGGAGTTAGTTTGCCATACTCATACAAAAGACATTAACTTTTTTTTTGTAGTAGAAGTAGTAGTACGCCATTATGTGACTACATTACCATATGTATGTTTCTGACAATATGGATGATAGAGTTCAATAAGACCTCAATAAGACCTCAGAGGTGTGTTTGAATAAAAAATGCATGAAGTTTTTTGAAGATAGAGAACTATTTCAAACATGCATATATTACCACTAGGTGTTAAGATAATGGCAATTCAGTTAAGATTGCCAAATTGTAAAAGTGTAGCCTTGCAAATGACTGTTTTTAAGGATTTAGACATGCACCTTTTGCAGTCTTCCAGCGCAAATCCTGCTGCGTCTCGTCTTTCAGGTAATACCTCAGATCAAATCCTGGTTAAGGTTGTATTAGGATAAGCTATATTTATACCTCTTCATATCCCCCTCTCCAAAATTGTACACATGAATAAACAGAATATTCTGAGTATTACCATGGAAACTGAGCTTAGACAGACTGTGAAAAACAACATTAAATTGGATAAGGTGTATACTTGTTCTTGTATTTCTGTGTATATCAGTATGTCTCATGTATCTTTTTATTATTTAATCTGGATGAGAGCTTAACAGGATCTGAAATATTAGGAGTCTCATAAATAGGATACTGAATAATATATGATGATGCTAGATATTAAGGGAATTTCACTGTGTGTCAAAATAACCCACATTTTGTTTGTTTCCAGTGGGTGTGAACGTGTCCCATAGTGAGTATTTCAGAAAGTACACACCGTAATGATCTGTCTCATTCTCTGTCTCTCCAGGTTTTGAGTTGTCTCACTGTGAGGACCCAGGAGTGCCTCAGTTTGGCTTCAAAGTCAATGACCAAGGCCACTTCTCTGGGAGCAGCATCACATACAGATGTGAGCCTGGATACACTTTACATGGAGCTTCCACACTGAAGTGTATGACAGGTGAAAGAAGAGCCTGGGATAACCCACTGCCTTCATGTATAGGTATGTCTCCTGCTGCTGGAAGATGTTTGAAAAGACCCACCCACCACATTCATACACAAATAGTTTGAACCTTCAATCACACTCTTTGATGGGATTGAGAAGGAAAGGTATGAATGTCTCGTTGCCTTGGCCTTCACTTGTATTGCTTTATTGTGGGGTATTATGTGGTGACTGGTCCATACCACTTTTACCACCATTAATGCATGTATTCATGTGAAAAGCTGCATGCATTACATAGACTTTACACCATTACAGTATAGAGGTAGCATTTTCATATAGAACTCTGTTCTGATGGAATTGTTCAAGAACCATTTATTCTCTATATCACATGTCAAACTCAAGGCCCGCGGGCCACATCCAGCCTGCGGTACAATTATGTCTGGCCCATAAGATAATATTATATGTCTATTATTAATGGCCTGCTAGTATATAGCACTCACACCACTCATACTACAAATCTAGTCACTCATCACTGGTCAGTGCTTATACAGTGACATTAAACTAGTCCCCAAACAAAAAGTGGACTTTAAAAACCGGGGATTTTAAGATGGGTAGGAGGCAGAGTATCTGTTTGTTGACACTGGAGGTAAACCTGTGTGCCTTGTTTGCGGAGCCGATATAGCCGTAATTAAAGAATAATTCAAGTCTCCACCGCTGTGTTCCCAACAGCGCACTTTACTGATAAACTGAGCGCACTTGGCACTGCGTTCACACAACACTTTGCCAAATTTGGAGCGCAGAAATTTAATTTTGAACTGCTCAGTAATCCGTTTGCAGTTGAGCACCTGCAAACACTCAGACGGAGATGATAGAAATTCCAGTGTAACGGCACACTCAAGGCAAAGTATGACTCTGTGGGACCTGCACAGTTCCCCCACTTCATCCCTGACACCATGCCCCAACTCCACCTACAAGCTGCTCCGATGCTCTACATGTGTGGGAGCTCATACCTGTGTGAGCAACTTTTCTCTGTGATGAAGTTGAACAAAACCGCACACAGAAGTCGTCTCACTGATACACACCTCTACTCCATCCTGAGAGTTTCCACAGCTCAGAACCGAACCCCAAACATGAATGAACTTGGCAGCTAAGAAAAGATGCCATGCCTCTGGCTCAGACAAAACATTATAAGAGGAGAGTACACCTAAATATATGTGGTTTTTGCACTTTTTCCTGTATTCACAAGTCAATTTATGTTTGAAATATTTGTACATTTTCACCAGCTTGATCATATTTCAAAATGTCATTATGCTTAATGGCATTGTTAATGAAAAACAAAATTCTTTTAGATTGTCTTCAGAAAAATTAAAGGTTTCTGGCTCTTTCTGATGAGTGTGATAAATGTTTTCATTCAAAGACTAACTAGATAGATGATAGAGAGGGAGACAAAAAATATTAATGATGCGGATTGTCTTTTATTTTAAATTTGGTCTCTCATTTGTTTTTTTGTTTTTTTTGGTATACGTTTGATTACGCATTTGATCATTTTAAATAGCTAATACAACTTCAGATTGAGGAAAACTTTCATATTTAAAGTCCTGCTCCTGCCGTGGTTTGTCTAATCCAGACGTGTGACACGCCTCTTCTACACGTCACGGATCTGATCGCTGAAAAAACTTCCGCAAAGGTATGACCGAGGATACACAAGTGTAGATCCTCCGGCCAGCCTCTTCAGTCCTCGATCCTTGATCCTCAATGTACATTTTAGGCCACTGAGGCATTTTTCAAGATGGCGTGCTGAGATCGTTTTCCAGATCACAACCGAGGATCGAGGAGTCGAGGGGTTGACAAATAGGGAATTGAGAAGAGCCTTTTATCTGCATCTTCTTTGTGGTCTTCACAGGTGCTGACCTCTACTGGCCTGTGACATGTCCAGTCGTGCAATTACATATAACATTTATCAATCATTATCTATCATTACCTGCCCAGCCCTATGGTGGCACACTAAAGGTTGTTATTGCTAAAAGCTGTTCTCCAACTGAATTATCATGTCACATGCCTCTAGTAGCAGTAGACTTTGCTGTAAATGGACTTTGCTGCTAGTCATTTGCCGCTTTATGCAAAGTCTTTGCTCACAGGATGTCCATTCAATAATGCGGAAGGAAAACAGGTGGGGGCCAATTTCCTGCGGGATCGGATTTTTGATTTTCTCAGGATATAACAGCATGCGGTAGTTTTAAAGTCTCTATGAAAAGCCTATTTATTCAGGACAGTTTACCACCTGGACTCTGTCCAACTGATCCATTTCCTTTTTCCTGCAGTAGCTGATTTGCTCTTTATTCCAGGAGGCTGCCTTCACGTTCGGCTTATGGTCTGCTATGTATTCAGACATACCCACACACATACAAATAAACTCCATTTATATTTGTTCCTTTGATTGCCTGTATTTATGCCACTGACGGGCTGAGTGACAAACCTGAATTGCTTCATAAGCACATTTTAATCAAATTCGTTTGGCTACAGACTGCATCAAACCACTGGACCAGGGTTTTTTCCTGGCTCAAAATGAGGCTGAGGTGGTACCATCCCGATCTTGTGTAATGTGCCTTCAAATGGCTCAAGCATATACTACAAGCAACATATTTTAGTTGCTTGTAGTTCTAACAATTCTGTGATTGAAGGAAATGACAATTATCACATTAAAAAGTATGGTAAGACAACACTTATTAAGTAACAAACAAAATCAGGTAATATATGACAGTTGCCGTAATCAGACATTCACAGATCACCTTGTTGTCTCCCTGTCTATAGTTTAGACCCAGACTTAGGGAAACCAAAACAAGCTACTTTTATTGGGTAAAACACATGACAATAATATGACATGTGAATCCATCTTCCTAATTAAAATAAGAGTGTACTCTGGAAGAGAATATAAACAAGAACAAGACAAAAACTATAATAGTGGTAACAAGACGATATGTAAAAGGCGCAATGACATGAAAACGACGTTAAAGACACAAAAACATGAAAGCGACATAAAAATGAGACTTTCAGAGCCAGTGTTTTGGCAGCAGAGATGTCAGACGCTTGTGTGTTTGTGTGCATTAGCATTTGAAGAGTTTGTTGTGCGTCTGTTCGTTGGTTTGTTGCTACAGCTCACATTACTTGTCAGTGTTAGAACTGATTATTGACATTCCAACAAAGTGTCTTTATTTAATATTGTTTTGACAGCAGAAGAGTCAGTAAAATGTAGATATTAGGGCAAATAAACTCAGGTCCCGAGGAGACATAAAATATATTTTTTGGGTCTTGAGCTGAAAAAGTTTAGGAAACTCTGGTTTAGACAGAGAGCTTCAATTATTGGATACTCTCTGAAAAAAAATCATGCCACAACATTGGTGTAATGTTGCAGTTGCAGCTATAAATGACAGAAATCCACTGAGTGCAACACTTGTTAGAAAATAGTGCTTTTTTTTCATCATAAGGCACCATCAGAGTTTGGTGGAGAGCTGGAGGTGGCACAAACTTTTACAGAGGTATAGCTACCTCACAAATCTCTTATGTTGGAAAAACCTGTGGACAGGCTGGGGAAATCAGAGTCACCTTTCTTTCATCATGACTAAACATTCCATTTAATATTATTGGCTTTTAATTCAGTTTTCAAAACTTATGGGAAATTAAATAACCACAGTTCTGACTATGGATATCAGCAAGTCAATATAATTGCAGGGATGCAGAACTTCAGCTTGTCTTGGTATGAAGTAGCTGAAATGATTTGATTTGTATATTACATGGAGCTGATTATTTAAATTTCCTTTTTTGTTTTTTTTGGCCCTTCCCAGTAGGTATTTGCTTGAATGAGTGCGCTCTCTAATTAAACCCAAACAAATGCTAAGCCTATACAGTGTGATATGCTGAAAATGGCTGCTGCAGCTGTGCCACAGATGGGAGCTATAAGCATAACAGCAAACCCTGTGTTTTAAGCACCTTTCTCCCTTCATTGCTGCCTCTGAACTTTCCGATTTCAGATTCAGCTTAATAAGTCTCTCTCCATCCCACTATCAATAATGAAACAGTCATAAAACCACTGGATGATATTCTCTGACTTTATATTTTAGCAGTGACATACTGTGACCTCAGCTAACCTCCAGTCTTAATATTATATTGCCTCTTATTATTACTGGTAGTGTTTCTTTTCCCTTACCCCCCTTGATTCTTCTTCTTTTAACTCTGTTTTGCCCCTTCTCCTCTCTCTCTCCTCCCTGTTCTCCACTCTTAATATTTCTCCTATTACTCCAGATAATATATTCTGGTGAAGGAGGGAGGGGAGCCTGAGGGAGGAGGAACATGCTGAGGGAGAGGAAGCAGAGAGGGGAGGAAGATTGTGAAAATATATAACCAACAGAGACAAAGAGAGAGGGGGGAATTATTTTGCGTTATATAATGTGCAGTGATTTCTTTAGGGAGGTTTGCAGGGTCAGCACTTTGTCTCTTCTTCTTCTTCTTCTTCTTCCTGTTCTTCTTCTCTTCAGAGAGACACAGAGAAAAGACAGTTAGCTGCTTTTATAATCCATTTGTCTCCGTTGTGATCATTTAATCACTGCTCAGTGGCTACTGATGTGCACCTAGTGGATCTGACTGCCCTGATAAACAACTGCCGCAGACAAATAAATGGTCAGCTTGTCATGAATCACACACCCACACACACATCACACTCATCAGATGCTTATTGGTTGGGTTGAATTGAATTAATCAAAAAGACAAACACACACAGGGACATTTGTCTGGGTTTATTGGCTTATTGGCTTTATGTCAGTGGTGAAAAGTAACTAACATTTACGGTACATTTACTTTTCTCGAGTATTTCCATAAAATGGAATTTTATTGAGTAAATTTAATGTTTTAATACAATTTAAATGTATTTTAAAAAGTTAATTGTTGAATTGAATTGTTGTCTTTTCCTTCTAAACTTCTTACATGGTTTGATTTCAATAAATCAAAATATATCACCCAATATCTCAGCAAAAATCAAATATTAGAGGAAAAAAGTCCAAAACACTGAAAACAGCTTTGTGTATCAGAACTTAATTCTTTTCTTATTTCCTCTCCCATTAATCATCTAATGGCCCCTCAGATTTATCTGGTGCCCCCATTTCTCAAACTGGATATAAACCGAATATAAACTGGATATAAACTGGTTCAAAGTGGCTCCACCTCCATCAGCTGCATCAGTAACAAGCTGCCACGACACTGATGCTGAAGATGTTGATAATCCAATGATGACCTATATATAAAAACTCACCAGTCAGACCAAAACCACTACATTTACTTCAATACTTTAGCTAGAGGTTACATTTTACTGCCAATCCATATGTACATTTACCTAGTTTTTTTTCATGCAGGACTTTTATTGTTAATTGAGTATTTTTATACTATTGTGTTGGTACTTCTGAATACTTGTTCCACCACTGCAGTAAGTACAGACAATCTCTAATGTGTGTCTCCTGTGTGTGATCGTTGTAGCTGAGTGTGGCGGTCGTTTCAAAGGCGAGTCTTCTGGGCGGATTCTTTCTCCTGGATACCCGTTTCCCTACGACAATAACCTACGGTGCACCTGGTCCATTGAGGTGGACTCAGGCAACATTGTGAGGTAAAATGGCCGCCAAAATGAAAAAAAAGTGTATTTTTGTGATTTAATAAAGGATGTTCTTAGCACTGATGATGTTTTTTTCAATGTAAATTCCAGTCTTCAGTTCTTGGCCTTTGACACTGAAGCCAGTCACGACATGCTGAAGGTGTGGGATGGACCACCTGAGAACGAAATGTCTCTGGCAGAGCTCAGTGGATCTCTACTGCCTGAGGGAATCCACTCCACGCTCAACACTGTCACAGTTCAGTTTGAGACGGATTTTTACATCAGCAAGTCGGGATTTGCGATTCAGTTCTCAAGTGAGTCATACAGAACTGTAAACATTTACAAATGGAGAGATGAGTTATTGCTGAACAAAACTTAGTATGTTTTTTTTTTTTTTGTTTTTGTTTTTTATGTGTGTGTTTATATCCAGTATAAAATTGTTTTAGACAACATTTCCAGAAAGGTTTAAGCAGTTGCCCAAAGGGACCATCACTTTGACTGTTCATATTTAATGGGTTGTCTTTTGAGTAAAAATCTGAAATTGAAATGTTCTTATGACTGAGAGAGGATCAAAATGTGCATAACTGTCCTGGTTAAAAGACCTGGCTTGACCCATCAGCCCAATCTAAGAAATTAAATGTTATAATTACTTAATCTTGTCAACTGATCCCACAAAACTTGGTTGTCTAAATGCGAAAATTTTAAGTAAATCTAACCAAATTTGTTCATTAAATGCTACCACATGTAGCTATGTAGAATTAACTGAACATTAGTATGTTGAATTTACTAACGGCAGCTTGAAATAACTTGACATGACTGAGGTGAATTTACTTCACAAAAATGAGCTGTATCAATAAAGTCAAATGAATGCAACTTAAGTCGCTTCAATTCACCTGACTTTACTTAACCAGCCACTGAAGATTCTACCTAAATACGGAAAGCACATTGGCTTCATTCTTTTCCAGGGCTCGTAGGATTAAAGTGAACAGATTGCGTTGGTTTAAATCAGTTGAATTTTGTAGAATTGAATGCAGTGAAACCTGCTTGTTTTGACTGTCAAAAATTAAAAGGTACTAGTTTTTAACTAGGTACTATTTCACCATGAAGTAATTATGAAATGCAAATAACATCGCTGTTCCATTTCTTAGAGTGCAGATATTTGATACAATCGCATTAATTGTAAAGGGTAATGAAATGTGCTAGATCAGATTTTTTTTTTACCATTCTCTTGTCTCATTCCCCTTCTTTCCCTTTACTCTCTCCCTTTGCCGTGTCTCCTTTCCTGTCTCTCTGTGTCCAGGCTCAGTGGCTACAGCCTGCAGGGACCCCGGAGTCCCCATGAACGGCAGTCGTAGTGGAGACGGCCGTGAGCCGGGGGATTCGGTGTCCTTTCAGTGTGACCCAGGATACGAGCTCCAGGGGGACGACAAAATCACCTGTATACAAGTGGATAATAGATACTACTGGCAGCCCAGCCCGCCTGTCTGCATCGGTGAGAACCCCAGCTTCTGTATATTTATTCACAAGAGATGCACCGCATAAACAACTGCAAGCGTATAGAGCTCAGTGCTTTGCTCAAGGACAGTTTTGTCAGTGACTTATAGGTGTATAAAAATGTTTGGTATCATGGCCAAACACTGAAAAACCCATTACTTAGATTCACTAAATATAACATGAATTACTTAATGAAATTACTGACTTTCAGTTTTCATTTTTTACAGCTTAGTAGAATAGTTGAGGTTTTTTTTATTGCTACCGTATACATAGTGTTTAATGGTTTTGTGATATAACTGTTTTCTGTGATCCCATCATAGCTCCTTGTGGAGGAAACCTAACCGGCTCCAGTGGGTTTATACTGTCTCCAAACTACCCTCATCCCTACCCTCACTCCAAGGACTGTGATTGGCTCATCGCGGTCAACTCAGACTACGTCTTATCACTGGCCTTCATCAGGTAAACTGTCATTGAAGTCTGTTCTTTTATTTTGTTTTATTTGTCATTAGTAGTTTATTTTTCCAAGAATGAATGATGCCATGTCTAAATTAAATCAGTGAGGGAAAAAAATTAGTCACTAAAAGAAATCACAAAAGTTAGAATTCATCCTCTTAGACTGCCTTTTTCCCAAACTTAGGTTCACAACCTAAAATGGGTCGCAGAAGCTTTTTTATTGGCTCAGTATATTTACTGCACTTAAGTACAAATCTAACATACTTGTACTTTACCAAAGTATTTCCATTTTATACTGCTTCATTGTTCTACTAACATTACAGAAGGCAATATTATACTTTCTACTGAATTACATTTATTTGACATTTAAAGTTACTTGTCATTTTTTACCTAAATACTGATATGTTTACATAATTTAAAGCATTACTGTATTAATAATCTAACCAGTAGTATAGAAAATATAAAATGTACTCCACTTTGACGAAACTACAACATTAAAATGCTCTTTGTTGGTGATTAAAACAATAATATATTATTCTGTAATAATGCAACACCTTGAAAAGAGTCTCTCTGCAGAATGAGCCGGCCCTACTACTACTTTGATACTTTACAGTACATTTCACTGAAGACACTTCTGTATTTTTACGGAACTGAATTCAGGACTTGGGGTACTGGGAGCATTTGTACATTGTGGTATTTCTAGTTTTACTGAAGCACAGGATCGGAGTATTTCTTCTACCTCTGCCTAATTCAGACAGAAGACGGGTGTTCTTTTTAGCTTCACTGCTCTTTTCATCTTAGATGCTGTGCAGTGTTTTGACAGTAGAAGAGTCAGTAAAAATGTTATGGCAGTTCATGATGATATGGGTGCTGAGGATAAAATAGGTTTGATTTATAGGTCTCGAACCGCAAAATTTAGGAACCCCTTCTCTAATTTGTGTCAAATTTCATTGCAAATCTGTCAGAAAATCATTAACTGTTGTCTACAGAATAACAGAAACACTGACAAGGGCAGCTTGTTTTTCTTTATATCAAAGCTAGAAAACCAATTGACTAATTGATTTGAATATAGATTTTTTTTGCATTGATTTGACAGAAGAGACAAATTGTAATCCTTTGAGTACTTTCATAATGCTCTCAATATTATGAAATATAATATTGCAGGGTTTCTTTCTGCACATGCTTACTAGAATAAATACTACTACTATATTTTGTAATGACTTTTTTCTTTACCTCGTGCTCTTTCCCTTCCACTTCTCCACACCTTATCCCTATGTTTGTTGTTCTTACTTTATCTCTAGTTTCAACATTGAGCCAAACTACGACTTCCTCTATATCTACGACGGGCCAGATAGCAACAGTCCTCTGATTGGTAGTTTCCAGGACAGCAAACTCCCAGAGCGAATAGAGAGCAGTTCAAATACGATGCATTTAGCGTTCCGCAGCGATGGATCCGTTTCTTACACTGGCTTCCACTTGGAATACAAAGGTAAAATATTCCACACATAGTACCATTTAAATGTTGAGTACTTCCTAATCACCAGTAGCACACACAAATTACTAGTACAGTATAATTAGTACATGTACCAAAACACTATTATCTAGTGCTGCCTTTTCCAAACTTAGGGTTGAGACTCAAAATGGGTTATGGAACTGTTTTTATAAGGTCGCAAATTGGCAGATGAAAAAACAGATAAGAGACCTCATGTGTCTATTAGTTGGTGACTGGCTAGCATTACTGGTCAGTGTTAGCTGTGATTGTTGACGTGTCACTAGCCACTATGACATTATGACATTCCATCCCAGACTCGAGGGCTTTTCCTGATGTGTATTAGACAGCAAGTAAGTAAGTTTGGGTCCCGGAGTCTTGAGCTGAAAAAGTTTGGGAACCCCTAATCTATGACAAAGCAGCTGTCAGTGATTTATTCTGCTCTCAGTATGAAATGAATTCATATTGTGAGTGATACTGCACCTGGAAATAGATTCAAAACACGACTGAGATTAAAATATAATAGTAGACATTCCTCCCAGCTGTTTTGGTAGCTACTTTGAAATTGGCAGCTGCTAGAATATAATCTTAATGTCATCTGCTTTGTGTAATTGCTTCAGGGGCTGTTTTCTATCTTATTGGTTTTTCATAAAGGGGTACCTTGGGATATATCATTCCCGAGTTACATTAACGTAAAAGAGATGTGTCACATGTCTCCAGTGATGACAGGATGCCTCCAAATTTGTCTTTAGAAGTGTTTAATGTTCACACTGAACAAAGACGGCCACTGAACTTGTATGCACGAGTATGGGGATTTTCAAATGGAATATAAGCGTTGCTGGCTCTGTGAGGTCCCAGTTCAATCAGTTTTTGTTAAAATAATCTGTCAGAGTTTGTTTTACTTTCGCAAAAGAATTGACATTGGCTTCATGTGGACACAGGAATTAAGTATTAAGTTGATGCAGTGTGGCCAGTAATCTGTTGGGAGGGGGTCCAAAGTCATAATTTACGAGGCTCATGTACCATACAAAAGCCAGGGGATGAAGTTATCTATGTGCTCATTCTTTGGCAAAGGCAGCTAAGTCAAACAGACTGTTACAAAGGCCAAAGAAATGCCCGCCTCATTTGATTATAGCTGGGGACTTGGTTATTATTAATTTCCCTTATTATGCATGTGTGCCTGTCACTTTATCTTTGGCTCATCCTCTCTCACGTATTCACTGGCTCTCTTCCTCTCTGTCCAGCCAAGCTGAGGGAGTCGTGTTTTGACCCAGGTGTGGTTCTGAATGGGACCAGGCTGGGATCCGATTATAAGCTTGGCTCCACAGTCACCTTCTATTGTGAGGCCGGATATGTTTTACAGGTACAAACAAAGGATTGAATGAATGGTTGACTGGGTGGTTGGTTAGTAAATGACCTAGTTAGTTATATTATGTGCATAGTGCATCAACCCAGCCCATAAACCTAGCACAAAGCAACACAGGGTCTTAAAAGTATTCAAAAGGCACTGAATTAAATATTCTCAAAATAAGGGCTTAGAAGTATTGAATTTTATTTACAAAAGTCTTAAATATCTGTCAAATGTTACAGTTAACTCTGTTGGGTGTGACTTGGATGTTAGCACAGTATAGATACTGTTAGAAT